>VXBQ01010635.1:5535-16597 GCA_013400175.1 Phainopepla nitens
AGAGGGCAGAGGGGAGAGAGGAGAAGGGAGAGGGCAGAGGGGAGAGGGCAGAGAGGAGAGGGGAGAGGGCAGAGGACAGAGGACAGAGGGGAAAGGCTCCCCATGACCTTGCAGAGCACTTCGGGGTCACTCACCCTGCAGATGGGGACTGCCCTGGCAGCAGTGACCTCTCTGGGGACAGCGAGGGTCCCCAGGCCACTCCAGCTGCCATTCCAGGACCATCCTGTGTAGGAGATGTCCCTGGTGTCCCTGCTGTCCCTGCTGTCCAGCGAGCTCAGCAGCACTGGCTTGACCAGCACCTTTTAATAACACTGCAAAGGTCATATTGATCTTCCAGGCTCTAATCCCTGGAATATTTTATCCATGATGGAGCAGCGAGTTCGAAAGCCTCGGCTGCTTATTTTATTTCAGCAGGCAGACAATTCCCAGCAGAGCTGTGGAATCTGACACCTGCCATCTTCTGAGCCCACACAGAACATCCCAACCCAGGGCTCCTCACTCCTGGAGGATTGGCACAGGCTGGGATGGGCAAAGCTCAGCTCAGCCAGGCTGGGAACAAGCCAGAGCTCACTCACACCCTTGGGTAGTTTTATCACTGACTTGCTGGGGTTGGGAAAACCTTAAATCCCACCCAGTGCCACCCTGCCCTGGCAGGGACACCTCCCACTGTCCCAGGGTGTCCCAGCCCCAGTGTCCAGCCTGGCCTGGGGCACTGCCAGGGATCCAGGGGCAGCCCCAGCTGCTCTGGGCACCCTGTGCCAGGGCCTGCCCACCCTCCTGCTGGGATCCAAAAAGCAAGGAAATCCCAGGATAGCAGACCTGTAAATCAGAACTCAGAATTAAACCCAGGGTTTGAGCTCAGGCCCTGGGAGAAGCTCCCAAGCTCAGGTGCTGGAACCAAGATTGTAGACTTGTAGTCAAAATAGAGACAGGTTAAGCTAGATAAAGAAAAGTTTCTGGAGTTTAGAATTTAAAATATAGAGTATAGAAGTAACCATAGAGGTGACAAGGAGTCTGTAGAATGGATTTGTGTGGCAGAACACGATTGGTCAGAAAAGGTCACGGCCAGATGAAATTTCTCATTTTTGGTTTAATAAAGTAAACGTCCTAATTATCAATATTCCATTGGTTAATGAGTCATTAAAGGACGATGCAAGCCAGAGCCCTGTGACTTCTGGCCATGCTTCCAGCTCCTGTAAAAGCCCTCATGCCTTTGCTCCATGTAGAAGATAAAATTAACTGAAGTTTCAAACATCTACAAGTCCTATCCCTCTCCTCATCAAAGAACTTCCCTCAGATGTTGAGGGTGGAGCAGCTCCTGCCCAAAATCCCATCCAGCCCTGCCCTCTGGGTTGGGACAGGGAAGGGGAGGGACAGGCCAGGAGAAATCCTGGGAATGTGGCGCTGCCAGGGCTGCAGAACACCTCAGGGGGTGATTTGGGCACAGGTAAGGCCAAAATACCCCAAAACCACAAAGCCCTGGATATTTCCTGCCCTTGATATTTCCTTGCCCTGGATATTTCCTGCCCTTGCCCGTGGCCCGATGCCTCAGCTCCCTCCAGCAGCACCTTCCCTGTCCCCCCAGCTGCTGGGAGGGAATTTTGGGAGGAATTAGGGAGGGCAAGCCCTGGTGGCAGCAGGCAGCTCCTGGGAGAAGGGGCCCCTCAGGAAGGGACTTTCCTTCAGCTCCAGTGAGTGCTCACAGGGGTTTTCTGCCCTTCCTCTCCTGCGCCTTTGGCTTTTCTCAGCCTCCCCTTTGTTTCCAGCTCACCTGGGCCTTGCCCTGCCCGGCACGAGCAGTTTGCAAAGTCTGTGGGTGGAATTTTTTTTCCATTTTTGGGTGTGTTATAAATGGCAAATAAAGTTATTGACTTTCACATTTATGTATTCACTTTTACAAGCTATTATTTATCACCAAAATTCTAATAGAGTAGAATATATTAGAAAAAATTAAGTTATTAAAATAAATTAATAACTAATTATTAATGAGGAATTGAATTAGTTATTAAATTAAATTAAACTAAATGAATTATTAAAGTAAATTGAATTAGTTAATAAGTAATTATTGATTAAATTAATAGGTAATTAATTAAATTAAAAATTGTAATTCCTTTTAACTGCTTCTTGGTATAGCATAATCTGTCAGCTTATATGTACTCTGGATAGCTTATATAAAGAGCAGTGTGATAAATATATTATATGTTATATTATTATAATTATTGTTATATATGATATAAAATATATTATATCTTAGGCCTTAGCATAGTATTAAGATAGAGACTATATAATGTTAAAAATGTTAAATGTTAAATGTTTTATCTGTGTAACTACCTCAGATAATGGTGTGAAATAGCTGTGCTGTTTCCCACATTTGTGGACTGTCCTAGTTGAATGATGAGACAAAAACCAGGACATCAGGAGAAAAATTTACCAGCGACTCTCCAGTTATCAAGCAGTGTCAAAACAACAGAATGGAGCCTCAAAAAGAAATAAAATACATTAATTCAATCTACAGGACAGCATGCAGACAAGGCAAAGGTTAAAAGCAAGCCAAAGAAATTCCTGGAACATCTAAACTCACAGGAGTGTTTGAATATGCACAACTCTCATGAATATGCACTTAACTGCGAAATGTAAAAGTGTATAAGAACATTGTTTTAAGCTGGATGTTGTCCCTTTTATCCCTAAAGTAACTTCATAAGACTTGCATCCCCAAGTGTCTGTTCTATTTGTGCTAGGTATTAAATTCCACACTTTTAAGACTGGCTCCAAAGGTGAAGGGAGGGAGAGAAGAAGCACAAAATTTATTATCAAAAACTGCCCTTGCTCCCCCACATCCTTCTGCTAAGCAGCCAAAGAGAGCTCTCCTTTACTTTTTAGTTATTTTTTAGCTAGCTGAAGCAAAAATGTTCCCTAAACTACAGTTTTGTTCCTTTTCTTAAAACTATTTTAAACCTGCTGTAAACTAAAAACCCAGAAGAGCACCAGGAGTTCCCACCTGTGGCCTGGCCTGGGCTGCAGCATTTTCCAGCACTGGAGGGACTGGTGACAGAATAAATGAGCCAAATTTCTACCCACAAGGAGAACTTTCTAAATTTATCATCTCTTCAGAGCAGATAAAACTTTTGTAGTTTAATATTATTCTTTTTCTTTTTTTTGTGCTAGAGACTGCTATGCCTACTAAATAAACAGTTTTATTTCACTTCTCTCCAAAAAAAAATCTTCTTCCCAAACCAATTAGGGGAGGGGCCACCGAAACAATCCCTTATCAAAATTTTATAAAAGATTTTGAAGGGTGGAACTTTTTTTTTCCACAGGTGAAGCTGGCTGCAGAGCCCTGAGATGAGGGGGGCACATCCAGAGTCCAGAGGGGGCAGCGAGGCTGGAGAGGGGCTGGGAACACAAACCCTGTGAGCAACCACTGAGGGAGCTGGGGCTGTTCAGCCTGGAGCAAAGGAGACTCAGGGCTGACCTCAGCACTCTCTGCAACTCCCTGCAGGGTGCCTGTGCTCAGCTGGCCTTGGGCTCTTTCTCCAGGCAGCACTGACACAACCAGGGGACACAGCCTCAGGCTGCACCAAGGCAAATCTGGGTTGGATATTGGGAAGAAGTTCTTCAGGAAAGGGTGATAAAGTGCTGCAATGGCTGCTGGGGAGGTGCTGGAGTCACCGTCCCTGGATGTGTTTAACAAAGCCTGGATGTGGCACTGGGTGCCAGGGTTTAGGTGAGGAGTTGGGCACGGCTTGGACTCCATGATCTTGAAGGTCTCTTCCAACCTGGGCATTCTGGGATTCTGTGATTCTTAGATTCTGGGATTCTGTGGCTCTGTGATTCTCTGATTCTCTGATTCTGTAATCCTTGATTCTGTGATCCTTGATTCTGTGATTCTGTGATTCTCTGACTGTGATTCTGCAATTCTGTGACTCTGTGTTTCTGCAATTCTGTGATTCTCTGATCCTGTGATCCTGTGATTCTCTGATTCTCTCATCCTGTGATTCTGTGATCCTGTGGTTCTCTGATTCTCTGATTCTGTGTTCCTTGATTCTGTGATTTTGTGGTTCTGTGATTCTCTGACTGTGATTCTGCAATTCTGTGATTCTGTGATTCTGTGATTCTGTGATTCTCTGATTCTCTGATCCTGTGGTTCTGTGATCCTGTAATTCTGTGATTCTGGGATCCCCAGGGAGCTCCCTGCCCTGTCCCACCTCTGGCACTGCTGTTCTCTGCCAGGCAGAGGCACCAGACGTGTCACGTGTGGCCATGCTGGGTGGCTGTTGTCCCCTGTTTGGGACAGCCCCTGTCCCCCTGGGCTGGGAGGGCACTGGGAGAAGGGCAGGGCTGACACTGGGGGGTTTGCCTCAGCTCTGAGCTGTCCCTCACCATTTTAAAAACCTGTTTTTTGTCCAGGGTTGTGTTTGTTTCTGAGGTAGCTCTGCTCTGACGTTGGACACTGCTGCCACCACAAGCAGGTTTGGATTTGCCCAGGTCTCACAGCCCGGAGATGTGGGGCACCATCCAGTTCATGTGGTGGAACACTGTCCCTGGGAATGTTCCAGAGGTGTGGCACCTGGGGACACGGCTCAGGGATGGTGGTGGTGGTGCTGGCTTGGACTCCACTTGGACTAAATAACTCTGAAGGCCTCCACCAACCCTGATGACTCTGGATTCTGTGATTTTCTCACCTTAAAACTCTTCAAAGCCTTTTCAAGGCACCAGGAATTCTGGTGCTGGCTCCCAGCACACGTTTTTTACCGGGTTGGCTTTGCACTCCCAGATTGTTCAGTGCTGCTCCTTGTGTTCCAGCAGGAAGACATTCCACAGAATCACAGGATCATGGAATGAATGTCCTGAGGGAAGGGACCCACAGGGATCATGGATCCAGCCCCCCCAGCAATGCCAGCCTGGGCATCCCTGGCAGCTCCTGGAGCTGTGGCAGCCTCGGGGCCGTGCCCATTCCCTGGGGAGCCTGGGCAGTGCCAGCAGCCTCTGGGGAAGAACCTTTCCCTGCTGTGCAGCCTGAGGCTGCCCTGGCCCAGCCCCCGGCAGGATCCTGTCCCTGTGGCAGGGCAGAGCTCGGAGCTGTCCCTGCGCTGCCCCTCGGGAGGAGCTGCAGCCCCGGGCAGCTCTGGCCTCGGGCTCCTCCAGGCTGCACTGACCAAGTGACCTCGTGGGGCCCTGCAGACCCTGCCCCTGCCCCGTGTCCCTCCTCTGGACACCGTCTGAGAGTTTTAGATCTTTCTCATATCCTGGCACCCAGCACTGAAGCACCCACAGAAACTTGAGCTGCTTTCTCCAGGGCAAAACTGCTTTTGTGTTTTTCAGTCCTAAATCCAAACCAAGCTGCAGCCAAGAGCTGGGAGACCCAAACGAGCTCTCCAGAGGCAGTGGCAGGAGTGGGTGACAAACAAAGGTACCCCTGCACATCAGTGGTGAGCTGAGACCACCTGCACGCACGCAGCCAGTGCTCTGTGTGTGCAAAAGGAGTGTGGAGATGCTGGGACGTGGATGATTTTTCCTTGGAAAAAGGTAATGAGTGATGAAGTGATGTTCTCTCCCTCAGGGGAGCTTTTCATCGGAGCTCCCCTGCCCTGGTTTTGTTGAGTGTGGGAGAAGGGGCTGCTCATCCCACATTTCCCCGCTCCCCTGGCACGGCTCTGGAGCTGGCACGTTTCATTCATGCCCTGGCCTGTGCCAGCTGCCCTGCACCCGAGCTGTCACCCTGCTCCCAGCCCCGCAGGGTGGAACTGGAGCAGCCCAGACAGGGCTGTGGAAATCTGCTGCCAGCGCCGTTGGGCCCTTTGAGCTCTCCCTCAGCTGTGCTCATTTTTTGTCACCATATTGGGGCAAGCCGGGCTGTTTTGTCACTCCACGCTAATCTGACATCTGATGTCTGCCTCGCATCATTGTCTGTGGCACAGCTGGATCCAGCCCAGCAACACCCACCGCACTTGCACCCTTTAATTCTCATTTTCCAGCGCTTGGGGCCCTGTTTGTGGGAGGCCAAAAGGGCTGGGAAAAAATCAATTATTGCTGCAACAGCCCCTGGCACCCACTGTGCACGGGCAGGTACAAGAGGGAACAGGGTGGGGATGGTGCTGCTGCCCCTTGGCACGTGGGGGGCTGAGTTAGACCAGTTAAACCAGTGAGTTAAACTGGGGGAGGACTCCAGTGGCTCCCAAAATATTGTGGCAAGTTTGCTTACAGCCACTCCCACGCCTGGCCAGGAGCAGCCTCCAGAGCAGATTTTAGTTTTGTTTCTTTTAGTTTTGTTTCTTTTAGGTTTGGTTTTTTTTTTTTAGTTTTGTTCCTTTTACTCCTGTTTCTTTTAGTTTTGTTCTTTTAGTTTTGTTCCTTTTACTCCTGTTTCTTTTAGTTTTGTTTTTTTAGTTTTGTTTCTTTTAGGTTTGTTTTTTAGTTTTGTTTCTTTCACTCCAGTTTCTTTTACTCCTGTTTCTTTCACTCCAGTTTCTTTCCTCCAGTTTCTTTTGCTCCTGTTTATTTTGCTCTTGTTTCTTTCACTTCTGTTTCTTTTGCTCCTGTTTATTTTGCTCCTGTTTATTTTGCTCTTGTTTCTTTCACTCCAGTTTCTTTCACTCCAGTTTCTTTCACTCCAGTTTCTTTCACTCCTGTTTATTTCGCTCCTGTTTATTTTGCTCCTGTGTCTTTCACTCCAGTTTCTTTTGCTCCTGTTTCTTTCACTCCTGTTTCTTTTGCTCCTGTTTATTTTGCTCTTGTTTCTTTCACTCCTGTTTTTTTCACTCCCGTTTCTTTCGCTCCAGTTTCTTTTGCTCCTGTTTCTTTCGCTCCAGTTTCTTTTGCTCCTGTTTCTTTTGCTCCTGTTTCTTTTGCTCCTGTTCCTCTTTCCTTCTCCCCCACGCCGCTGCCCAGCCCTGCTGTGTGGCAGGACTCGATTATCCCGGTTATTAGCGGGAATCTCGAGTTGGACCTTTAAGGAAAGGCAGCGAGGTGTCAGTTGTTAACTTAACACAGCTCTGCAGCAGGGCTGAGAGCTCGGGTCGTGACCTTATAATGGCCAACCAGCCTATTAGTTTAGCAAAGCCGGGCTCAAATGTCATTTCAGCACCCGTTGGATGCTTGAATTTATTATCCAGGAAGCTCCTGACTTGAAAACGATAGGATTTCTTCTCCACCAGCTGCTGGAAGTCCCCCTTTTTCAAAATAATAGCGACAAATCTGCACTTTCAAAGTTCTTAACTGGTGGGGTGACCTGTGGTGAACGAGGAGGCCGAGCAGGTACAGCAGATCACGGAACCTGCAGGCTCCAGGAAAAGGGGGGGAAAAGGCAGGATAAAGGCGAAAAATGCCAATCAAACTGAAATGATGAGCCCATTAAAGAATGATTTTCATTCAGGCCTCACCTTCCACAGCGCTCACATTTCTGTGGTTAAAACCAGAGGGAACAAACTCTGCCCCTTCATCGCCCTCCCTCCCGCCCGTTATTAATTCCTGATATTTTGTGATAATTTTTAGTCGAGGGGGAGAAAAAAAAAAAAAAAGAGAGAGAGAGAGGAAAAAAACCCGACCAAAAAAATCTCGCTGCATTCAGTCCCCTGAGAATGTTGGGTCGAGTTTTTTGATCCCTGTTGCTCATTGATTTGAGGGCTGATGTAGTGCAAGGGGTCCCTATTAGTGGCGTCTGTCACTGCTGTAATGTTTTTGTTATTTTTCCTCATTTGTTCGCTCTGACATCATGTCATTACAGAATGGTGCTGTTCAGGCCCTGCCTTGGCTGTTCGTTAGCGTGTGTTTAATGAGCAGCTTAATTGAGCTGTCTACTAGGCCACCTGTCACCCTCCGGACTTATTAACATACTAATGGCCTGACATTGTCCTCGCTGACAGGCAACAGGGTTTACTGATTTGATGTCTGGACATGGGGATTTTATGCAGGAATGAGAGAGGATATTGGGAAGGAGGTTTAAAAACGCAAATTAACTCTTTGGTATCTCTGTATTTATGGCTGGCTCGGAAAAGTTCAACACAAAGTAGCCCGGGGTGGGGGGGAGTGGCTCTGCTTAGCCAGAGCCACTTTGTCACCGATGGCAGCACGTTTGTGGAGGGGAAAATCTGCTTGGGGTAAGAGGAGCGGGCTTTACTTCTATTACAGTATTATTGTTGGGGCTGCTTCAAAGGAGAAATCTCCTTAAGCCCACAGGAAAGTTTTGTGACTGGGCTTTTCTCCACTGTGGCTAAACAAATGAAAGGCACGAAAATTTCCAGTGAAGGGATTTAAGTGCACGACATTGTCCCCACCTTTTAAAGCCAGATGAGGACATTCATCGCCAGTGAACACTGGGCTGGGCTCTAAAGGTTCAAAGCAGTGCCTTAAGTGCATGCAAGTTTAATAAAACCCCTTGTTTTGCTTTGCTTGCCTCTGGTTGTTGTTGTTGGGTGGGTTTTTCCGCGGCCCGGGAGAAGGCAACCTTCTGTCACCCAAAGCTCGGCTTTGCAGCAGATCCCACATCCAGATGGGGCAGCCCTAAGCCCAGCCCAGTGCTAAATCCACCTTGTGAGCAGGCTGGGGCTGTGGGTTTGGGTGCTGGGGTTTATTCCACCTGGTTTGGGCTGGGTGGGGCTCAGCTGGTGCTGCCAGGATCCAGAGGGAGCAGAGATCCCAGGGAGCAGGAATGAGTTGGGTATGAGCACCAGGACCTCAGCCAGGACCCACCAGGAGCCTCCAGGTGATGCCTTCAGTTTCAGCTTTTCTATTTTTCAGACTCTGTGCTGTTTTAATGTGCAGTTCTGGGTTTCATATGAAGGGTTGCTGAGCTCTCTGCACAGAGCAGGGAGACAAAACAATTCCTTTCCAGCTGGGCACCAAGGACAAATTTGAGGCCCAAGAGTGGAAACAGCAGTGAAGGAAGAGAGGGAACAAGGAGGATGGAGCTTCATCAGCTGGAGCTGGAATCGGACAATTCACTCCAATCTGCTGATGGACCCAAACCTATCAAAGTGNTATTCTGCCCAGTCTCTGTTTCCAGATCAGCCTACCCAGGCATCACAGGAGGCACCAGAGAGGAAACACAGCCAGGCTGGTCCCAGCCCTGCCCAGCAGGAAGCCCGTGGGAGCTGGGATGTGGGGCAGGAGAACAGGAAGGATCCTGTGGGGAAGAAAGGGTCCCAGTGCTGCTGGAGAACGGCTTGGGAAGCACCTCAGCCCCCACTCAGGTGTGGTTCACCTGAGTGGAACCACAAATACCAGTTGGACTGGTGTGGGCTGCAGGTGAGGGGGGGATCCTGCCCCTCTTGAGACCCCTCCTGCAGCCAGGTCTGGGATCCAACAGCAGGAGCACCTGGAGCTGCTGCAGAGAGCCCAGAAGAGCCCCGGGGCTGCTGCAGGGCTGGAGCCCCTCTGGAGCCAGGCTGGGAGAGCTGGGGGGGCTCACCTGGGCAGGAGCAGCTCCAGGGAGAGCTCAGAGCCCCTGGCAGGGCCTGGAGGGGCTCCAGGAGAGCTGCAGAGGGACTGGGGACAGGAATGGAGGGACAGGACACAGGGAATGGATCCCAGTGCCAGAGGGCAGGGCTGGGTGGGATTTTGGGCAGGAATTGTTCCTGGCAGGGTGGGCAGGCCCTGGCACAGGGTGCACCAAACCCAAAGGATCCTGAGGGATTCCCTGTCCCAGGAACAAGGAGCCTCAGACCCCGGGGACCCTGAGGGATCCTTTGTCCCATGTCCTGGAGCACCACTGAGCCTCAGGAGAATGGCACCCAGGGCCTGCTGGTGCCACGGTGATGGGATGTTTTTAGGATGGAACACTCAAATGATTTCACAATCCCCAGAGGTCCTCATGGAATCCCAAATCCCTTTGGATCCCAAACTGAAGGAATCTGAGGAGTCTCCCTCCCCTCGGCGAAGTCAACCCGCACTGGAGCTCATTTCTCTTTTTCACTGGGTACTTTCTTTTGGGAAACGGTGGATCTGACTCCACAGCCTCCTTTCCACTGGAAAAAACAGGGATTTTGCTGCAGCTGAGCCTCTGTACCCCCTGTGTCAGAGAGAGCCAGCAGGCACCCACAGAGCACAAACACCCTGGAACACCTCCCCAGACAAGTGCTGGGAAGGGCAAAGCCTGGATTTCCTGACACTTGGAGATATATCCAGATGAACCTGGATTTCCTGACACTTGGAGATATATCCAGATGAACCTGGATTTCCTGACACTTTGGGGTGTATCCAGATGAACCTGGATGCAGCTGAGAACAAGAAAAGCCTGGGAATAAGAAGTTAAGGAGAAATCCCATTCTTTCATGACACTTTGTCACACCAAAGGGCTTCCCAGCCTTCCCACATGTGCCATGGACATTCAGCATCTCCAAATGCACAGGAAGGTCCTGCCCTGTTCCCCCAGGGCCACTGGGAATTCTGCACTGCTGGGCTGTGCCTCGGGGCTCCAGAGAGAGGATCTGCCATGGATTGAGGGCTCAGGATGTGCAGGCAAAGGCTCTGCCCTGCCGTGGCCTGGGTGGAGGGTTTGGGGTTAGTATTGAGAAAAAAGCTTGGTTTTGTTTTTTGTGGTGGACACTCCAGTTCAGAATCAGGGCATCATGGAATGGTTTGGGCTGGATGAGACCCTAAATCCCACCCAGTGCCACCCCTGCCCTGGCAGGGACCCCTCCCACTGTCCCAGGGTGTCCCAGCCCCAGTGTCCAGCCTGGCCTGGGGCACTGCCAGGGATCCAGGGGCAGCCCCAGCTGCTCTGGGCACCCTGTGCCAGGGCCTGCCCACCCTGCCAGGGGACAATTCCTTCCCAACATCTCCCCTGAACTTCCCCTTCTTCAGCTGAATTGGACAAAACTCTATTTGGCTCTGCTGGCATTGAGCAAACACAATTTGTGGCCAAAGAACAAAGAGTGTTTATGAATTCCCCAGCATGTGCTGGGTTTCTGACTGGAATCAGAAGGAGCCCAAAGCCCCCCAAGGCACGAGCACTTCCTGCAGGACTGGTGGGAGAGCCCAAGCACAGCCCAAGGACACACCTGGGTGCAGGTGTGCAGCTCTGCAGTTCCTGAGAGAGCAGGGGTGGAAAGGGGAGCAAGGACAG
>VXBQ01010649.1:39323-56073 GCA_013400175.1 Phainopepla nitens
AAGAAAGGAAAAAAGAGGAAGATAGAAGGAAATCTCTTCTCCCTGATGGCTTTGTGTATAGTAAACTGTGCTCACTGAGAAGCTATTCAACACCCCTGCCAAACAAAACTTTTATTCTGGCCTCTGCATGTTGCAGTCAGCCAGACTGACCAAAAGCTCCCCAAAAATATGACAGCTGGAATAAAATAGTGATCCTATTTTAGATCATCAGGGCAAACATAATCACAGAACAGCCTGGGTTGGAAGGGACCTCAAAGCTCATCTCATTTCACCCCTGCCATGGGCAAGGTCCACGATCCCAGGCTGCTCCAAGCCTCGTCCAACCTGGCCTTGAAATATATCACAATGATAGAAAACAGAAGAAAAAATTCTTGAAGGCCCAGAAAACAAAGAGAAGCCAGATTTGAGAAAAATAAGTGCAAATAGGTCTTGTGGTGCAGAAAAAATAACTTAAAAATGCTCTTGAAATGTGTCATCCCACGTCAGACACGTTTTGGGGGAGTAACACTGAAAAGCAGCAAGCAGGCTGTTAAACAGTCATCTGTTTCCAAGTGGGAAGTGCACAGTTTCAGAACCAGACCTTTTCCATACATAAATGATGGGAGAAGCACTTAGTTCTTTCTAATACAGGGAACAAGAGAAAAAAGAAGAGGCTGTGAAGGCTGTCTTGGGCTGCTGTTAAAATGTGGTGGTCATATCAGTCTGGCTCTGCTGGGACCCTGGACAATGACTCTGCATGGGCCAGCATGCATGTCCTGATGTCATGTCTGGGTTTTCCATTTCAAAATTGAACCTCATTTAAAAAAAAACAGAACAAAACAAAACAAAAAACCAACAGATCAGCTCTGTTACTTAAACCTTTTCAGCTTAGGAATTTGCCAAATCACAGGTATGGGTACTCCTGGGACATTGTGGTGACACCCCTTGGAAAACTGTCCACAAGTCTATTGTATTTTACATGTATTTTAATACTTTTAAAGCAACAGCAAGCTACTTTTCTTGCAAGTAGGGATGAAAATATATGCAAAAACTGAAATAAATTCCTTTATTTTCATCGGGCCTCACAGACAGCACCAGTAAGTGTTCACAGGCTGTCCTTTTAAGATTTATTTTTATGTTTAGGTTTTCGGAGGCAGGCTCTGTCGCTTCTGCTCAAGTAGAACCCCTTTTTCTGCTGTCAGTAAGTAGTTTTTTCCTACTAAAAACAACCATTATTTTTACTAGCAACAGCTGCTGTCCTGGGCTCAGCTCAGCAGCACCCAGTCTCCTCAGATGTGGGATTTTCCCTTCAATCTGTGGAAAAGTTCTGATCTTTTTCCTTTTAAACCAAGGATTGTCCAGCCCTCAAGCAGGGATGAGCAGGGCCTGAATCTGGCTCTCTGCTCTCAGAATATCTTGGAGATGTGGGCAGTGCACTAATGGCTAGGCTCTGCCCACGGCCCACCCACCAAAAAGGGGTCCACAGACCCGAGCCAGACTAAATTCCAGCATGGTCACCTGGCAGACCTGCAGTCCCAGCACTCCCCATGTCTACAGCTAAACACCAACGGGATGTGGGTTCCTAAACCCCTGGGCATTTCTGAGAAATGAAAGAAAAAGGATCCTTTCCTGGGCATGGAAGGTCTGCAGTGCCAGACGTTCCGGCTGCCTACATTCAGCCTCAAGGCCTCTTTGTCTAATGTGAGTTATTCATAATTACTCAAGCTGCTAATTTTCCTCTTATGCAAATGATGTTGGGAGGCAAAGCATGAAGGCAGCTAGGCACGTACAGGAAAATGGATTGCAGGAGGAAAGAATGGAGCTGGCATGATGTGAGAATGGCTCTGGGTACTAGGCAGATTCCAACAAACTGCAATGCTTTTGGGAATTCCCTAGAAATGCAGGTGGCACAAAAAAAAAAAAAAATTCCTCTTCAGATTAATCACCAAAAAATGGAAAGGGTGAAATGTTTCCTCTCACATGGAAAAAAAACCCATTTTAGTGCTGTGGTCCTCCCTCTCCAAACCAGCCCCATCATCCAGCATGGGGTGGGTTCAACCACCCCAAAGGCATAGCCCTTGGGGACGGCTGGGTCAAGATTTTTGAGGACATCCTGTCTGTGTTTACTCTGCTGGAAAAACTTCAAAATGAGGCCTTATAAACAAGCCCATGTTTTTTTTCACAGCCTCTCCACCTGACAGCTGAGTGGCCATCTCCTGGGAGCACGTGGCCCTCAGCACACAGCCACGAGCGCTCGCCTTTGGATGCGCAGTAAACACCAGCGGACGCGCACAGCCATCACCAGGAGGTTATCCCAGGCACTTCTGTTCCCGTGCTGGCCTCTGCCCGAGTCACCAGCACTGAGTTTTCCATCTTAAACCTCCCTGCTCCTCAAGTCAGGTGGTTTACCCTCAGAGTTCATGCCTTGGCTCCCCGGCTGGCTGCACTGTGTGCTTTGCTGACCATAAGGATGTCAGGAGAGGACAGGGCTGGAGCTCCACGGGACAGTGGGGGTGTTGCTTGTCTCACACAATGTGGGGGAGTGCTGAAAAGCAGCTCTGAACAGACCTACCAGGCCGCCAGAGAACCCATGGAGTCTCCAGACCTCGTCAGGGGTTTGTTCAGCTGGAAACTTTCACTCCCCGCAGATGGGCTGAGGTTTTCACACGTCTCTGTTAATTTTTACCCTAATGAGGCTGAACCCTACGGCCAGAATTTTCAGCTCTCATGACTTCCTGAGCCTGTGACTTCTTCCCACGGGAGGTTTGGCCCCGTGTACAGGAACACCTCTGGGCAGCACATTTCCTCTCCTTGCCCTGCACAGACCCCTCATGAGCTTTGCCATACAGTGCTTCCAACCAAAAAAAGTTATAGCTCAGCTAGAAAAGACGGAATATTCTCAAGATATGAAGAGTCTTACTGCATAGAGCTGGAAAGGGAGAAATCAGCCAGAAGCCATTGAAGTGCTAGCAAGGATGGAAACACTTGCAGAAGGCTTTGAGAAGGATGGGACTTCACTCTCTCAAGTCCATGCACTGTCCCTCCAACCTGTCACAGAATATAAAGAGTGAAGCTTATTCTGACCAAATACACAACCAGAGGACTTGAACTCAGGCTCATTAATGGCAAGGGAACAGATCTTCCTCTGGATATTTTTCCTTCTCCAGAGGAGAGGAAACAAAGATATGGGATCTGTCTTAGTAAATGGAGGAAAGAGAGGGTGATTCCAGCTCCTTTCCAGCAAAAGAGCAACATGTGTCAGTCAAAGAGCTGAGTCAGCTAAGCACCATCTGTGTAATTAACCATAACATGACTATGACATTTTCTTGGTTTTTCTTCTTCTATCTCATTCCTTTACTTTTTCAGCCTCCTGTACCCTTTTATCTGTCTTGTCTAGTTACAACTCTGAGTGTGAGCTGAGACACAACAAGGTGTTCTCCTACCCTGAGGTTGAAGGCTCTTCCAACTCAGCTGCAGGGGCTTGAAATCCCTGTGCCACCTCCCCAAAATACTGCTGTGATGGGCATCGAGGTTGGCTTCAACAAGGTCTATGACAGGTCCCTGAGGAACCACTCTGATCCCTGCTCCCTGTGACAGGGACAGCACCCAGGGAACAGCTGGAGCTGTGCCAGGGAAGGTTTAGGCTGGAGATCAGGGGAAGGTTCTTCCCCCAGGGAATGGGCAAAGCCCCGAGGCTGCCAGAGCTCCAGGAGAGTTTGGACACTGCTCCAGGGATGCACAGGGGGGATTGCTGGGTGTCTGTGCAGGGACAGGGGCTGCTCTGGGTGATCCTTGGGGGTTTCTCCCAGCTCAGGATGCTCTGTGACTCATGTCAGACACCACCTGGGTCATGAGCTGCTGCTGACCAGATATGGGAGTGAAAAAAGTCTCTCCAGAGACCAAAAACCTCAAGAAAGGTCTCTGACCTGTAGCAAGACAGTGGAGCGTGCCCATGAGCCTCAGAAAGGTGCAGTGCTTCACGCTGCTCAGCAATAACATCACCCCTGCCCACCCCTGCCCTCGTGCACTCCCGGGCTCGAGCACCTCCCTGGAATGGTTCAGTCAAATAACAGCGAATGTTGTGTGTGGCACGAGCTGGTGCAGTTCAGAGCTGGTTTTCAGCTTCTAAATGCTATTTCTGTTTCATTTCACTCCCTGCCATCTGTCTTGATGTGAAACACCTATCCCACAAAAGGCCTTTCAGCTCCACCAAGCTCCAACAGATAATTCTATGCAGAAATACCTGATTTATAACATAGTCAAAAGAACATTGCATTTTCACATGCAACTCAAGGAAGCAGCATGCTCTAAGGATGTCACTTGTTGAGTCTATTCCTCATTTCCTGCACAGAAAAACCCATTAGTTTGCAGCTCAACAACTACATCTCAGGGTTGTAACCTACCCCTCACCTTTTCTGTTTACTAGCTGGGTCAAGAGGCCAGAACAGGACTGGGCAACGCAGAGATGTCACTGGTCCATTTCCAAGTTGCTCCATGTTCTCCAGGGATTCATATTCCATAAAACATCTCCTCTCTGATACCTTCATCCCTTGCTATCTCCTTTTTCAACAGTTGGATTCAAGCTGCATGAATCAGGGAGTTTTTAGAGAATAACATCATTCCTTGAGTTTTAACTGGGTAAAAAGTTATTTTATATGTTAACATTTTCAGTATGTTCTGAAAGTGAAACGGTAGCTAAATCATAGCTTGGGGCACTTAATCATAGAATTCTAAAACAGTTTGGGTAAGAAGGAAGCTTAAAGTCCATATTGTTCTAATAGCCCTGCCATGGGCAGGGACACCTCCCACTGTCCCAGGCTGCTCCAGCCCCAATGTCCAGCCTGGCCTGGGACACTGCAGGGATCCAGGGGCAGCCACAGCTGCTCTGGGCACCCTGGGCCAGGGCCTGCCCACCCTCCCAGCCAGGAATCCCTTCCCAATATGCCACCTGTCCCTGCCCTGTGGCACTGGCAAGCCATTGCCTGGGTGCTGTCCCTGCATGCCTTGTCCCCAGCCCCTCTGCAGCTCTCCTGGAGCCCCTGCAGGCCCTGCCAGGGGCTCTGAGCTCTCCCTGGAGCCTTCTCTGGTGCAGCTGAGCAGCCCCAGTTGTGCCAGGCTGGCTCCAGAGCAGAGGGGCTCCAGCCCTGGCAGCATCTCTGTGGCCTCCTCTGGCCTGGCTGCAGCAGCTCCACGTCCTTGTGCTGCTGGAGATTCCCTCTGAGAGTAATAAAATGTACTGAACTCCAAAATTATTCCATATTTGTTCAACAAAGGTGATATAGGACCACTGAATATCAGGTGTGTGTGGGGCTGGGGTGTTCCCCTCCTGGGCAGGATGTCAGCAATGTTCCCATTCCTCACAGAAACCACACGTTACATCTTCACACACTAAAAACCATCAGCACCATCATATCCCCCTGCAGAGCTGGAAGCAAGCCCAAGGAGCCTTCACAATCACTTAGCAGGCACCAAACAGTGAAGAAGACACCTGTGATTCCCTTGTGCATCTTTATAAACTGAAAGCACAGCCAAGTGGTGGAACCACACACAAGCTGAACCGTGCATGTCCAAAGCAGGCTGGCACCTTCCACGAGGGCAAAATAAATTGAGTCTGACCTGCTCTTCTTCACCCTTAACACCCCCTCAGGTCTGTGGTGTTCGGTGGCTTCTTTAAAAATCTATTCTTTGGGCTTCTGCTTTCACAGGAAAAAAAATCTAACTGTCCCCAGCATAAAACCAGAAGCTGTTTCTGGTGGATGCTGGGGGAACAGCGGTCAAACAGCTCAGGAGTGAGAAGGTGAACAACCTCCCCTCCTGGTGCCACATTAATTGAAGGTTAGGCTATAGAGTTTCTAATCAGAAAATGGAATGATTCTAAGGTAGATCATTAGAATGGAAAATTTTGTATTGTCAGGCCATGAATATCAGCTACAGACGAAAAGCAAAAACATCTACCCAGAAACATGGTCCACCTATAGAGACTTGTATAGAGAGCGGAAAAAAAAAGATAAAAAAAAGAAAAATGAGGAACAATCATGATTGAGGATGTGGATTTCTTCATAATGGCAAAACTAAAGCTGGGTTTCTATAGGCTTCAATCAGCAGAACTAAATTACATTAATAGATTTTAAAAAAAAAGTGTGTTTTCTGAACACACCTGTGAAAGGCTTGCTCTCCTGAAGGCCACATGTCCCTCACAGCCCACAGCAAACTGTCCAGGCATGGGAGTAGGGCCCAGAAGAGAGATTTTTTTTATTTTGTTTTACTGATATGGTATTGCACTGGGGATTTCCTTTAAAGAGCAGCAGCTGAAGGCAGCAAAGCAAATTCCCCAGCTAACATTTCTAGGAAATGAGAAGTGTCTTAGCCCTCTTTGAAAGCCTCTTCTGTCACTGGATAGCATGACCATATCTGCTGAATTCACTCTGCAAAAATCCCCCTTTTGAATGAGGTCTCTGAAACCTTCTCAGAAGATGAAACCCTTCAAATTTCTCTGTAGTGAGGAATTTCTCTCTGTCAGCAGCGTAAATTCTCCAGGAAAAAAAAAATAAATTATGCAGCCTAGCAGAATTTACTTAGGGAAAGCTTTCATAGAGGGGTTTTCTTTCAAATACTTGTGCAATGATAAAGCCAAAGTCAAAGGTCTGGAGATAAACTCCAGTTAAAGATCTGGAGAGGCAGTGAGGACCTCACCAGCCTTTCCCAGCTTGCAGGGCAGGATGCTTTATTGGCACCGGGTACATTCCCCTAACACCCACCTTATGCAAACAGCAGCACCCTGTTGGGTAAAACATGGCCTGTTCTGGCTTGGGGCAGGCAGGCCCTGTCTCCCAAATGGCACATTTGGTTCCTGGTCTCACTGGGACCCTCCCCATCCCTGGGGCTCGGTGGGCTGCCTCGACAGCCACCCTCCTTTATAGGACCACAGGATGGTTTGGGCTGGAAGGGACCTTAAATCCCATCTCATTCCACTCCCTGCCATGGGCAGGGACACCTTCCACTGTCCCAGGCTGCCCCAAGCTCCATCCAGCCTGGACTTGAGTGTTTCACAGTCTCAAACTGCACCAGGGGAGGATCAGGTTGAACATTCAGAGGAATTTCTTTACAGAATGGGTGATTTAACACTGGCAGGGGCTGCCCAGGAGATGTTGGAGTCTCCATCCCTGGAGGTGTCCAAGAAATGACTGGATGTGGCACTGAGTGCTCTGGGCTGGGTGACAAGGTGGGGATTGGGCACAGCTTGGACTCGATGGACTCAGAGGGCTTTTCCATTCCCAGTGATTCTGGGATTCTCTTTCCAAGGATGGGGCATCCACTGCCTCTCTGGGCAACCCTCCTCTTCCCTTGGACACAGCAGCACAGGTGCTATTTTTATAAAGATACACCTTTTATTTAATTTTATTTGATTATTTTAATTTAATTTTTTGTGTTGTTTATTTTTATAGATCTATAAATACGTGCTATTTTTAGCTGTGGGGAGTGATCTGCCCACAGGCCGTGGGGTGAGGTGTGGACCTCCCCAGTGAGGTCCTGCTGTGCCTGGTGGTCACCCCCAGCCCCTGGGCACCTCCTGCCAGCCTCACATGTAACAGCCTGCCTCACACCTTCACAGTCCAGCATGAAGAGTGATAAATAATGGGGGATTGGCTAAATCTGCTGGCTGATCCATGCCTGGATAAATCGTCCCAGCTGCCCCAGCCACACAGGGAAGTTGTCATGGGCTGACCTGATCCCCCCTTTCCTCTCTCCTCAGCGCACCAGGAGCGGCCCCAGGCACAGCGATGCCAGCAGAGCAGAGCACGCTCAGCACAAATATTGCTGTGACCACTCACAAGCAGTAGTTAGAGAGGGCTTTCTCCACCCAGGCACCTTGCAGCAGAGTTGGATGCATCACTTGCTTTGAGGATGAGCTGCATCCACCCATCTGGCCCCTTCCAAGGAGCTCTCTATGCAGGACATCCCCAGTCCAGCGAGGAGGTCACATACCTTGAAGGATGCCAGCACAGAGCTCCACTTGGATGTGGGATGAGCTGCACTGCTCCATTTTTTTGGAGCAGAGCCATGAGCAGTCATTGCTACCAGCTCTCCCTCTGAGGAAGACCTGGAAAATTATTCTCTAGCTCCTTTCCATATGAAAAGTCCTAAAACTGTGAAGAAGCCAGCAGGTATGGCTGAGACCAGCCACACTTAGACTCTTCAGCAGGAAGCTAAAGAGCTGAGAAGATCCTTCTCAATGCATGAATGTGATGGGGAATGACTTAGTTCAGGGTTGGTAAAGCTCAGGATAACATCCAGCCTGGCACAGCTGCAGAAGAAAGGTGGGCGTGATCCTGAGAAACAGCAAATTTGTTTATCAAGTCTCATGCCAAAAATACTAGAGCAGTATTTGCTTGTAGAAATATTTAGTTCAGTCTGAGACTGCCTTTCCTGAAGCTGGTGTGGGATTATTTATCTAGGCAGAATATTGCAGGGTGTACTCAGGTACACCTGACTGCTCCTGTCACTGGCAAAACAACTGGCCTGGCAGAGCAGCCCGTGGGGAGTGTGATAAAAGGGTCTTTTTCCCTCCTGCCCCAGAGGATGAAATGTGAAAGCCAAGTTACTGCATCTCCTTGAGGAGCCCCTGAGCAGGGTGAGCAGCTGAAAAGGACACATTTCCCCCAGGCATGCAAGGGCCCAGTGCCCTGTGGCATCCTCCTCTGCTCCTCAGCCTGTGGTGGGATGGGTGGGATCACAGAAAAAACACTGATTTCAGGCAAAGGCAAGAGTTGTTAGTAGATCAAAGGCTATGGTAGAGAAAGGTTGTCCTACTCACAGCTCTGACAAGAGTGTGTGTGAGCCACAGACATCTCTGCCTCCTGGGGACCCACCTGAGGTAGAGAAGAGCCCGCCTGAAAGACCTAAACAGACCCTGTTGAGTAAATCTGTTTTACAGCCCCTTAGAAACACACAGGAACATGACAAACCCTGCTAAATGTTTTCACTCCCTGAACAGTTTTCATCAAATTCTACTGGGAAACTCTCTCAAGCAGTTTTCCCCAAGATGAGGGAGGCAGCTCCAGCCCCGGAAGTCCTCTGGTTCAGCCAAACCCTGTGTGGGTCTCTCTCTCCTTTACCACAAAGCCACTTCTGATCTGTTGTCCAGAAGATGTCATTCTGTAATTTTCCTCTCTTCCCCCCCTCCCCATCTTTACTCCTGCACTTTCCTTGTCAGCTGCTGCTGCAGTACCAAAGGTGTGTCAGAATCAGACCCATTTTTCTCCTGCAATGGTCTGGGCAGGTCAGGAGGGTGGCAGAACGTGGACTGCATGGACAGGCACGCCCAGGCATCCCCGTGCTGGGTGCCCAGGGGGGAAGAGGGTCTAATATACATATATAAATACATGCTACTTGATTTTGGATGGGGCTGCAGCCCCCTGTACCCAGTAACATCTTGTTCCTACAGATAAAACAGGGATCTCATCATCTTTGGTTCTGGGATGTCTCATGTACACCAGGACAGTAATATAAACCAGAAATATTTCCCAGACCTGGCAATCTCACAGCTGATAATGAGAAACATTTCCTTTAACAGAAGACTTCCAGGCATAGAAGCATTAAGAAGAAATCATATCAATGTTAAAAATGAAGACAAATTATTTCAAACCCAGGACAAGGATTCTATAAATCTGTGAATCAGTCCCGGTGGTGGGAAGAGAGAGCCAACAAGCATCTTGTGAGGAGTCCATTCAGAGGTGAGTACCACTGCAGGAAAGCCCTGGATAAGCTGCTGGGGCTGACCTGCCCCTCTGTTGTATCCCAGTGCTGCACAGTGATGAGCTCCCCGGGTCACCATCCTGGCCAGGCAGCACTGCTGGGACAGTGGGTACCAGGGAGCAGGAGGTGGAGACCTGCTTCAAAGCAAGCTGGGGCAAACACTGCAGCTAAAAACCCTGTGGGCCAATCACTACAGCAGCTACCAAAGCTTCTGTCTGTGTCCCAGATAGGAATTTGGAGATAAGACTGTGTGCAGAGCCCACGGAGCATTAGGATTTTTTCACCCAGCGTGGCAGTGACTCACGCTGCCAGCATGGGTAAAGTAATTCCCCCCCTCCATCCTTCTTCTCTTGCTCCATCTGCACTAAGATTGGTGCAGAACTATAGAAACTGTATTAATAAAGGCCTTTTATGTGGGTTTAATCATCTCCCAGGATCTGCCAGACCACAAACTTGAAACTCTTTATGAATGTGACTCACTCCCAGAGCACACGTTCATTGGTCGACAGACTCTCCTGATTTTGCCCTGTGAAATTCTATTTCCTATTGGAAGAGAGGGCCTGAGGTGTTACCTATGCTGCAGTTGAAGTTCACTGACTCACAGTAACCCCAGATACTTGTGTTACACGACTTGATACTCATTCATTCATCCCAGAGCAGCCTCACAATAAACACTGACCCCCCCTTCAGCGGAAATTATCATGTGTGCAGATACACTTCCTACTTTTGCAACACATTTTACAGGGTAAGACTATCTGCAAGACCGAAAGAAAAAGGAAAAAAAAATCATTTTTCTCCTCAAGTGTATTAAACATCCACATTTGCCACGGTGCACTTAAAGAAAAGGATTTGGATGAAAAACCTCAATGTGTTTTGAATCAGTATCAGATCCCACTTAGGAGCTGGTGTCTGACCTGCAGAGAAATGCAGTACAGCCAGAGATGAATGAATTTTAGTAACAATTTTAGAGTCAAATATGAGCTTGGCAAGTGATTCATAAGGAAGAAAGCTGGTAAATATGGAGAGTTCAGCACTGGCAATTTAAGCTGAGCTGGGCTTCCTGCAATATTGAATGTCTGTGTTGCACAAAGACCTCTCGAGTTCCTGCTGCCCTGAGCTGCAGATGGATGGGGGATCCCGGGTCAGGCTCACGGGCTCTGTGCTGCACACATAATCCACAGAGCCAATTAGAGGCTCATGCACATCATCACATATCTCTGCTGGTGCAGAAAAACGGAAAGGAGAGATTTCCTGCTCACAAAGAGCCAGGAAATGTCCAGCTTGGCAGAGGTGTGAAACCCAAACCCCAAACACAGGTGATGGGCTCAGCTGCTAAGGAGGAAACTATTCACAGTGGGGGCATTGCAGAGACCTATGGATTTGACCCCCTAAACAAGCATCTGTTTGTCAAGTTCACCAATTCACACGAGCCCGGGGGCACCTCCTTCATGTATGTTTATTTGTACATCTGCTCTCACAGCACTGTGCAGACCCTCTCCCACCCAGGGCTGCCCCTCAGGTAACCTCCTGGCCTGCCCTTCCAGTAGAACAAAAATCAGCCCCCAAATCTGGACCTGCTCACTGCCCTTACACGCTCACACCAGTTAAAGTGCCTCGTTGGAAAAATTCAGAGCAAAGCAGGCAAGCAAGAGGTAAATGCATTCTTAAATATCTTCTCCAAGGCGCTGGATTCTCTGCAGAGCAGGACATAACAAAAAGCTAATATGGCCACAGCTTGTCCTCCCCGAACTAAGCACTGGCTAACACACTGAAGAAAATGTCTTGGATGTCTGTCTGGAACACAGCCACTTGCTGACAGCCTACCATAACATTATATACAGGGCTATCTTACCTTCCAATTACACGTCCCCAGGGTGTTCCCTAAATATGGCTACACTGATTATATTCAGCAACCCTCCTTTTATTGAAAGGCACTTATTTCCCCTCTCCCTCCGAATTCATTCCAGACACACTAGAAGGCTGAATAAAAAACACTGAACTCTGTTGCCCGTTTTAA
The DNA here is from genome assembly GCA_013400175.1 of Phainopepla nitens. Taxonomy (NCBI): domain Eukaryota; kingdom Metazoa; phylum Chordata; class Aves; order Passeriformes; family Bombycillidae; genus Phainopepla; species Phainopepla nitens. The sequence goes on from VXBQ01010649.1 coordinate 51,076, forward strand.
TTTCAAATACAATCTTAATGTTAAATTTTAATTTTCTATTTTAATTTTCAAACACAGTTTTTGCTTTACATGTTTCCCAAATGCTTTTGGTATCCTGGTGTATCTTGCAGATTACTGCAGTCACCAGCATGTTTTTTCCCCGAGCAAACATCTGCATGGAGCATTTTCCTCCCCGTGGCACAAGGAAATTGGTACTAGAGGTGAGAGAAGAAAGTCCAGAGGATGGATGGATGAATAGATGGATGGAGGTCCCTTCTCCATGCACCTCAGGTGTGATAGCATAGAACTCCTGTTGCACAGGAAATCACTGATATCACCACTTTTTCTGTATTTGCTCAGCACAGAACGATTTGGCTTCCCCGCGAGCCGTGACCACGTCAGCGTTGGCAAACTCCACTCCAGTGTTGACATCTTCTGCAAACACCCGCTTCATTCAACAAGCAGCACTAAAATGCACATTAAAGTGTTTGAGGCGTCAGCAGAGCAAAATAATACGCACATGGATATTTCACCAACATACTCATGGATTGGAGAAAATCCTTATTTACCACAGATTAGCAGACCTCCTCTGTCAAAAGGCTAAAAAAAGCGCAGCAGCCCGAAATAGAAGGAAATACGCTTGTTTGGTTACCAAGGTCAGCGCTGCTCTCGTGAGCAGCTTTGTCATCCAGCCTGCAGGAGTGCCCACGGGCCGCTGGGACGGCAGCCACCCGCCCGTGGTCAGCGCTGGGGGATGCAGGGACACAGCCCTGGGCCTCATCCGTCACTCTCCCAGGGCCTGGATCCAGCATCCCCCGTTCCTGACCGGTGCCAGATGCTGCCAGGCAGCCCTGTAACCTCTCTGCCTGCCTTCCCAGGAGCTGATACAAGAAGCAAAGAGGTGAAAAGCCAACCTGACCATGGGACCGGGTTCCAGCTGCCATGAAAACCTCAAAAAACCCCAGCTCCAGTCGGTGACTGCCAATATCTGGACTCACTGAACCCAAGACATGGCTTTGATTTCCTGTGATTCACCTGTGAGATAAAGTGTTCAATCAGCTGCATCAGATACAAGGCAGAAGAACAGACCATTACACTCTCTTCAGAAAACCTGGCACACACAGATATCTTGACTGAGGTCAGGCTTCCCAGCGCTCGAGGCTGCCTGCCCCGTAAGGCCGTGGGGTTCCTCAAGGCACCCTGCACAGCAGGCTTTCCTAGAAGCCTGCTCCAGCAGTTTTGTTGTCAGAGTACTACTTTATAAAGGTGTTTGCAGAAGGCGGAGAGGGATAATCACGGCTGAGCAGGAAAGCACAGGCTGGATGAAATCCAGGGCGAGCGCGCTGAGTTGCGACGCGGGGCTGAGGCTGCTCGCCTGCTCCCGTGAACTGCAGGGAGATGGTTATGGATGTGCTGCAATACAGCCACTGGGGCTTGCCTTTTTTCTTCTTTTCCTCTTTTTTCTCTTCCATAAAGAGCTAATATCTTGGGAAGCCTTCCAAGGCAGCTCGAAAGAGAGGTGGACATGCCAAAACATGATGCGCGCTGGACACCGCTCCCCGCTGCAGGCTGCCAACCAGCTTCTCCAGCCAGCTGCTTTAGGAGTTGACAAGTTTTTCCATAGTCCAGGATCAAATTTAGAAGCAGTGATCCAGCTAGCAGCAAGCAGCACAGATGGTTTCTTTGTCAGGAGAGCAGCAGGTAGAGATCTTCCAGCTCAGAGGACTGATCTGTCTGGCCTCAGGTCTCCCTGTTGACTCAGAGCAGGAAAAACCTCAGCAAGTTTTGGTGGGATTCAGGCTGGAAGACCCAAACCCACCCCAGGCAGGAGATGCCACATAGGTCCTTTTACTCTCCTTTAGCTTCCCCCACCACCTGCACTCTGTGATCCGTATGTTTATTTGCTCTGCAAGGTGGGGCCATTTCCTGGCCTCTTTGCAAAACCACTACCTGCTCCAAGAGACCTTGGTGACTGCCCTTTTGCAGTCATTTTGTTTGCAATAAAATTCAAGCAAGCCCATAAAACCAGGAGGAAAATCCAGCTCGGATGTGGGTCCAGCCCCGGAAGAAGTGAGAATTTTACTGGATTTAGCTCAGAGGTGCTCAGATCTCAGCCTGGGCTTTCTGCCAGGCACCAAAAGCTCTCTGAAAACCCAGTCTGGAGATAGAGCTTTGCCATGGCAAATGGGTTGGGAATATCTCTGAAGGGCTCCACCAACCCCTATGCACTGTAGCAAGGGCCCTGCCGGGAGACAGCACTGGAAGGCTGGGAACAGAAATGTCAAAATTCAGGTTCTGAGCACCAAAATCTCGCCTCAAGCACCTGAGCTTTGTGCTGGGTCACACTGCAGAGTGGACAACTCCTCTGGCTCTCCCAGTGCCTGGGCTGTTCCCTAGGGCTGACAAAGCTAGAAAACGTATCTCCATCTCTAACATTGAGCTGTTTCCTCACCTGCAGCAAGGACCAATCCCATGTGCCTCAGTTTCCCCACCTGCTAGAGGAGCCCAGCAGCACTTGTCCAGCAGTGCTTTGAAATCTCTCACAGTGAAACTCATACCACATGCAAGACCTAAGTACCATTGCAATGTAATTATAATAATTTCCTTTATTAAACGTGGCTTTTTCTTCTCCACTGAGAGCTTTCCCTGCTGGCTTGCAGGAGGTAGAGCAAGAGGAGCCCTGCTCACACCACTGCTGTTCCAGGCCACGTCCCTGGACTCACACCAACCTCCTGCACCATATTTTTTTGGGGAATGCAACACAAAGAGCGTGGGAAGCACGGAGAGACGGGGCCCTTGATGTGCAGCACTCAGACAAATCCCGTCGAGCTCGCTCCTTCTCCCTTGCCTCTGCCTCTTTGTAGTCGTGACCTCTCCCTGGCGAGGCCAACCTTCTCGATGGCATTTCGGGGCTGACCAGGACACTGAATGGGGAATTAGCTAGAACACAGCCTCCTTTGTTGCAATACTTCTTCTAATATATGTAAATGAGGCAGGTTGCGGTTCCAGCCCCGGCGCCCACCGGCAGGTACGGGCCTTCCCCCAGTGGCAGAAGCCAGAGCGGGGCCAAGCCCACCTTCCTGGGTGAAACACAAGCTGCATTCCTCCTTCCCGGCCTTCCCAGCAGAGAAACATGAGTGCCTCAGATAAAACCACCCAACATCTGATATTCCACAGGGCAAGAATGCACTTCATCCTCTCTAGGACAGGGTTTTCATGCCATCTCCTCTTGCTGACAGATCACTGCCACTCAGCTGGCTTGGGGGTCTGCAACAGGACACAACACCCTGTGGTGCAAGCTGGCAGTGCCTTCAGACCCCAGCTGATCCTGCTCCTTGTCCATGCTTTCCTGAGATTCTTTTGTCCTCTACCTCTGTGTGGGGTCACCCATTGTCCTCCACGACAATATGTCAGCCTTCGCAGGTAGGTGACAGATCATTCTCTCAACACGCTTTGGGGCACTAAATGGTGTTTGCATACCTTCTGGAGTCTGAGGTGGGAGGTAAAATACTCCTTCCAGACACAGACTGCTACTGTCAGGTTCAGGCTGGAGCTTCATGGGTCCAGGAGCAGGGAATTCAGTCACAGAACTGTGACTTGGAGCCCAGGACTTGCCCCATGTTGTGGTCCACGCAGTCAATAAACAGAAAAAAGATCAAGGTTTGGCTGTGGGACACACAAATCTTTCAAGCACACGTGAGGAGAGCTCCAAGACAGACACCAGTCCTTCCTGCCATGGTGTTTTAGTGACTAAGAGTCTATCCTGTGGCAGAGGGGTGCAGCTGAGGGGACCCACCAGAGAAAAGGAAAGGTGAGGTGGGATTTTGTTCTACACATCCCCATTTCAATGGACAACACTGTAGTTTTGCTTTTGGTAGCAAACACCAGAGCTACCAGGCAACAAAGACAGCAAAGAGAAGAAAAAAGGAAAAGGAGAAGACAGAGGGGGAGTGGGGTCAGAGGTTAAAGGGCACCCAGAGCCTCATACAAAACATTTTGCTTTTGATCTTGTCCTTGATCATGAAGGTCCATCCCACTTCTGCACAGTCACAGGTCACAGCATGGCTTGTTTTCTCAACAAAGAGAAATACAACACCAGAAACTGGCAGATATTGGCTCTCACACACAAACCTGAGCAAGGGTCACATTTTCAAAGAGGTCAGTGTCTACTCTCTCTTCAGCCAAGGACACAGGAGAGCCTAGAAGGTCTGGGGTTTGTCTGCAGCTCTGCTCTCCGTGTGAATGTAGATGAGCGGTTTAGGATCCAGCTCCTTCCACCATGCCCCAGGCTGGCAAGTTCTTAAGCAAATTGGACAAAGAAAGAGAGATCTTAAGGAACCAGTTTTTCTACAAGGCTTCTGAAAGTTTATGCTGGGAAGAATAGAGTGAGAAAAAAAAAAAAAAGACCCAGTAAGTGTATCCATTCAGAGTAAGAATCAATCTGTGGGTTCACATCCCATTAAATATTGGAGAAACACACTCACCAGAGGCCTCTTAAAAGGCCTTGGCCACCTGAGAGCTATTAATCAGAGCTCATATTTTCTTCAACACCAAAGTCAATCAACATCAAGACAACAAACTCATGGTAAATCAGGCATCCTAGCTGCAATGCTCACAGGGTTTTCCCCTTCCCTTTCCTTTCTTTTGGACAAGGTACAAGAAATAAAAAGCTTGTTTCCAAACTATATGAATTTGAAGTGAGCAGCTGTTCACCAGGGAAAGACTTAGAGCTAATTACCAAGCTCACCTAACAACCTCCTTGTAAGGCTTGTAGGATGATTCAGGTTGGAATGGGCCTCAGGGGAGGTCTGCAGCCTGAACCCCTGCTCCAAGCAAGGTCAGCTACGAGTTCACACCAGCTTGCTCAGGGCTGGATCCAGCTGAGCCACAGAAGCCTCCAAGGATGGAGACTGTGCAGCCTCTCTGGGCAGAGCTTCTCCTGCAGATCCCTGGGTTGTGATGTTAAGGGCTAGAAGGTACCAGTCTGTGGCAAGGGAATCACAGAAATGTCAAAAAAAA
>VXBQ01010649.1:67605-86025 GCA_013400175.1 Phainopepla nitens
TTTTTTTTTTGTTATTCTAAGTCCCCTGCTGCTAATGTGGAGGACCTGATGTGATGTCTGTGTTTGGGACAGAAGGAATTTGGTGTGCCTGGCTCTTGGTGTCCAGGCTGGGCATCACAACCTCTCCAGACTGGCAGGTTCACTCCCAGAGCTTGCTGCCTTCAGCTTCTGTGCAACAGCTCCCCGTCTCACTGATTTTCACAGAGATTAGAGCTCTGCTTTCACAATCACTAATGCCACATTTGGGCAATTCCTGATCTCTCAGAAAACACATCCAGCCCAGGTAGGGTGTGAACACAGAGCCCGGTTCCTGCTGAATCAGAGCAAGAGCATGACCACCAGAGGGAAAACAACAGCAGCTCAGGTTTAATACCTGCCAGGAGGAGCCTGTCATGCTGACAATTTCAAATAGCTGTGGATTAGCAGCCTGAGATTACACCTGATCTGCCCTGGAATTCCTATGGCTCCAGCATTTTCACCAAGCATCACTGGCTCTACAGCTGGACTTGTTCTCAAAGAGAGCCCTCAAGTATTTCCAAAAACGATACCTTTTGATCTTAACTCACTTCCATGAGAAATACTTATCCAGTATATAACTAAAACCAACAACCATATGTGCAATTCAAACCTGACTCATGCTCCAACCCACCCGTTGAATTTACTTTTTCATGTAAACGTACCAAAGTCAGCAAAGACATGACCAGCACTAGGTTCCTTGTAGCTCTTTCCAGAAGAGGGGAAGTGCATCCCCGTTACTAAACCCCTAGCTCTGAGCTCTCAGAAGGATTAACTTCCCTTCTGATCCCCCTCAGCATCCCCCTGCAGCATCCCAGTTGGAGAGCACAGACTTTGGCAGGTGGAGAGGCCAGACAGAGCCCTGCCCAGCTTAACAGCATCACACCAGATGGAAAACGTCTGGACTTGCAGATGGAGGAAGAGCTTAATAGAAATGCTCTCACAATGAGGTGAGACTTCCCCGAAAATGTGCACTTTAGGAGCTTCAAGATGTAATTTTCAAGGTGTAATTTATACATAGAATGAGACACAACAATCCATCTCCATTACTGGAGCTCCACCAGCAGTGCAATAGAACTGCTTATATCTAATCCAGACAGGAATGCGACAGGTAAGTTCATCTCTGCCAGGCCTCTGTACCTCCTCCCTCTCTCTCACATACAGTTGTTCAGGATTAAGGTTTAATAGCTTTTTTTTCTGGACCAAGGAACCACAGAATCTATTCTCTTCATCTCCTGCCAGATGCAGCACTCCAGTTATCATCCCTTCAAACTGCAGTTGGGACCCACTCTGTAAAACACCAAATGCTTTCCACTGCCCTTAGAGCCCAGCAGCACCTCACACTCTGGGGTGCAGAGCAGCACAGATGTGTTGGTGCCCGGGCACCTGCCTGTTTGAAAACCACAGAAGGAGAAATGGGGCACGAATTTTCGAGTGTTTCAGTTTCAAGGTTTAATCTGTCAAGCACTTAGGAGAAAGGCTTGTGCTACTGCAAGGCCGGGGTAGCAGCTTTAGGGTGTCTAAAACGCTCCACCCAGTGGCAGAAAGCTACACATGCCTGAAAAAGTAAATCCTGAATAGTTCTACACGGGAAATAAACCCCACACAGCATTTCTTTCTCCACGCGGCTCAAAAAAAGGAAAGAAATTAACATTTTCATCATACTGCATAACAGACACCGTTCATGTAAATAATACAACTGAGCCTAAAAAGGTAAAAAAAAAAAGTATGTAGTCAGTACACTCAAAGTATGCGATTATCCCTCTAAAATCTAACACATTTCTTATCTCCCGCTCCTTCCCAGACACTTAAATTCCCCTAATCCCAACTGCTCTCAGCAGAGATGCCTTAATTTCCCAAAGGCAGAAACACAGCCCAACCATTGTTACATCCAGGAAATCAGAGAACATAGTTGGGAATTAGTACAAGGATCAGGTATTTCTGTTGTTACTTTGTAATAAATGATAGATAGCAAAGACAAGCTCGGACCAAAGCCTCAAGGCTCAGCACTCCTACGTGTTGCGGAAGACTGGCTCAGGAATCAAACGTCAATGCCTGTGCTCATTTTAAAGATAACTCAGCAAGAAAAAGCCAGTCTTTTGAATCCCTGCCCATGGCGCTGGGGCTGGAAGTAGATGATCTTTGATGTCCCTTCCAACCCAAACCATTCTGCAATTCTGTGATTCTGTATCCTGAAGCACAGCAAACTGTTTGTGCAGGGTCTAGCACAGGACCTGTGCAGGACCTGGTTTTGGCCTTCTGGGAGTGCCATGCTCTAGAGGCATAGAAGTGAAATCAGGAACCAGAGAGGAGGAATGAAGAGCGATTTTTACTGGTCTCAATCATTCAACAGTTTAATTGGCACAAAGTAGATTTAGATGGCATATTGGGAAGGAATTGCTGGCTGGGAGGGTGGGCAGGCCCTGGCCCAGGGTGCCCAGAGCAGCTGTGGCTGCCCCTGGATCCCTGCAGTGTCCAAGGCCAGGTTAGAACAATCTCATCTGGTGGAAGGTGTCCCTGCCCAGAGCAAAGGGTGGCATGGGACAGTCTCCAAGGCTCCTTCCCAACCCAAACCATTCCAAAATTCCACGAACACATCCCTATGACCTGGCTGACCTCAGTGGAAGAAGTTGGTGTGGTTGTGGAAGAAGCTGAAAGTGTTAGAGCTGCACTACCTGAAGTCCCAGTAACTTCATGGGAAAGGATTTTTCCCTGCTTCACTCCAGTGTTGCAAAGTCCCTCATCAGAGGCTCTTACAGGAAATGAACAGGATGAAAATGGAACGATATGGGAATAAGCAATTGGCTCACGCTGCAAAGAAAGGTTACAGGCAGGACGATGTACATCATCTGTGCTGATAATAAACTTCTCAAGGTATCAGGAAGTTGTGGCTTATGCCTAAAAAGTTCTCTTGAAAATAAGGTGGATATCATGATGCATTTTGCAGAAAATACTCATGATGACCAAATGCAGATCTCATGGCTAGAATTACACATGAATCTCAAAAATATGAGTGATATTTAGGGGAAATGAAACATTATGTGCTAAATAAAGCATATGAAGGGGATTTACTGTAAACTCACAGTGATGAGCTCAGAGTGAACTCTTATTACACAAGGATGGGATCCTGGAAAAACTTATCCAGTTCTCTGACAATAACAATTCAGTGATCATCCACAGTCAAGAACTGATCCCATAAATTCCTTCATGAGGGCAAGAGGAGGGGCAGCACCCATCCATGATCTCTGTGACCAGACACTGGACCTGAGGGAACGACAGGAAGTTCTGTAAGGGTAGGTTAAGGTTGGATTTTAGGGAAAGGTTCTTCCCCCAGAGGGTGCTGGCACTGCCCAGGCTCCCCAGGGAATGGGCACAGCCCCAAGGCTGCCAGAGCTCCAGGAGAGTTTGGACACTGCTCCAGGGATGCACAGGGGGGATTGCTGGGTGGCTGTGCAGGGCCAGGAGCTGGACTGGGTGATCTTTGTGGGTCTCTTCCAACTCAGATTATTTTATGCTTCTATGGTTCTAAGAATGAAGAGGGAATTAGTTATTGGTTATTACAGAAGGCACTATTAGTTATTACATAAAAATCCTGCTGCAAAGGATGTGGCAAAATCCATGTGGTAAACGTACTTTGAGCAGTGAAATCCCAGTAATCCTAATTGAGTAAGATAAGAGTAGAAAGAGGAAAACAGATACTGTATTAGATAAACATCTGGTTTGCTGCCCTGTGGCAGCTGGGTTGGTTGGAGTTGTTTTAATCCATATAAACAGTGCTAAGTGTCTCTACAGTTGTTAAAGTCACTGCACCCATGAAAGCCCCCTGGGAAGATGATCAGCATACCTCAATTGTTATCCACCAGCTGTGGCAACATTTGCCTTTGAATTTGACCTGAATTTCCTGCTAGGCTAGGCAGACAGGTCTGAGCAACTGCCTGGCTTTCACAATCCTCTCATGCCAGCAGAGTGGCAAGAGGCTGTTGTAGATAAGGAATATTTGACAGTGGACAGAGGATGAGAAAGAGCAAAGGCTGAAATCTCTGCTCCTGTTCAGTGCTATGGAGAGGTGTGTGCTGTCTCTGGCAGAGCTCTCCCCAGTGAGTACCTGATGCAGACACGCACATCAGAGCAAGCTGCAAGCAGTTCCTGGCAGCCTGAAGGACTACAGTGAGCACAAAGCCTTCACTTCACCCCAATGTCATGTTGGTTCTGTCAAATGATTCATAACTCGAACTCCACTGCCTCTGAGAGCTTCCTTGGAGCTGCACCTCCCAAACTGGCCAAGAACAACCCCACACCAACAGAAACAAGAAATACGGGTGACACCATCAGAGGAAGTTTAAGAATGAGATGCTGAACAGTTACCCTGTGACAACAGGCCAGATGCACCCACACCCCTTCTCAGAGGGCCGGCAGATTGGCTGGAGTTCTCTAGAAACTACCTAATGAACACCTGTTATTCCTCAACCTGGAAAAAACACTCTCTCCAAAACCCAACACTGATTTCCCAAAACTAACAATTCTCACAGTGATTTACTTCTAAGATAAACTAAAAAACAGAACACCAAGCCCCTTTTTCTTTTTGTGTTACATTTATTATTCTTTTGGGAGGCACAATGAAAATTCCAGCTTCTGTTCTTTTCCCTTGCAGAACAGCAGGGTACAGGTTAATAGCCATCAATCTACAATCAATATATACTTCAGAAAGTCCCTGATTACATTTTCACATTTCCTGATAATAAAAGAGGCACGTGTCAGACAGTGTCAGTAGCTGAAATAAGTTTAAGCAATACTTGCTTAAAAAGCTGCACTGACTGCTATTTTAAGGCAGGTTGGGTGAAAGTCTGACAGGCAATTTCCTCAGGAAATGAAAATAATTTCACCTACAGAAATACACTGATTGAAAAGAGGCTTTTAGAAAATACTTCGTCAGTGTGAAATCACATTGACGCTGCGCTTCCTTGAGTTAGAAATACATCAATGAATCTTTTTTGTTCAGAATTCCAACTTCTCGGTTGCTCCTTTACCTTGCAGGAAAGGCAGGCAGCGGTGCTGTGCTGTCACAGGAGGCAGGTTCCTCAGGGAATCAGCAGCCCAGGCCTGGCTGCAGTGCCCAGGATCCGTCAGGCTGTGTTCTCGATGAGCACAGCGATGCCTTGCCCACCGCCGATGCACGCCGACCCAACGGCGTACTTCCCGCCGCGGCGCCTGCTCAGAAACAGCAACAGGGACGATCGGTTACCGGCAGCAAACCACAGCAGCTCCTGCCCTGACTTCCTGAGAGGAAACCAGCTATCAACCCAGCATTACTGAAGATGACATTTTAGAATGGATATATTGTTATTTTTCCAGTAAAATATCATGAAGTCTCAACTGATGTTGAAATATTTCTGAACAAGGACTTAAGACATCATCTGGTTCCACCCCCTGCCACAGGCAGGAACTTCTTCCACTAGACCCCACCTGAACATTTCTAGAGTAGTTTTGAAACTACCTCAACACTGCTGAGGTAGTTTTTTAAATGCTAGGTTTCCTGCAGCCACACTCCAAGAAAACAGCTTTCTGCAAGGTGTAAATGATCTGAAGTTTCATGACTGAGCACTAAGACAGTGTTGCAAGTACAAGCAAAGAGACACAGTAATCTCTACCCTGAGTGGGGACAAAAAAAGAGAATTTTTGGCTTAGCACCAAAAATGGTGCTAAGCATCTCAAGCAAGCCAAAAGAGCCAGAATTTCTAAAAATGGACTGAAGGAGAGAGAAGGTGACAACAAAGTCTTTTAAAGCATCCCCTTCCAGTAGCTAAAGGGGACTGGAGAGGGACTTTGCACAAAGGCCTGGAGGGACAGGGCAAGGGGGAATGGTTCCCAATGCCAGAGGGCAGGAATAGATGGGATATTGGGAAGGAATTCCTGGCTGGGAGGGTGGGCAGGCCCTGGCCCAGGGTGCCCAGAGCAGCTGTGGCTCTTCCATCCCTGGAAGTATCCAAGGTCAGATAGGACAGGACTTGCAGCAACCTGGGNGAATTTCTAAAAATGGACTGAAGGAGAGAGAAGGTGACAACAAAGTCTTTTAAAGCATCCCCTTCCAGTAGCTAAAGGGGACTGGAGAGGGACTTTGCACAAAGGCCTGGAGGGACAGGGCAAGGGGGAATGGTTCCCAATGCCAGAGGGCAGGAATAGATGGGATATTGGGAAGGAATTCCTGGCTGGGAGGGTGGGCAGGCCCTGGCCCAGGGTGCCCAGAGCAGCTGTGGCTCTTCCATCCCTGGAAGTATCCAAGGTCAGATAGGACAGGACTTGCAGCAACCTGGGATAGTCGAAAATGTCCCTGCCCATGGCAAGGGGTGGAATGGGATGGTCTTTAAAGGTCCCTTCCAACCCAGACCACTCTAGAACTCTATGATTCTATGAAATGCATCATGTTAGGAAGAGAACAGACTTTGCTCAAAGGCCATTTCAAAAAAAGGAAACCTTCCCACACACTCCTGTGGGCTTGGATCAGATCTAGGTGAACTAACGAATGCTGTCACGACAATTGGACGGAACACGAGGTAAGTGCAGCACCTGCACTGCAGCACAGAGGTGGCAAACTCGTGCAGAAAGTGGCACATTCCAGTGAGCAGAGTTTTAAGCTGGCTGACTGGAAGAGTTTAGTGTGCTCAAGATGTCTGCAGGCATAAATCCACGAGCCCGGCAGCCACCCTGAGCAGCTCCTGTCGGTGTGCATACCTCAGTTCGTGCACCAGGTGAGCTGTGATCCGTGACCCCGAGGCCCCCAAAGGGTGGCCGATGGCGATGGCACCTCCGTTGACGTTGGTCTTCTCAGGGTCAAGGCCCAACACTTTCTCCACAGCCAGATACTGAGGTGCAAATGCCTCGTTTACCTAAAGCACCAGAGAAAGGACGGCACTTTTACAACCAGCTTTCAGCAGCATGTGTGCAAACAAGACTAAATGAGGTGAACTGGTCCTCCGGGTCCTTTTGAGAAAAACATTAAACACTGTGTTTATAACAGCATGCTCAGCCAACACACATCTGTCAATCCAACCCAACTAAATTCAAATACTAAGCAATTACAAGACGTATTTTGTAAAAAAGGGTATACAGTGTGTTCTGAGGCAGGGGTCCAAGAAGAGCCTGCTGCTCTGACAGAAAAAGGCCCTGTTCACATGTATGACTAACTCAAAATATGAGCAGTCCAGCCAAGGCAGTAAAACGTCACATCACATGAGGATATTTTTGTTCCATGGAATGCAATCACACCATTTCCATTTTCCAAACGCTTGGGATTTTTGTAGTGACCGTGCAGCAGGAACTGGATGGACAGGGGTCAGGCAGGTTCCTGACAGGCAAGAACACCTACACGGCATGAGTGGAATCTTTCTGCTAAAAAGATCAGGGGTAAAATTAGTGCTCCTGTAAAAACATCTCACCTCTACCAAATCCATATCCTTCAGGGTCAGTCCTGCCTTCTTCAAAACCTCTGTAATTGCAGGTACAGGGCCTGTTTGGAAATTGTATGCAGTTAGTTAAATAAAAAAATTATTAAATTAAGTATTAGAAACTTGTTTTACACAGGATAAATGCATAAAACCTCAAGGGAACCCCTCTCATGAGCCTCTGTGCAGCCAATGAATTCTGGATATGTCATTCACCTGCTTTATTAAGAGGTAAGAGAGTTCCTAAGTCTCAAAACTACTTGATCTCCTTGCCAACATACAGCCAGGGAAAGCTAAGAGTGTCACCACTGCTGCAAACAGAGCTTTCAAGTCAAGAGAAGTGACAATCCCCAAGCAAATAAAACAACTTCACAATGGTTCTGAGGCATTCCCCTTCCCAGGACTCATGGTTCCATTTATTCTTTCCTCACAATTTGCAGCCTCCAGGTAAACAAAAAAGGAAAAATACAGGCTGCTCTAGAGTTTGCTGGTCATGTGCTTAGTTATGGGCATCGTTGTTTTGATATTCTTAATATAGCTGAAAATCTTCTAGTAAAAAGCCAGACATTCAACTAGTTTATTCCAAACAATTAAATGCTCCCTCAGACCCAGGCCTTGGACAACTGAAGAAAGTAAGATTTTGGGTTTCAGACTACTAAGAGTTTGGCAACAACACCATCCTCTGGAAGAAAGTTGCCTTCTATAATCTAATATAATCTACTAAGGGAAATTAATCCCAAACACAGCTACCTAAGGAAACACACTCAAAGAGAATTTGGAAGGGTTAATCAGGTACATGCTTGTAGAAGAAACATACTGGGATGTTGGGTGGTGGCTGATCATTCAATTCTGAAACACCACTAATCCTAAATGCTATCACACTACCAAAAAATGGTGTTGAAAACACACAGAAGAATAAAAAACATAAAAATAAGTAAATTACCAAAGAGAGAAAAAAGTTAAAGGAAGAAAGGGCTCGGTTCAGAGCTCAGTGGAGCATCTGGGAGCCCCAGGCAGCTTAACACTAGACTCTAAGTGCATCTCATTAGGGAAGGATTTTAGTATGCCTGTTGCACATGAGAGTAATGGGAGGGTCTCATGTGGACAATACAAAGACCCCTAAAGACAGCCAAGTAAACTTTTTCCCTCTCTCTCTTTTTTAAAATAGTGAATTCTCCCACTGAACACTGTGAGACAGGACTTGCTACCAGTATGTGAAAGGACAGTGGCTCAGACTGAGCTCCTGTTTGTCAGATCTGCTGCTGTCATGTCAATGAATCTCATCTGGTCTCTTTGAGCTGCTGGGGACAAGCTGTGGTGTGGAGCTGGGATACTAAATGATCTTCCATATGATTTATGAAGTTTTTAAACAAGCTAGAAGAGTTGCCTGACCTAGAGAGAATGGGCTGGTTTAGGAAGCACAATGCCAGCACGAAGTGCAGTGAAAAAAACCCTCCCTCCATGTCTGCTTTGAAGGCTGTGTCAGTCAGACAGTCTGACCAGGAAAACAAATCTGACAATGCCTCATTTGCATTTCTACTGACACACAGAACCAGCCAACAACAGCTCCTCTGAACAGAACAGAGAGGAACAGCAATGCTGGGATACAATGCTGTCTGCAAACTAAAGTGAAGGGAAAAATCCTGTGGTGTCTGGATTGGCTTTGAGGGATTGTTTGCACTAAGAGATACTTGATGAAAATATGGGACTAAAGCAACCAAGAAAGGGTTTGGTTTGCCAAGTAATACCTGAACAGATGCATATCCTGGGATCCAAGCAGCTTGAGCCACTGAGTAACTGCTAAAGGTGCTCACACAGCCCCTACTCCAGCAGCAAGAGGTGAGGCAGGCAACTCAAAGCTACACTTTTTATCATGGGATTTAGAGCTTACAGGAAACTAAAGTGAATTTTAGGAGAAAATGGTTTAAAAAAATGTTTGTTGGTTTTCTTGACTAAAAGAGACAGTAAAAAAAGGGAAAGAAAGAAGAGCCTGGGGGGCTATATTCGTGCTATTACCGTGGGTCAGACACTGCACACACCCTTCCAGCCAAACTGAAGAGCAAACCTGCCCCTCTGCACAACAGGGATGGACTGACACAGCAGAATGGACAGCAGGACACACAAACACCTTCACAGCCACCAGCCTGAGCACAGTGAAGCATCCCTTCCTTTCCTTAGAATGCCCATAAAGAACATTTTAGTGCTGCTTGATCCTATAAAATAATGTGCTTTATTGTAACTTACCAATGCCCATGATGGAAGGGTCACAGCCAGCAGAGTGATAAGCTACTACTCTTGCCAGAGGAGTAAGACTGTGCTTTTTAAGTGCTGATTCACTGGCAAGGATGACTGCACCAGCTCCATCACACACACCCTTTACAGTAAGAAAGAAGCATTCTTAATGAGAAAATACAAAGAAACAAAAAAATCCTCACACTCTTTAAACTAAAACCCTCAAAGGGGCTGGAGTTTAAGGTATTATAGTTAACATTTAACAATGTTTATTCAAAATAACAAAAAACAGTATTTCACTACTCTGAGGATGGAGAAAGAAAGTAAAGTATAGATAAATGTTTAATGAATTCTAATGTGTTAGAAAAGAAAAAATAAGTCTTCCCTGCATTGGAAATATGGTTCTGCTGACTTGCAAGAACACTATTAATAATGGATAATGTATGTCCTATTAATTATAAAAGATATTTTACAGACACCCACACTTACTGTGGCTATGATCTATTTCAGGCATGAATTCAGACTGTACGATCACAGCATTCCATCTGGCCCAAAGAACTTTAATCAATTAATTAAGATAATGACTGTGAGAGGAACAGTCCACAATGACATGCTGCTAAGCCCTAAGTATATTCTGGGTAAGAGCAAAATGGGGTTTGGGGGAGAGAGGACAGTGGCTGTGCTACAGAGACGAGCAGCAGCAGTATGCCCACCAACAAAATGTAGGTTTAAAGCAAGTAAGTTCCGTGACCACTGCCCCCCAAAGAAAGCAGAGTGGCTACACAGCCACAGCAGCCACCAGGTGCACAACTCAAGGCTTGTGAAGAAATGCCAATGTCTCACTGCTAGACCAGTGGCAATCCACAGAATCAAATTTTAGGACTCAGGAGCTGACGGAAGGATCCCCTGGCACCTCGGGGCTGGAAGAGTCAGCTGGGGCATTTAGCTGCAGAATTAGAAGTCATTTTTGTCAGGAGACACCACTGACCACAGCCAACTCGGTGAGAGATAAAAACAGCAGCAATGAATCTGGAGAACCCCAGAGGGGACACGTGCCCAGCCCAAGGGTCTGATGTACTCACTGAAGCATTCCCAGCCGTGACTGTTCCATCCTTTTTAAAGACACATGGGAGTTTTGTCAGCTGCTCCATAGTGGTCTGGGGTTTGGGGTGCTCATCCTTTTGCATGCTTTCTTTACCCTTTCTTGTCTTCACTTCAATTGGTGCCATCTCAGCATTAAAGTAGCCAGCATCATTAGCTGCAACCAGAAAAAAGGAAAATGAAAGGACTTGACAAAAACATCAAGATGATTGTCCAGCACGACCAACAATCATATTTTCATGTGCACATAGCTTCTGCTCTATTCGAACCAAAAAGTCAGGGACAGCAGTACTTATGCTCTATTTTGCTTATTTATTGTTGAAGTTTTCTGTGGTTTTTGTTATTTTAAGAATTTGGGAGAAACTATACAAGTACACTCTCAAACGTCTCTAAAGGAAGTCTCAAATATTGAAACTTTATTTCAGGTTTAAACAGCTGAACTCTTTTTTGGTTCATTTTTGGTTTTTTTTTCGGGGTTTTTTGTGTAAACCACTAGGTTTATCTTTAGTACATATTCCCCTTTACTGCTGCTTTATTTTACAGCTCTGTCATTTCTCAGATGGCCAAGATGTAAATCTCACTCAGAGAGGAATGTGTAAAAAACCTCCTGAGCCACATTGTTTCTGCTATTAAGATACTGTATATCAATCAAAATACTGCTCAAGGCGCTCCTCCAAAGGCTCTCACTGTCAAGCCAGGATATCAGACTAGGATTCAGCTGCCTAAAGAACCTAAAACAATTCAAATCATTATAGTTATCTAAGAAGCCCAAAAAAGTATCTGGCCATATCGCCTAATATATCATGAGACAGAGATTTAAAACTAAGACACTGAAATTGTCAGATCTGATGTTGTTGAGCTGCCTCTGAGCTTCTCAATAAACTCCTCAAAACCTTTTTCTTTCCTGATTACACCCAGGGCTCTCTCTTTACTGTGGGATAAGACAATCTGGTCCTATTGGCAGAAATAAAAACAGCAAGGTAAAATCCTAGAAAAAAAGAAGCACAGTTTCTAGCAAAGGCTCCAGGAATGGCAGGAGTTAGGTAACAAAAGGAACAACCAAAAAAGGCAATCAATGAGGAAGAAAAGGTACAAAAAGCACTTCCACATCCATTGAAAAAAATACAAAAATCTTCCTTCGAGAGCACAGCTGTAAAAATACACTATGATTAGAATCTAAAACCACGTTTAGCTCTTTCCTTCTTATGTTCACCTTCAGCCTGCAATGTATGTTGAGTCCCAGGATGGCCACTGCACATTCTACTGGTTTTTGGCTTAAACTTCACAGTAACTGAGTCACAGAACCCTGAGATGGTTTGGGTTGGAAGGGACCTTAAAGTCCATATTGTTCCATGGGCAGGGACACCTCCCACTGTCCCAGGCTGCTCCAAGCCCCAGTGTCCAGCCTGGGACACTGCCAGGGATCCAGGGGCAGCCACAGCTGCTCTGGGCACCCTGGGCCAGGGCCTGCCCACCCTCCCAGCCAGCAATTCCTTCCCAATATCCCACCTGTCCCTGCCCTGTGGCACTGGCAAGCCATTGCCTGGGTGCTGTCCCTGCATGCCTTGTCCCCAGTCCCTCTGCAGCTCTCCTGGAGCCCCTGCAGGCCCTGCCAGGGGCTCTGAGCTCTCCCTGGAGCCTTCTCTGGTGCAGCTGAGCAGCCCCAGCTGTGCCAGGCTGGCTCCAGAGCAGAGGGGCTCCAGCCCTGGCAGCATCTCCGTGGCCTCCTGTGGCCTGGCTGCAGCAGCTCCACGTCCTTGTGCTGCTGGAGCCCAGGGCTGAATGTCTCTGAATTATGGTTTTGGGCACGTAAACCACCCAGAGAACAGTTTAAAACCCAGCTCCTAAATAAATATCTCCTCTTCAGATACCATGTGCTCCAGCTGTTCAAGCACTCAATAACAGCATTCAATTTGCAAAAGAAAGCAGATTGATCTAGATGAATTACAGCACATGCTGGTAACACAAGAACAACGTGGGTCACTGTGGGAGACTGTTCTGCCATGCAGAGGAAAGAAAGGAGAGCAGTCAGGCACTCCTGGGACAATGCTGCATCCCACCAGAGGGGCACCAACAAATGACATTCACCAACATGAATCCTGCTCAGGCAGGAGCTGACCCGTGACTGGCCAGTGGTGTTTGCTGCCTCAACAGCTATGGAATGTCCCTGAAGAAGGCACAAAAAGGCACTGGAAAGGGGCTCCTACTAAACCTTCTGAGGGGTGCAACACCTGACTCAGTACACTTCCAAAGTCAATCCCCCTAAGAGCACGTTATTTGTACCACAGGGCCAACAAAACCACTGATTACAGCATGCAAACGGAAGGCCAAATTACACCAAGAGCCAGAGAAAACCTGAGAACACTTTGAATCAATGCTAAAAACTGACTAGACTTGAAACCAGTGCTGCATAAGCACTTCCACTCCTCGATTTACTCACCAGCTTTGCACCTCTGCTGCGTTTTGAGCGCGTACCGGTCACAGTCCTCTCGGGAGATGCTGTATTTTGCAGCCAGGTTTTCAGCTGTCATTGCCATAGGTATTTTAACATGTGTATCCGTTAGGGCTTCCCACAACGTGTCTTCCAGCTGCCCAGAACACCAGAATAGGAAAATTAGAAAGCACAGGAACACTATATTTATTACTGACTAAATGTTCAGCAGTCTCTTGGAAACTAATGGCTCTTTGTAAAATTGTTTCAGGTTACCTACAGATAATTTATTGATTTATTAGAATGAACACACTTAAAAACTGTTCCTGTCCAAGTTCTTGTGTGCTATTCTAATTATGTCCATTGCACTCTAGTGCAATTCTTTCCATTCACACGTGTTCCCAAGAGGCTTGGAGAAAGCTTTAAAAAAAGATTTTTAGTATTTCAGCATATTCTACTTCTGTATGAATTACTTATTAGAACCCTGTGAGCAAACACACCTATCTGGTTGCCGAAAAGGAAATGGGAGGCACTGTGAAAAGGCACAGCAGCCTATTGATGCTTTAGCTCTTTCTCTATTCTCATGTAAAATCCCCTCACTAGAGTCAAAGGTTTCTGTGGGTGTAACATCTGAAGGGAGAAAATACCCAAGTCTACCTTCACTCAACCTCAGTAAAGGCAAGCCCAGTCAGTTCAGATGGGTTTTGTTATCACTGTCAGCAGTAAAGTTCTGCAAGATAAGTCATTCATTCACCTGTCACTGCGTAATTCAGTTATCTTTATGATAAGAACGCAGTTGCGTACATCTACTTGGTGTGTCTGCAACTTTGTGAAGGACTTTGTAGGACCCGTGCCACACAAGAACAGAACCAAGCACACAGCGTATTTACCAGCTTTACAGTGGAAATACAGCATGGGAAGAAAACCCAAAGGGCTGAAACACTTAAATATCCTAATTTTGCATTTTGCTGTCAGTTATGACCCACTAAGCAAGTGGTGGCATGTTATCAATTTATCCTGCTGCACATTTCCCACAGCATTCACTCAGGACTTATCTTCAGAAGAAAATGTAAGGATAACTAACTTGTCAATGGATTTAACTTCAAGGTTCCACTCTGAAACTGAGAGATGCTCACAGCTTGGAGGTATACATGTTCTTTACTAGTCCATCTGCCTACTGCCAGCGTTACTAGCCCTGCCTAAACTGTGTGTGCCTCTACTTCACAGACATTTTGTACATAGTACTTGCACAGGATGTACCAAGTGAACTAAATTTTGTGTCTAAGAGTTTATTGGTATGTTTAACATAGAACAGGAACTCAAAAATGGTTTTGAAAAAGCTGGAAAACCGGCACACTTCACAAAATGACCTGAACCTACTGTTTCAATACTGCCTGAATACTAGGCAAATGATTTGAACTACAAAGTCTGGATCTAATATCCAATAATTCCATTTGCAAGGATTTAGGGCCTACAATCCTGATACTAAACAATGCTTTGCTCAGAGAACAAAGAGAGTACCTTGAGCTCTGCTCCCAGTCTGGTTCCGAACCGAACCTTTCGAACCGCGTAAGGAGCCTGGCTCATGCTTTCAGCTCCGCCACACAGCACAACTTCTGACTCATTCAGGCAAATTTCCTGTCAACACAGTAAAACAAAACAGATCTAGGATTTAGCTTGCTGTTTGAGTAAGAAAATAACAACTGTTTCAAAAGAAGAGGTTGTCACAAAACAACAAACTTAGAATGAATCCAAACTTGGTCATGTGTGTGTACTTATGAAGGGTTTACCCTTCTGTTAAGGTCTGTGTCCTTCATGCCATGTCCCTTTTTCTTCCTTTCAGCAAAGAATGATTGTACCCATCAGGGAAGAAGAGAATATGGGTGTGCACACGTGATAGAGCAGAGGAGCAAAGACATTAGGCATCTGCATGCTTGTGTGGTTTGGTTGCACTGGTGGTTTTGAGCTCCCACTCTTCTCAAAAGGAACACAAATTATACTTCAAAGCCTGAAGTAAGACCTCACAATTCTAAAAAAATGGGGCATAATTTTAGAAGACAATAGCTAGGCAGCTGCCAAAATTAGTACCCAAAACACACTAATTCGTCAATGGCAAAGCACACAAGACCAAAAAGCCCCAGTTCTTAAATGCACCATCAGAGCATTCAAAAATAGTGCTTCCTTAAAATGCTTCACTGAGCTGGACTTGAAGGTTATTTATGAACTAGAATGAAAAAAAATTAACCCAGAGAAGCTGTGCCTGCCCCATCCCTGGAAGTGCCCAAGGCCAGACAGAGCTTGGAGCAACCTGGGGCAGTGGACGGTGCCCCTGCCCATGGTAGGGGGGCGGAACTGGGTGACTTTGATTTGCCTTCCAACCCAAACAGTTCCATGATTCTACCACCTTGATATACATTTGAGATTTCCAGTCAATAACCTGTGTGCAGCAACACATGCAGAGATGCTCCCAATAGTTACTAAAAAACTTTGTGAGCATCTCAGCAGCACTGGGTGCATTGATGAAATGCCATCTTTGAAAAGAACCTCGCCACCGTACTTTCAAAAAAGTGCTCACACTCCGCAGCAGATTCTTTCAGTGTGGACAAACGTGTGTATGGCCTTTGAAAAAAGGCACTAGGGAAGAAACAGTCAGGTGGATATTACTGCAAACATGTAACCTTAACTCTACATTTTTCACATTTTTTTTCTCCTAGAGGATCAGATCTAAAATAACTCTTTAGCCAAGGAAAACCGAAAAACCTCACAAAACCAGCAATCTGCTTGTTCAAGTATGCATAAAAGCAATGTACGAGCATATGAAATAAAAATCCCTGTGCTCTGACTCACTCAATGGTTTTGGCCAACTCCTCAAAGAGGAGTTGATTCTCTTTTATTTTAAAAGAAGTGACACTATAAACTACTTAGCCCAAGAGAGGTTTGGATCTTTGAACAAAAGCCCACTTGAAAAGCACAGGATGCTGCTTACACAGCTAGCTAGGTGAGAATATAAACAATGATCAAGAGATGAAAGATTCCTGGAGTCCAGTAATTCCAGTCCATGCAAACAGGATCATGGGATGCAACTATTGCACAGCTGAGCTCCATTTCACCAGCTAACACTTGCTGCATTCCTCATATTAAACTAAAAATCATTCCTCATATTAAACTACAAATTGCTACAATACTTGGATTTTAAAAACCAACCACACAACGTGGCATTGAGGTGGCTGAACTCCTGCAAAAAACTGTGCCGGGCAATAGAAACCTCTACCAAAAATCCACGTCAAGACTCATCCCAAACACAAAGGACATGTTTCTACATGTGAACAGCCTGGCAGAAGTCACAAGGGACACAGAAATACAGCTTTGTACCTGACAGCCATTGGCAATAGACTGGAAGCCAGAGCCACAGAGCCTGTTGACAGTGAGGGCTGGGACAGACACAGGAACTCCCACACGCAGACCAACGTGTCTGGCGATGTAGATGGCATCTGAGGAGCTCTGCAGGCAGAAAAGACAAAGAGGTTTTGTCACACTCTCACTGGTCTGGAAAGCAAAAGAAGTCATGATGGAAAGTCAGGATGGTATAGTTGCATCCCTGACAGAAGAGGGTGTATGTTCAGCAGAAATCCTACCAACTCAGCAGAAGCACTTTGATTCAGTTCAAGAAGACAGCATGCCACAGGATCTGAAAGTGTCACTGTCTTGATAAGCATTTTAAAGAAAGTGTGTATTAAGTCAGCAACTTTATGTTTTCCCTTATCCATTCTTTTCCAAACAGCACCCACAGGTGCTGACACAAAGGCAGATCCTGCTTGGAGAGCTGCAATTATTTTAAGGTAAATTATTATTGTTCAGACTAACAGGGAAGGGGAAGGCCTCCCAAAACCAGAGAGAACAACACCTATGCTCTTGGGGAACATGCCCTAAGTTAAAATGTATTATAAAGACAAAGTTCTGTGCACAGTGCTACAATACTAATGCAAGTTCAGGAAAAAAAATTCATCAAGCCACTTCTGCTAAAGAAGAAGAGCTTGAAATTTCAATACATTCACAGTTAATTAAACTTAATCAAGTTATATCAATAAACCAGAATTTTTAAAACATAATCTACTGGGATGGGGAAGTATGCTGCAAAGGAAAAGACATGTACTTTCAAAATTAAAAGAAACTTTATCAGGAGATTGCTATTTTTTATGTGAAGGCAATACAAGAGATTTGAGTGCAGTAGTTCTTTACTAGGCCACAAACAGCTCTTACAAAATTAAAAAGCTGAATAAAAGAAGCTGAGATGATAGCTGTAGGAGACAGAATAATTTAAAGCTACTCTTTTGGCTGAAAATCCAAAGAAGGAATACTGCCTGTTTCTTTGCTTATTGTCCAAGTTCTCAGTTATTTGCTTCTTCTGCATCCTTGAAACAGGCAGTGCAAAATAAATGTCCCCATCCTTAACACTAATGGTGAAATCAGAATACAAAACAAACAAAAGCTAGGGATGTTCTTTGCTGTCTTGCCTAAAACAAAGATCCTCATTTGTATGTGTGGGTAACTGCAGTTTTGCAATGCATAAAACAGCATCCTCTTCACAAGCTCTTTGGAAAAGACATGATTGTCCAAATGTCTCTGCCAGTCAAGGCATCCATCCTTCCAGCTCAAAGGAAACTCCCATTCACTCAAAAAACATTCCATAGAAAACACAAGAGAAGTGGACTCACATCAGGACTCACATTACAGGCTTGACACAGAAAGGGATTTATGTAACTCACTGAAAAACCACTGATCACTGAGTCACAGTGACCAAGTGTAGTGGCTCCAGCCACTACAACAGGGGAAATGTACCTGGGATTAGCAACAAACCAGTCAACTGACAAACACGTTTAGGAGGTCAGCTCGTCCTCCTTGAAACTACCTCTGGCACTAAAAAAAAGCAAGCTAAGCCCTGTTCCCAACAGCACCACCTATCACACAGGACACATCCCCCAAACACAAGCAGCAAACACTGAACTGCAAACTGCTGCCAGCCAGAGGCAGCCATTTGTAGGGCCACACCGAGGGTGCCTGAAACAGCCCCTGGGGCAGCAGATTTCCCGGGCCACCGACCTGCACTGCGGGCCACCGACCTGCACTGAGGGCCACCGACCTGCACTGAGGGCCACCGACCTGCACTGAGGGCCACCGACCTGCACTGATGGCCACCGACCT
>VXBQ01010650.1:6847-21078 GCA_013400175.1 Phainopepla nitens
GTTCAAATCTCATGGAGAAAAACCCAGGCTTAAGGAGTCTTAGAAGTAATCCCAAACCTCTGAATCTGAAATTCAATGAAATGGCAAATTAATTCTTTTACACGTGTACCTTCATGGAGGGTCTTTAAATGGAGAAATTATCCCATTATTTTCATCCTTAAATGATCATTCAAGCTGTACATAGTCAGGAATGTCTAAAAGAAATAGAAAGGAAATAATAAATAAATGCAATAAAATGTAATAAAATGTAATATCTTTCTGTGTTTTTTACAGGAAAGTGCAATAACAACAATAAACAAAACTGTGTAAAGCCTGTGTTTTTATATAAACAGTTTTAACTGTTTTATTATAGCAACTGAGATTTGTTCTGCCCTATATAGATTTGAGAGTTGCTATAATTTCTTTTATATATTAAAAAAACCAAATAAACATGATCCACTTAAAAATCCCACTTGGTAATACAATGAATCTAATCAAAGAACACCACAGTAAATCACTAAAAACTTTTGTCCAATACAATCCTCTAATCAATTAACATTCATACTGCCTTATGCCATTACCCTGACATTACTTAGGCCTCATTTGTAATTTATATTAGGTAAGACCTTTCTGTTTAACTGATTTCACACTGGTATCACTGATATCTGTAAAAAAAATATCAGATATCTTAAAATCTGTTGATTTTGGCAGAATTGTTGTGGATTATAGGAGTGAATTGTGATTGGGGACAGCACAACTTTGAAAAATCAGCTTTTAAAGTCAGACCCATATATCTACGTCTTTTATTAATACCCAGTAGTTGAAACTACTCAAAATATGAATGATTTCCTTTTAACTATTTAAATTAAGTCATTTACTCTTACATAATTCAGGTCTTTCTATGGCCTTAGAGGGCAAAAAAGGGCATTTCCAGGGGTAATGGAATTCACAGGGGTCTGATGCTCTAGGCAGAATAACTGTTTACAAAAACCATTTTATTTGTAGATAGCTACAGCTGGGTGGAATTAATCCCCACCTTTGCCATGCCTTTGATCTTGAAACCACTCACCGGCCTCTAAGAAATTCTATAAGAGCTGTAAACCACCAGAGATTTCGAGGAATTGAGTATGAAAGTTGAAATTTATTGAATTATTATAGGATTTTTGGCTATTATTTGACAATTTACCCTCTTCCTAAATAAACCAGGAGCAATTATTTTAGATTTCTTCATTCTAAATAAACAGCTTGCCTGGTTTCCATCAAACTGTCCCAGTTGTTTCCTTTTAAATAGGACTTCCTCCATCTCCAGGTCAATTCTCTGCAGTTTCATAGCACTGTTTTAGTTTCAAAAAAAGTCCCTCAAATTTGACTCAAAGCATGAATAGGAAGATAACAGCAGAGGGATTTTGAGTGTTAGAGGCCTGGAGAATTTTATTTTCCCTGTCCTTTGAGGTGTTTTACACAAGCAAAATGACATTGGGATCCAATGCAGTACAACCTAGCTGTATTCATGACTGCAGACCCTATCCTAAAAATTTCTGCTTGAATAAATAGGTTTTTAAACTTCTTTTTTCAAACAAAAGAGAAAGATTAAATAAGAATCCACTATTTAATACCAGAAGACCAACAATCTTCCTGTTCCACCCAACAGCAGATAAATTTTGTGATGTTGCTACATGATGAGGGCTTTTTGATGTTGGCGTCTATAGACACTAAAATCTGTGTTTCTTGAGACACATTTAAACTGAATAAACAATTTTGAAATTCCCAGCCATTTTTTTTTTCTGGAAAATCTAAATTCCTGGCATCTTAAGTAAAAACCTAGGTCTGGCTTGGTCAAATACAGGAGATTTTCTGTGCTTCTCTGGATTACTCAGAACTTCTCATTTTTGACCTCCTGGTCATTTCCTCCTGTGCAGCAGCCAACGTCCCCTTCCTACATTCTGCCCCCAGCCCTGTCCTCCTACACAAATCTTTTTAATGTAATGGGTCAAAATTCTCTTAATGGCTCTCTTATCAGACTTTCCACTTCTTTCTGTGAAATCAGAACCCCCAACACAGTACATTCCTCCTATATTTTTTTTTTATTCCTCTGAGGATTAAGTTAATGTCTTATTGTACTTCTGGGCATCATTTGGCTCTATCTAAACTGCATCAGCTGCACTGCAGATAGCTTGAGGCTAAATTCATTGCCCAGCCATGTTTCTGATTTGCTGGTACATAACTGGCCTGAACACAGGATGAGATCACTCCGAGGAAAAAAAAAAATCCACATTTTTTTGGTACACTGTGGGATGCTGGAGGCAGTTACATTCAATATGAATGTGCCTAAATTGTCATCTTTCACCAGTTTGGTTTTTTTTTTTTTTCCCACCACTTTTGTGTTGCAGTCCATCTGCACCAAGAATACAGATATTGCATATCCTTTTGTGTCATACCAGACACCTGGGAAAATGCTTGCAGGATGACCAGTTGTAAAGGAAAAGAAGCTTGGTTTACTTTATATCTTTAAGAAAGACATTGAAGGTTCCTTCATGCAACATTTGATGCATAAATGTTAACCTTTTATTCATATTTAAATACTAGGGATGCTATTGTTCAACCAAAATATGCAATGATTATTTTATAATATATATTCACAGTATGCTGAAAAAGATGGCCAGGAAAATCACTGAAAGAGATGGACTCAGTCTGAATTCATGGTTTGGTTTAGAAGCATTTTGTGCTACGTATGCACATTGATAGTTGAGCAGACTGTTCATTGAGATAATAGAAAATAAGGGGAGAACTATCTAAAAAAAGTATGATGATAAAATTTGGGGTTGTTTTTCAAAGACATGATATTCCAGTTCTGTTGTTGATAACACTGGAGCACTTTTCTTGACTCCCTTACTGCCCTCACAAGGACAAACCAGCAGAAAACACAACTTTTTGCTTAAGCATATAAACTTAAAAATGCACAGGTTAAGAGTCTGTGTCCGTGTTGCTTCTCAAGTTCAAGTAACTGGTTTACCAAAACTTGCAGTTTTTCTTTACTCATGAAATTAGAAAACATCGGCACACGGACGATTTTACACAAACAGTAGATTTGTCAAGCTATGATAAAAGAGTCTGAAACATCATGTGGATAAGGCTATTATTAATAACAGCAATTCTGCACCTGGGTACAGAAGGTGTAAAAAAACCCAGGTGGTTGTTATTGGAAAAAAGAGATAGCAGGAAGAAGTTTTTTTTCACAGTGAGAGTGGCACAGGTTCCCCAGAGAATCTGGGGCTGCCCCTGGATCCCTGGCAGTGCCCAAGGCCAGGCTGGACACTGGGGCTGGGACACCCTGGGACTGTGAAAGATTTCAGGAAGTTTGGACTAGAGAACCTTTAAACTTTAAACTATTCTGCGATTCTAAGGTGTTTATCTGAACCGCGATTATATTCCACGTAAATAACCACTTGATGAGATCTCCAAATAAGTAAAAGACCTAAAAAATGTTCATAATGAGGCAGAAAAGATTTATCCCATGAGATTTAATTTTTCCATTGGGGGAAAAAAAAAAAAGTTCCTATTGAAGACAAATTTTATCTGTTTGCCTTCCTATCCTCTTTAAAATTCCCTTTAAGCATTTTGGATCTTGTCCTAGTATTTATTGTTTCACAGAGAAATTGATTCTCAGCCACCAAGCTGAGCAAGGTACATAAAAAATGTAATTTCTCTTGCATAAGCTATGGATTACTCTTACCAATTTAGCACTCTAAAAGCTAATAAACTAATAAATTACAATCTCTCATATCACCTCACAGCTGGCAGAGTGACAACCATCTGAGGAAGGCTGTCTGTGCAAATGTTCCAGTGCAAAACACTTTATCTGTGTTACTCTGCCTTATTTCTTTTCATTTAGTTCTGTATAGGATCTATGGTTATTACCTTGATGCATTTTTATTGATCTGCTGAAGTTTCTGTCCCAGTCACTTACAAGACATTGACTTTTTGACTTCTTAAATTCTTTTCCTCCAAATGGAATTAAGGGAATGTAAGTCCTGGGTCACTGCAGCTCGTTTCAGTTTGTTTGTATTCTCATGGCTCTTCAGCTCAGCCCAACTGCTTTCATCTAGAACGTGGTATTTTAGTCTCTAATATTTCCAAGCAGAAATCTTAGACACTTTGGTTTAGACAATCTGGTGTAAATCTATCTGCAATGGTCTGTATTCTCAATATGTTTTAATTTTTTTTTAATTGAATTTATTGTAATTGTTGAAAGAAATAAAAAGGGAAAAATATCCACCAACAAACACCAAAATTTTCTTCCCAAACACAGTGTTACTTGTTATTTTATGAAAATATTTCCTACTTTGCTTCAAAGGTAGACATGGAGAGATATTTAGTAGATATTTCACCCTAACTCTCTGGTGTTCACTGGAATGGAACAAGATAATTCTGCCATGAAAGAGGACTATGATGGCACTTCTACATTTTAAATGCAAAAGTCAAAATTCTATTAAATCATCATGTAAATAAAAGACCAAAGCAGGAAGAAATCTCCATTTAAAGTTGCCTACATGGTACTCTTAACACTCAGTGCATTGTAAATTCTGTTTGGGGAGATTTTAGTTCAGTTTAGGATTTTTTTTTTTTTTAAAGGTCAGCAAAAGAAGTGTGTTTTTAGTGAGCTAGCAGTGTGAGAGGAAGCTATATTATATTTTTAACATTCCTCCCCTTGAATGTCGTGGTGGAGCTTACAGCAGTCATGTTCCACAAGCAGAATGGGAAACCGTGTAAATATCAAAGGTTTCTAGCTTGACCTTCAGACTTAAAATTATCAGTTTAGAGACAGAAATAAAAAATCAGAAGCAATGAAAATGCTGAAAAGAAATTGGGCTGTGGGATCTACCATGTCACAATTTAAACCAACCAACCAACCAACCAAAGCAACAGGACACCATATTACATTACCACACACTGTTACTTATATTCTTTTTTACTAAATTTAGATATCCCCTTAACTCTTATTCCTGACTTTCATACCAAAACTAACTCTCCTTGAGATATCAGTGGAGTGCATTTTGGAAATAGACATAAAATCCATAAATGCGTTTTTAACTTACTAAATCTATTTTTTTGCCTCAGTTACATAATTCTATTTCTATGTTTTCATCTAATTAGAGAGTAATTTAGAACAATTCTTCATGGTATTTGCACCAGAGAAGTTTAGAGAAATCAAAGTTGTCCAAGCATTTTTCTTTAAATAATAAAGAACGAAAACACTGCACTTTATTAAATGGTTCACAGATTAACTCAGTTAGTTGCCCATTTTCCTGAGCAGTAAAGCAAGTTTGTGAACACAAACAAAAAACGATTGAGGGTGATATTTATGATTCCTTGCTTACAAAGTGAAGTCTAAATCAAAAACTTGATAGATGTCTAATTCTCCAAAAAAGAGTTCACACAAAACTGATTTGCTTTTTGCTTTTTTAAAATTATTAATTGTGGTTAAATCATATTTCCAGAAAAAAGTCTCTAAGTATTCCACTGGACTATATGAATATTGTACTTTAACCACAAATTTAAATTGTTTACACTATCACATTCCATTGATTTGCAGCACTATCTCCCTAGACATTCAATCTCATTCAATTTAGTGGGTCATCCAACCTCTCAAAAAAACAGGGGGAAAAAAAAAAAAGGAGGAGTTCCTGTCCCTTTGGCAATTCTTCCAATTAATTTATGTGGAGAATTCATCTCAAAAAGCTAGACTAGAAAAAAAAAATTGCATAGATCAATGCAAGATTAAACATATGCAATTTTTTAAATTTTACTTTTCAAACACTGACTTGAAAGGAGGGACGCATGAAATCTTTCAAAAGAATCTTTTTTTTTTTTTCCCCATAGCATACTGAAAATATGATACTGAATATTCTGAAACACACCTTGCAATTACGTGTTTCTAAAACAATTATGTCATTTACTGCTATTGCAAAACATTTGCCTTGAAAGCTGATTATGCTACAGAAATAAATACCCAGGGAAGACTGTGGAGGGGGAGGAGTTCAGCTCACATCCCTTCTGGTATTAAGTCTGTTCAGTGAGTTAATGGAAAAGCTGATACTAATGGTACACTATAAATTAGTACATCTGCAATAAAAGAAATTATTTTCCAGTTTAATCGCTGGGGAGCTGTTCTGCAAATGTATTTCCATCTCAGGTGCTGGCGAGTTCAATGATGTGCACTACAGGGCTCATGCTCCAGTAAACTGGTGAAAGATGTTAAATGCAAGAGCAGCATTAAAGTTATGTCTGGTGGCAGTATAAATGAAAGTCTCTCACTATTCCCCTGTAAGCTGCTCAGGGGTTTGTAACTCAGCTGTGAAATGGGCACTCAATTAAAAAGACTACTGCATGAGTCTGCAGGAAAAAAAAAAATAATATATATATATATATATATATACATATATATATACTCTTGAGTTCATTGGAGCTGCCTTAAGTAGACTGATTTTTGGGCTTGTCAGGGGACCCAAGTTTTGATTCTGGGAGATAAAACTGTTAATCTGGTGCATTTGTAGGAAATACAGCTTTTTCAGGCCCCAATACTGGCTTTTTTTGGCAAATTGTGTGCTATCATGTTTATATCCCTGTATCAGAAACATCTTTAATATACTTTGCCCCTCATCCCTAACTGTTGCAAACTTCCCAGCTTCCACCCCAAAAGAAAAGAAATCTGACACGATTTACACTACATTGCAACTTTTGCTGAGGAAATGGAACCAAATATGAGAGTCTTAATATGATTTAATTTGGAGTCTTTTGAAGTCCTGATAATTATTTATAGTGGCATCTATGCATTCGCTTTTTGAGAGCAGGAATGTGTGGCTGCCAATATGTGTGTGCCTGATTCTCTTCACACTCCCGAGGAAGTAGGGGAGAAATTCAGCTGATGTCAACAGAGCTTTTTACATTTGTACCAAAACCATTCGAACTGAGAGAAAACATCTAGTGATGATGCAATTAAGAGCTTTCTTAGCACTCATTCTCCCACCGGGGCTGTGGGTAGAAATTGGTGCGCACAAATTACAGGCCAGAATTTGAAAATATTCACAAAACCCGTCATGTTTCTGTATATATATATAAAAATATATGTATAAAAAATATATGTATATATATAGATTTAAGAATGCATTCATGTAAATACAAGAGACCTTCAGACAAGGTAGGCTGAGGAAAATTGTTCTCATTTCCAGTCTGGGGGGAACTTAGAAAAAAATGCATTTTGCAGGGCCAGAGGTGTTTTGGCTGTCTCATGGGAATGAGTATTAGTTGTTAGGACAGGCTGTGCTGGAAAATAACTGCTCCTGTCCCCATTCTGTACATAATGACAAATACCACATTGGAACTGGATGGCAAAAGGGATGTTTTGATACTCAAAAGTTAATTTTTGTTTGCAATCTTCCTCCTCTGCAAGTACAATGTCCCTCTGTTGCACCATATCCCTTGGTTTTAAAACAATATTGATATCAAAATTCTGTAAGTTTAGTTATTGACCATTCCTGCTTAGAAGTTACATTTGACTTGCTTCAGTGACTGCAGGTATCAGCAAAGAAATTATTTATCTGCTTTTAAATGTCAGCTGTATTCTTGTATAAATACATACTCTACTTCTTCATCCTTAACAAGGAAAAAGTGTATTTATTTTTGCATAATTAGAGAAAATAACAGTCACAACTTCATTAAACTAGGGAGTTTTTTCTTTTTCTACTAGTTGCTTAAAACCACAAGAAAACACGAAATTAACTGCCATTTCATGCCATGTAGAAGCCACTGAGAGTCTTCATAAGCTGACAAAGAAGAAAATGTAACCTGTTGTGTGTTTCCCATCCCTGCCCCGAGCTCCATTTATCAGGCAGACACCTCTGTGCTCAGACTCGAGCTCCTTGCATAGAACAGTGCAATTAGCCAAGCAATTAGGTGCTGCTTGCAAAAATTACCCCTACACTCAAGATGAATTGGCAGGATGGGACAATCCACACAAAACTCATCGGAGGGAGCCTGTTAGAAATCAACTTCTGCAGATGAATTTGAGAGGAATCTCTATTTTCTGTTTAAAAAAAAAAATGTAAGAATTTGGGGTTCTTCTATTAATTTCAGTGAGTCTTGACCTGCAGTCTCAATTTTTGCTATATTAATGGTCAGTGCTGTTGGTGCAGAGCTTTGCAACACGTGGAAACAACCCAGGTGCTGTCTATTAAATTGTTGTGTCCTGTGGAGTAATTTGTAAAATCAATTATTTGCACACTTTACTTATTCTCATAGGTTACCCTGGGAAATTTAAATTTAAAATGAATCCCCAAATCCACCTGATTTAAGGATTTCATCCACATGAAATTTTCTTTCCGTTGGTTTTCTCTCAGAAGATTATGCTTAGCGAAGGAATAGGTAAATATTTAACACATTTTTATTATTTAAAGAGGGAAATATGATCTTTATGTGAAATAAGAGAATTTTTTACTACAACACATTTTCTTTTTTTTTTGTTTCATATATAATTATATATATATATACTATAATTCTGAAACAGTTTATTCTGTAATTGTTTAATTTGACTTGCTTTTTCCCTGATGATTGCCTATATTTTAAAGTTTGTCATCAGCTAGGGGTAAAGATGGCTTAAAACAAATTAATTAATTATGTTTTACCCAAAAAGGTAGACTCTCAAAGATCTGAAAACTCAAACCAGTTGGTGCAGATTTCTCCAGATTTTCAGTCTCACATACTCCACATATAATTATTTCATTGAATTTTCAAATGCCTAACATTTTTATCTACATTAATACAGTCTTTTGAAAAGACAAGTATGTCTCCTTTTAAATGCAGTCTTGGAATAAGTAAAACCAAGGGGGCAAAGCTTTATTTCTTATTCCCATTATAGGTGGTTTTTCTCTCCTATGTTTACTAGAAGTGTTTTCAGGAGTGATGTGACAGAGTTCAGCAACAACACAATTTCAAGCATCTTCACTACTGCTGACAGAAAATTGTTATGGTTAAAAAAAATGAACCCCAGCCTATTTTTAAATCTTAATCTGAGTGGAAACTGCACATAATAATGACATACAGATGAGAAAGAGCTACAGAGACCCTGTCAGCAGTGCAAATGCAGCAGAGGAACTCAAAAAATGCTACAACAAAAAACACGCAGTGAGGTTTTTGAAATAACTCAGAGCATCAATTTTTATTGCAATTTCTCAAATTAAACTATGCTGCTTTTCTAGGGGCAAAGAGGAAAGAGAGATTTTTACACCAGGAAGCACTGTTCTTAAAAAGGAATAACTGAGTAAACGACACGAGGTGATCCCAAAGCAGCTCCCTCTGTGAAACTCATTTGTGCTTTTTCCTTTGGAAACCTGAGTCCTGTAAAGAGCAGCCCCCAGAGCACAGCCCATCACACCTGCTCTGCTCTTTGGTGGTTCTGTCACTCTGCACCTGAAATATCTGGCTTTGACATCCTCGTTTGGAGGAAATGCTGGGAGACCTCAGTCCCGAGGTTCCAGGCTTAGGTAGGGTGTCTTCACTTGGACGACTTGTTTCGTTGGGGGAACAAAATTCAGGTCACTTTAGCTGAATGAGCTGAATTTCTGCATTTAAATTTTAGCCTTTCTGCGGTCAGAGCCTCACAGAACCAGACTTAAACTCAACACACCAGGAGAAAGTGAAAAAAAATCAGTGAACCAGGCTGACACTTCAGACCCTCTGATGGGCATCTGTCCATCTCACTGACACAGCAATGCTTCTGCTTTGGAAACAACAGCCCCAATGACAGAGCTATTTGGTGAAGAGTTGAACAAAACACTTTTTTTTTTTCTTTTTTTAATAATTTCAAGCCACCACCTGAACATTTGCAACCACCCCAAACACGCCTTCCAAGATAATTAAGCAAGCGAGATATTGTGTAAATCACAAAAGGAAGAAAAATCTCCCTTTGGGTGTGACTTTCTTACCCATGCAAACAAAAATCTTGTATCACCCAGGGAGAGCTGCCTCGTGCTCGCTAGCAACCCCCTTTTCTTACACAGAATTCTTACTGGCTTCCTAGCTACCCTTGGGGTTTTTAAATTATCCTGACTGATCTGAAAATATACACAAAAAAAGCCCCAAAGCAACCAAATACTTAATTTTGTACATCCATAAGAGAAAGTTTTCTCAAGATCAGCAATAAAAACGACTTGACATTGTTAATGTATTTGTGCTTTAAAGTGAAAATTCAAAATGACAGCTACACTGAAAACCACTTTATTTAATTTTTACTCAACGGGTAAACTTTCATCTTAAAAATGTCATTAAATGTCAGATTCTCAAATATACTGTGACTTAAACTACATGCTTATGCTTTTTCTGCTAATATGGGGCAATTCAGAGGATTTTAAAACAGGGACCATGAAGCTTTTTAAAATTGAGTTCCCTGTAGGAAGTTTGGTCCTCACCACATTTCAATTTAAAGTGAAAAGACATTTCAGCAGCCCAGTAATGTTATTCTGCTTTGACTCAACTGTTTGTGCCTCAGTGTTTCCTTCTGATGAACACTGACCATGTGCAGACTACGTTCCAACCTGAAATTCTGCAAGAAAATGTGATGAATGACCAGGCTGATTCATTTATCTATTCATTCACTCATTTATTTACTATTATTTAAAAACTTAGATACCAACAGCTGTGGAATTATTTTGTATAGTCGCTCTCAGGTTCCTGCAGCAGTCCCAAAAAGTATCACCAGCTTCCAATCAGCTGGGACCTTTCTGAATTATTAAGACAAAAAAAAATGTCAATTCTGACAACAATTATATTTAACTTTTAAGTAAAACTGTGGTTTTCTACATTCCATTGAAATAATAATTCTGACACCCACAGTGCTTAAGGTGACTGTTAAAAGAGAATATATTTATATGTGTGTGTCTATACATAATTTCCAGATTATATATTGACCATCTCTCACTACTCTAATAGGAATATTCTGTTCACAAATCCCTTAAATATATATAACAAAAAAAAAAAAATAAAAGGAAGCAGGCTGCAGTCAGAAATTTTTATGCACAAAAGGTAACAGATGTGTAACTATTTCTACTTGAAGACATTAGGAAACCCCTTTGACATGTCTATAATGTTCATATTGCAGCACTGGAGTCTTTTATATGGTAGGATGCATGCAGAATAGAATAAAATCACTGCCAAAAATTTTCCCTCCTCATTAATAACTTAATAAAGGTGTTAAATTATTCTTAATTTAGCCTTTGTGGTCTTCATCAATGAGATGATGGGGAGTATAAATTTGCATGGAATCAACTTTGCCACCTGAAAGAGCTACAGTGAGTGAGGTGCATAAATTAGCAGACACCAAAGCTGATGCATTTACAGAAGCCACTCCAACATTCTTGGTCTAATCTAGAAGCATTTTGGAAAAAAAAAAAACAAACAACAACCCCCCCAAAAATACAAACAAACAAAACAAAAAAAAACCCAAAAAAACCCAAAAAAAACCCAAACAAACCCAAAACAACAAAACCCCCAACTAAACCAAATCAAAACAACAAAACAAAACCAAAACAAAACCAAAACAAAACCAAACAAGGAAGAATGTAAAAAAATCCCAGTTTGTTAAACTGTCTGTATTACTTCTAGTGCTGGATTGAGCACAGAAGAGTTTGGGTGTTTTTTATTATATTTACCTGTCAGATAGTTTTACCTGCTCTTTTGATCCCCAAACCTAGGGAGAAAAAGGTACTTACTTACTGATACAAGCATTCAAAATATGTTAAATAACAGTATTCTTTTAGAACGCAGGGAATATACAGTAATCCTAAGCAAAACATGAAATAAAATTTAAAAATCCAAATAAAGGTAAAACCCCCCAAACTTTGGCCCTTAGAAGTAGATCTCTGGTATCTTTTTTATCTGCCAGGAAGAACATACTCAAATTGTTACTTTGAAGAAAAGCTTATAGGTATGTGCTTTCTTAAGTTTTGTTTCCATTGTCTTTCCTGTTGTTTTTGTGTCTGAACACAATATTTTTAGGCAGGGCTCTAATCAAAAGTTCCAATCTTTTCTGATGGTATCATTAACTTAATGGAAGCCAGGGAAAATGACCATCTCCTGGGGAAAAAAAGACCAAAATGACCAAAACAACCAAACCCAGAAAAAAGCCAGCTTTTAAAACAACAAAGACTATTTTCTTTATTACATGGCGCAGCACACAACACAATAATAGAAACACTCTGCTTTTTTATTGCTTTGAGATGAGGCAGTGGCTTCAGAGAGCTCTTAAAGTTTTTCTTGTAAGATTCAAGACAAATAATAAGAAAAACCACCCAAATATCCTTTTGCTCACGGCTTTATGTGTAAATGCCATTGGCAGGGTTTTCGGTAGAAAACCTCTACTGGAGTTCACTCGGAGCTGTTGTGGCTTTGGTAAAAATAAGCACTTCTGACAGCACCATTTCATTCCTTTCTGTGCTCCTTTTCCCAAGTACATCTATTTTTGAGTTCCACCTTTGGCTGGTAGAGCCTATTGTGGAAGGTTTTAGAGTCTTCTGTTTTCAAGGTTCCCTGTGTAAAATGGAAACACCCAATCATGTAGATATCTGTGTGCATTTGGTCATGCTAGTAAGAGTAAATTGCTCTATTTTTTTTTTCCCCCTTTAAGAGCTCAGTTTTCATCAGGTCTCTGTGTGTTGTGGTTTAATCAGAGAGGAACTGAGGACCACACAACCTCTGGCTCACTCTTCCCTCTCCAGCAGGACCAGAGGAAGAGAACTGGAAGAGTAAAACTGAGAAAAACCTCATGGGCTGAGGTACCAGCAGTGTAACCTTTGATATAAAAATTTAAAAAAAAGGAAAAGATGAACTCAAAGCAGCCACAAAACAAGTAAAATTAAACAAAAATAAACAATGAAAACAAAGATGATAGCAGTAACAACGGTGGCAGCGATGATGATGCTGAAAGGGAATAACAAAGTGAGAGAAATCAAACTCAAGGAAAAGAACCAATGCAAATGAAAACCACAAACGAAAACTCAGCACCAACTGGCTGATTCCCAGAGAGTCCCCGAGCAGTGTCCTCCCTTCCAGCCTTCCCCCAGCTTTATACCCCGGGCATGACACCACCCAGTGGGGTCTGGGACATCCCTGTGCTCAGCTGGGGTCAGCTGTCCTGGCTCTGTCCCCTCCCAGCTCCCTCTGCCCCTCCTCGCTGATGGAGTGAGAAGTCCACAACTCTCTCCTTGTTGACAGATACTGAACTAGAAAACAAGCTTAAATTATTTTCTTTTTTTTTTCCCCTTTCTTTGGTAACTTTTTGTTGTGTTTTACGATATTTTTTTTTTTTAAGTGTTGGCAGACATCAGTCATCCAAAAATGACAGATGGCAGAAACACTTTTATTAGAGGTGAGGGTTTGATTTTTCCAGGGTCGAGGGAAGGAGGAGAGGTGGGGGAGGACGTGCACACATCATCTCTAGCAGCAACAAGAGATCCTTGTGCTACATAGGAGACCTCAGCCAGAGGCATTTTGCCCATTACCAGCAGACAGCGTGGGAGTTCCTTTGTGCTGACATTCGTGAGCTGCTCATGGAGGAGAAAAGTGTTGCAGGCACAGGAGTGACAAAGATTTTTCTGTCTGGATCAGCAGCGAGCAGTGTCATCCTCCCACTCGACTGCAGAGAGCTGTCTCCTGCTCAAATCGAGCAAAAATCTGCAGTCCATCAAACATTTATATTGTAGCCACACATTTTAAGCTTGAAAAACAACTTTATGTTCTCTGGACTGGCCTCCTAAATAAATGCAGGCCGTGAAGTTAGACACATAGAGCCACTGGAGAGTTTACTCTTCCATTTCAGTTCACTGCATTTCCCTTACAGCTGATTTATCCATCAATAAATCAAATGTGCAGATTAGACAAATCACACTTGCTAGCAACAGCTCCTGTAGCAAACATCTTAATCCCATTTCATGCTTTTTATGGAGTGCTATTAATTTTTTCTTGCCTGACTCTTTTTACTTCTCGGGAATGTGAGACACACATTAAGAAAATATTTATTGAAGTTACGTAGTCATTTTATTAAAAGTGGACATGGAAATATAGACACTGAAGCCAGCATTTTGCTCTGCAAGCTCATGTTACCTCTGGGGAAAAATGGTAAACACTGTTAATAGCTTATTTAAATTCAGAGATAGATATCATAGAGACGAAAAATGTGAAGCTCTGCAGTCAAAAAAAAAAAA
>VXBQ01010662.1:12811-22918 GCA_013400175.1 Phainopepla nitens
CAAACCCCATCCTAATCCTACTGCCAATCCCATCCCATGATCCCTCTCTTCTCCAGGCCAAGTCCCCTCAGCTCCCTCAGGAATTCTCCATCACCAACCCCAAAACCCATCCCTGGATGTTCTCCAACCCCACAACCCATCCCATGGTGTCCCTAGGTATCGCTATGGTGTCCCCTTCCCCAGCTCCCTCAGGAATTCCCCATAGCTGGATGTTCTCCAACACCACAACCCATCCCGTGGTGTCCCCAGGTGTCCCTGTGGTGTTCCCTAGGTGTCCCCTTTCCCAGGACGTTTCTCCAACCCCATAACCCATCCCTGGACGTTCTCCAACCCCATAACCCATGTACCCATGGTGTCCCCAGGTGTCCCTGTGGTTGGAATTCCCCATCCCTGGATGCTCTCCGACCCCACAACCCACCCCGTGGTGTCCCCAGGTGTCCCCAGGTGTCACCTGTGGCGCTGCACGTCGGAGGCGCAGGTGGTCAGGATGTTGATGGCCGTGAGCCGGGTCTGTTTGCGGGACGGCACGAAGACCAGGACGGGTTTTTTGGGCGAGTGCTTCATCACGGCGTGGTACACGGGCTTGGCCATGGACAGCAGCCGCGTCTGCGTGTGGCTGATGTTGAAACCCTGCCAAAAATCCCAAATTTAGCTGAATCCCAAAGGACTCCCTGCCAAAAATCCCAGATCCAGCTGAATCCCGAAGGATTTTTCCAGAATTAATTAGACAAGAATTCCCAATGATCCCAAAGGATTTTTCCAAGGATTTATTAGCCAAGGATCACAAATGACACCAAGGGATTTTTCCTAATGTATTTTTCCAATAATTAATCACCCAAGAATTACCAATGACCCCAAGAATTAGCCAAGAACTGACAATGATCCCAAGGGATTTTCCCCTGGATCCCCAACGATCCTGAGAGATTTCCCCAAGGATCCCCAACGATCCCGAGGCATTTTCCCAAGAACTCATCACCCACAAACCACCAACGATCCCGAGGGATTTTCCCATGGATCCCCGCCGATCCCGAGGGGTTTCCCCAGGGATCCCCACCTGGATGTGCAGCTCCAGGGGCACGGGGCGCACGTTGGGGTGGAAGTTGAAGGTGGCGGTGGCGCTGCAGCCCAGCCAGTGCGCCACGTCCTTGGCGTTGGACAGCGACGAGCTGAGCGCCACGATGCGGATCGGCCGCTCGATCTGCGACGAGATGTAGCGCATGCGCGAGCAGATCACCTCCAGCACGGGCTGAGGGGGAAAAAACAGGATCAGCAATGGGATCAGGAGTGGGATCTGGTCAGGAGATCCGATGGAAAGCCCTCCTAGCTGCCTGAGGGATATGGATGGAGCGGGATCAGAAATGGGAGCGGGATCAGGATCAGGAGTAGGAGCAGGATCAGGATCAGGATTAGAAATGGGATCGAAAGTGGGATTGGAATCAGGAGCAGGATCAGGAGCAGGATCACAACCATTCCTGCCTGAAAACCACCCAGCCCGCCCCACAAAAACCCCTTCCACCCTTCCCACACCACCAACACCCCCCACAACCCACATCTCATCCCATGGGGACAATTCCCACCGGGGAAAACGCCCTCCAAATCCTGCTGAAACCCCACTGGACACCCCCCAATCCTGGCTGGATCCATCCCCACCCCATTCCCAGGATTCTCACCCCATTCTCGCCGCCGATCAGGTGCACTTCGTCCACGATGAATAGGTTGACGTTCTGGACATTTTTCCTCTGCTTCCAGCGGCGGGAAAGGATATCCCATTTTTCTGGGGTGCTGATGATGATGTTCCCTTTTCCCAGCAGCTTCAGGTCCGTGCTGGTCTCCCCCGTGAGCAGCACCACCTTCTTGTTGAGGCGCTCCTGGAACTTCTCGTACCAATCCATGAAAACCTGAGCGGGGAAAACGAAGATTGGTTGGGAATTGAGGTGGTTCTCGATGGATTTGTCTGGAATCTGCATGGGAGCGGTGGTGGTGTACCCAATATGGGGGTGATTCCCACAGAATTCCTCTCAAATTGAGGCAATTCCCACAAATTTCCAGTAATTCCCACCAAATTCCCCTCATACTTCCCTCAAAACTGGAGCAATTCCTGCTGAATTCCCCTCATATTGCCCCAGTTTTGAGGGAAATTCCCAAGAAATTCCCCTCATATTTCCCTCAAAATTGGGGCAATTCCCACCAAATTCCTCCCAAATTAGGGCAACCCCCATCAAATTCCTCTCAGATTGGGACGTTTCCCACCAAATTCCTGGAGAATTCCCACAGGATCGGTCTTAAATTCCTCCCAAACTGGGGCAATTCCCCTCATATTTCCCTCAAAACTGGGGCCATTCCCACCAAATTCCTGGAGAATTCCCACAGGATCGGTCTTAAATTCCTCCCAAACTGGGGCAATTCCCCTCATATTTCCCTCAAAACTGGGGCCATTCCCACCAAATTCCCCTCAGACTGGGGCAACTCCCACCAAATTTCCTTCAAAATTTGGGCAATTCCCACCGAATTCCCCCACAGAAAGCAGCGAGATGAGGCAAACCCCAAGTTTATCTCGAGGGAACGAGGGATAAAGGTGGGAATTCCCATTTCCAGGGAATTCCAGGGATTCACCTGCTCGGCCAGGGCCTCCATGGGGGTGATGTAGACGCAGCGACCCTCGGAATTCTGGAGGAGCATCCGGAGGATGGCGAATTCCGCGCAGATGGTTTTGCCGCTGCCCGTGGGCGCGCCCACGAAAACGTTGTCGTCGCTGTTGTACACCGTGTTGAACACTGGGAATACCGGGAATTGACAGGGAAAATTCCGGGATAAAAACCAGACTCCAAAGGTTTGGGAAAGGGGATTAAACCTGGAGTCCCAAAGCTCTGCTGCCACATGGATTCCTGGAGGTTTTTTCCTGGATTCCAGAGGATTTTCCCCCAAGAAAAGGGGGATAAAAAATGGATCGCAAAGGTTTGGGAAAATTCAGGGATAAAAAACAGATTCCAGGGGTTAGGGAGAAGGGATAAAATCCCAGAATTCTGGGAGAAGGGATAAAAAATGGATTCCAAAGGTTTGGGAGAAGGGATAAACCTGGAATCCCAAAGCTCTGGGAGTAGGGGATAAACCACAGATCCCAAAATTCTGGGATAGGATAATCCACAGATCCCATATCCCAACAAATCCAGCTGGGATAAGAAGGAAAATCCACAACCTCCAGCAGCTGTCAAACCCATCAGAAACCCCAAACCCCAGGATTCCCCATTCCCACTTAAAATTCCTACAAAACCAGCCAAATCCCAGGAATTCTGGGCGGGATGAGGACACGGAACACCCACCTTGTGTCTGGATGGGGTTGAAAAATGGGAATTTTTCCTGGTAGAGGCTCTCGAAAGAGCTGTTCCGGAGAGCCGACACCGGCAGGGGCTGCAGGTCCAGCAGCTCCGTGGGTGGAGGGTATTTTTCCGGAAGGATCAGGTGCCGGAAGGACACGGGAAGTTGGGTCTCACAGGCTGGAGGAGGGAAGGAATTCCTGAATTTTAGTGATGGGGGTGAGGCACGGAGGGGAAGGGGATGGGAAACGGATTCCAAGGGTTTGGGAGAGGGGATGAATGTCAAAGTTCTGGGAATAAAGCCATGGAAAAACCTAGAATAAATGCCAGGAAAAAGCAGGAATAAACTCTGGAAAAACTAGGAATAACCCCAGGAAAAAAGTCCAGTAAAAACCTGAAATAAACCCACTAAAAACCTGAAAAAAACCCAGTAATAAACCCTAGCAAAAACCCGGAATAAACCCTAGAAAAATCCAGAAAAAAAACCAGGAAAAAACAGGAATTAAGCCCTGGAGAAGAGCACTCACAGAGCCATAAAACCCGGAATAAACCCCAAGAAAAATCCGAAACAAACTTCAGTAAAAACCCAGAATAAACTCCAAAAAAAACCCAGAATAAACCCAGTAAAAACCTGAAATAAACCCCAGAAAAAATAGGAATAAACCCCTGGAAAAGGACCCTCACCGAGCCAGCGGTCGGACACCACACGGATGAAATACTGAGGGGGCAGGGGCTCGAAGACGGGCACAAAGAATGTCACCAGGTGCTCATCCTGGGAATATTTGGCCTTGAGCAGGAAATATTCGTGGTGCAGGATCACCTCGCTGTCCACGTCCTCCACTAGGATCCAGAAAGCCTCGGAGGAGCCGTGAACCTAGAAAAAAAAAAATGGGGAAAATTCTCAATTTCCTGTCCCAGCCTCGCAATTCCAGCTCTTCCGGCCTCAAAATGGCTCCTTCTTGTCACAGGATTGGGTTTTCTTTGTGGTTTTTGGAACTGAATCCTGGATTTTCTGGTTTTCCCCCCTCCAGTCAGGGTATTTTCACTGATGATTTTCAAACTCCAGCCCCAGAATTTCCCATTTTCCCTCATGATTTTCACAATCTAGCCCCAGAATCCCCATTTTCCCTCACGATCAGAGAATTTTCCCTCACAATTCCAATCCCCCACCCAA
The DNA here is from genome assembly GCA_013400175.1 of Phainopepla nitens. Lineage (NCBI taxonomy): Eukaryota > Metazoa > Chordata > Aves > Passeriformes > Bombycillidae > Phainopepla > Phainopepla nitens. The sequence goes on from VXBQ01010662.1 coordinate 17,300, forward strand.
AAAATCCCCCATTTTCCCTCATGATTTTTAAAATCCAGCCCCAAAATTCCCCATTTTCCCTCACAATTCCCACCCCCCACCCCTGTATCTCCCTTTTCCCACCCCAAATCCCGGATTTTGGCTCTCCCTTCCCACCTTCTCATCCCACTGGAAGTCGGGAGCCACGGTGAGCTCCACCTTGAGCGTGGAGCGCGTGATGGGCTGCAGGTGCACGGACAGCTCCAGCTTGGGGAACAGGTGCACGTATTTATGGATGGTTTTCCCCATTTTTGGCATCCGGATCAGCTCCCCTGAGGGGGGAAAAAAAAAAATGGGATGGGGTCAGGATAATCCTGAAAAAAGAGCAGGATTCTGAGGGGAATTCCCCCATTTCTGAGGGAAAATCATGGAGGAATTCCCTCACTTCTAAGGAAAATTCCCCCATTTCTGAGGGAAAATCCCCATTTCTGAGGGAAAATCCTGGAGAAATTCCCTACCCTCAAAATGAAAAATTGTTTTCCAAAATCCCATCGAAACCAGGATTTGGGGGATTTTGGTCTGGATTTGGGGGGTTTTAACCCAGATTTGGTGGATTTTAACCCAGATTTATGGAATTTTCCCACACCACAATCCCAAACCCCTCCCCATCCCAGATTTGGGTGATTTCCTCCCCGTTTCAGCACCGATCTCGTTGTGGTTGAGGTCGTAGAGGCGCTCGAAGGGGAAATTCTTCTTCTCGATCTTCTTCACCACCTCCTCGGGCAGCTTCTTGAACTGGCGCAGGGGACACATGGACTGCCACCTGTGGGGACAATCCAGGGGCTCAGGGGACACCAGGAACAGCGGGAATTTGGGGAATTCTGTGGGATCAGGACTCACATGCGCTTGTCGATCATCTTGCACAGGTTGAGGGTTTTGTCGGTGAGCTGCGCCCAGCCACGGTTTAGGACGATCTCAAAGATGGCTCTCATCAGCCTCCCGGCCGACTGGGGAGCAGGGAAAGGATTTGGGATCGTATCCTGGCCATTCCCAAATTCCCATCCCATCTTGTGCCAGCCCAGAGGGGGTTTGGGGTGGGAACGACCCAAAATCCCAAACGGTGTCGCCTCAGCCGGGGCCATCCCACAGGTGAAATCAGCCTTGGACACTTCCAGGGATCCCAGCTCCCCTGGGAATTCCATCCCAGCTCCTCTCCACCCTCACAGCCTTCGTTTTTTGGGATTCCTTCTCAAAATCCCACCCCAATCTGCACTTTCCTCCCTGGTAAAGCCATTCCCCTCTTATCCTGTCATTCCAAACCTTTTCCCACCTTTCCTTTCCAAGCATGTTACAATAATTTAGGATTTTCCACCCCAAACACCTCTGAGAGGAGCAGCTGTTGATTCCCAACTTCCCAAATTTCCAGGCTCTGCTGCCGTTTTCCCACATAGAATTACTGGGACACAAACTGGGAGCTCCCTTCAGGATCCCATTCCCACCCGGAGCTTCCAGCTCTGATTCCCAGCAGGAATTTTTGCCCAAAAACCTCAATTTCCAAGGTGGGAATGGCTGGGATGAAGCAGCTGATTCCCAACTTTTCTAAATAAAGCTTTTTGAGCCAATCCCACCTGGAATTCTGAGGGAATTCCTGGCTCACCTGGGTGACGTAGACCATGTCGGCCATGAGGGCGAACCCCTCCAGCTTCAGCTGTGAGATGAAGGCCTGGAGCAGGACGTTGATCTGGGAATGGTGACAGAAAAGTTTTCAGGGAATATCCTGAGAAAGCTGCTTCTCCTGGTGTTTAATTCCCAAGGAAACCTCCTTCTCCTGGTGCCAAATTTCCCAAGGAAATCTCCTTTTCCTGGTTCCTAATTTCCCATAAAACCTCCTTTTCCTGGTGCCAAATTCCCAGAAAATCTGCTTTTCCAGGCACCCAATTCCCTTCTTCCACCTCTCTTTCCAATCCCACGGATCCCTCAGAGTTCCCCAGACCCATCCAGGACATCCCAGAGAGGGAAGGGAGCAGAATTCCCGACAGGAATTCCCACCTTGGCACTAGGCTCCTCGATGCTCTCCTTCACTGGGATTGGGACTCGCTCCAGAAGCTTCTGCAGCTCCAGCTTCTCCTCCTGGGGGAAAACATTGGGATAATCCCTATGGAATCACCCACAAATTCCAGCTTTTCCTTCTTTTTCCCAAACTCTCTCTCCAAAAATTTATCCAAATACTTTCCCTGCCTACAGCAGGGGATCCTCAGGGAGGGGTTTAGGGTCTCCCCAAGGAAAAATTCCCTCCAAGAGAGATGAATCCATGACTGGGGTGGAGGGAATTCCAGCTTCTGAAAGAATTAAACCTGCCTCTTCCAGATATCCCTGAAGAAAGGTAGTTCTGGATGCACATCCTGGAATTTTATGAATCCACACCGTGAAATTTTATGGATGCACACCCTGAACTTATGGATCCACATCCTGAAATTTTACAGAGCGACTCTCCAAAATTTTATGGATTGACGCCCCGGAATTTTACGGATGCACATCCTGGAATTTTATGGATGCACACCTCAGAATTTTACGGATCTACACCTTGAAATTTTATGGATACACACTCTGAAATTTTATTGGGAGTTGGATGTTGGAGCTGGGTGTTGTTGAGCATTGATTGATGGCTGTTGGGTGTTGTTGGGTGAGGTTGTTGGCTGCTGGAGTTGAGTGCTGGCTGCTGTTGAGTGACTGACAGATGTTTTTGGGTGTCTGATGTTGAGGTTTGGGAGTTGTTGGGTGCTGTTGGGTGATTTGGGTGCTGTTGGGTGATGGCTGTTGGTTGATTTGGGTGTTGAGTGGTGGCTGTTGGATGTTGAGTGTTGCCCATTCCTGTACCCCGCGCATGGCGACGCTGCGGAACTCAGAGGACAGGGAGAAGACATGGAAGAGCTCGATCTCGCTCAGCGTGGGTTTCAGCAGCTGGGTGATGGCTGATGGGTGTTGGGTGCTGGATATTGGGTGCTGGGTGTCGGATGTTGGGTGTTGTTGGGTGTTGGATGCTGGGTGCTGTTGGGTGCTGGATGTTGGCTGCTGTTGGATGTTGAGTGTTGGGTGCTGTTGGGTGTTGGGTGCTGGATGTTGGGTGTTGTTGGGTGTCGGATGTTGGGCTCTGTTGGATGTTGTTGGGTGTCGGATGTTGGGTGTTGTTGGGAGTTGTTGGGTATTGGATGTTGGGAGTTGTTGGGTGTTGGGTGCTGGATGTTGGGTGTTGGGCTCTGTTGGATGTTGGGTGTTGTTGGGTGTCGGATGTTGGGTGGTGTTGGGTGATTTGGGTGTCATTGGGTGTTGTTGGGTGCTGGCTGTCCCCCGTTCCCATGCCCGTACCTCGCGCACGGTGATGTTGCGGAACTCGGAGGACAGGGAGAAGACGCGGAAGAGCTCGATCTCGCTCAGCGTGGGTTTCAGCAGCTGGTTGTACGTCTGCACCGTCTCGTTGGTGATGTAGTAATGGCTGGCGATGCGGCCCAGCTCCGTCACCTGCCGGGACAGCCGGAAAACAGCGGGAAGGGTCAGGAGAAACCACAGGAATTGTGGGGAGAAACCACGGGAATTGCGAGGAGAATCCACAGGAATTCCCTTTTTTTTTTCCCTCTCATCTAGAAATTCCCTCTATTTTTTTCCCTCCCTTCAGAAATCTCTGGGGTTTTTTTCCCTTCCCACCTAAAAATTCCCATTTTTTTCCCCCCCTCCCACCTAGAAATCCCCATTTTTATTCCCCCTCCCGCCTAGAAATCCCCTTTTTTCCCCCTTCTCCCTCAGAAATCCCCATTTCTCCTGCCGTCCCACCTGGAAATTGCCGGTTTTCTTGTCGTACTTGACCAGGTTGTTCTTGTCCAGCATCAGGGCTGCGGTGTGCACGAGGTCCAGGCGCCGCTGTTCCAGGAGCGGGTCTGATTTCAGGTCCTCGTGGGAGATGCCGTAGAGCGTGGGCGAGCGCAGCATCCGGATGTACAGGTAGGTGTAGCCCAGCCAGTTCACGGCGTCCTGTGGAATTCCCAAATCCCAGCTGATCCCAGGGATCACGGGAAGAGCCGAGGGAGATCCAGAGCGGAGCTGATCTCGCTTAAACCCCAGGTAAAACGGAGCAGGGAAAACCAGTGAAAGCTGCTTTTCTTGGTGCCCAAATTTGCCAGGAAAGCTGCTTTTCTTGGTGCCCAAATTTCCCAGGAAAGCTGATTTTCTTGGTGCCCAAATTTCCCAGAAAAGCTGATTTTCCTGTAAGTAATTCTCAAGGAAACCTGCTTTTCCTCGCCCCAAATATTCCTAGGAAAGCTGCTTTTATTGGTACCCAAATTTCCCAGAAAATCTGCTCTTCCTGTACATAACTCCCAATTAAATCTGCTTTTCCTGGCCCTAATTCCCAGGAAAACCGCTTTTCCTGCTCCCTAACTTCCCAAATCCCTAGGGAAAAGCGGGAACCGCGCCCACCTTGGCGTTCTGGACGTTGCCGAGCACGGCCTCGGCGTTGAGCATGTCCGGGAGCTTGGCCACCATCTGGCTCTCGATGGGCAGCTGCTGGTTGAGCAGGGACAGGTAATACTGGAGCTCCCCGTGGGAAGTGATCAGGATTCCCTCTCCTTTCGTGTCGTACTGGGGCCTCCCAGCACGGCCCAGCATCTGGAACCGGGAAAAACAGCTCAGGAAACTTGGAGTTCTTGGAATTGTCTCAGGTGGATCTGGGCATTGAATTGTCCCAGGTGGATCTGGGCATGGAACTCTTGAGGAATTATCTCAGGTGGGTTTGGGCAAGGAATTCCTGAGGAAATATCTCAGGTGGGTGTGGGCATGGAATTCTCCAGGAATTATCTGGGATGGGTTTGGGCATGGAATTCTTGAGGAATCATCTGGAAAGATCTGGCCACGGAATTTTGAGGGATTTTTTCCCCCTCCCCACCAATCCCACGGCACTGGGAAGACCGAGGAGCACAGAGGAAACCCAAAATGGGGATTTCCCTGGGATTTGGGGCCGGGAAGGTCCCAGAGAACGCAGAACAGGGATTTCCCTGGGATTTGGGGCCGGGAAGGTCCTGGAAGGTGGCCAGGTCCCACCTGGAGGATGTCCAGCGCCCCCAGCTCCGTCCAGCGCCCCTTCTCGGGGCTGTACACCTGCGTGCCCTTGATGATCACCGTGTGCGCCGGCAGGTTCACCCCCCAGGCCAGCGTGGCCGTGGACACCAGGACCTGCAGGAGAACTGGGATCAGATCCTGCAGGAACCTCCAAATCCAACCAGGAGCTTCCAAATCCAACCAGAAACATCCAAATCCCCCCCGAGGAACCTCCAAGCCAGAATTTCCCCGTTTATCAGATCCACAGGAAGCTCCAAATCCACCCAGGAGCTTCCAAATCCACCCAACACCAGGTATCAGATCCACCCAGGAACCTCCAAATACATCAGGTTTTTTTTCCAAAAAATCTGTTTTTCCTGCTCCCAAATTTCCCAGAAAATCTCCTTTTCCTGGTTCCAAATTTCCCAGGAAATCTACTTTTTGTCATCCTAAATCTCCCAGGAAATCTGCTTTTCTTGCCTTCTGATTTCCCAAAAATCTGCTTTTCCTCATCCCAAACCCCCCCAAAAAATCCCTTTTTCTCCCCCATTTTCCCCCTATCCTTCAGGAAAA
>VXBQ01010666.1:0-25625 GCA_013400175.1 Phainopepla nitens
GGCGTGCAGAGGGCAGCGGGTACGTGCCGTGGCAGACTTTGGGCAGGGTGGCCGGGGAACGAGGAGAAGAAAAGAAAAAGGGACCAGGGAAGGGAAAGGGGGAAGGGAAAAGAAAGAGGGTCAGTGAAAAAAAAAAGAAAGAAAGAGAGAATGGAAGAAAGACATGCGGAGGAGAAGAATACAAGGAGTGGGAAATGAGAAGGAAAGGGAAGGGAAAAGAATAGGAAATTTAAAGGGAGGTGGAAACAAAGAGGAAAGGAAAAACTAAAGTGGAAGAAGAAAAGGGAAGAAAAAAGGCAGTCTTGGAGTAAGGGGGAAGGGAAACGGGAAGAAAAGAGGAAGACAATAGGGAAAGGGGAAAGAATGGGGAGAAGGTCGAGTAAAAGGAAAAAAAGGTGACAAATGAAGACAAAAGGGAAAAGAAAAGGAGAGGAAAATTTAGAGGAAAGAGAGGACTGAATAGGGAAGGGAAAGGGTGGGGTTGAGAAGAAAGGGGAAAAGAAAGAGGAAAAGGGGAAAGAGGTGAGGGAAGGGGAAGAGAGGGAAAGGGAAAGGAAGGCTTGCTTGTAGCACATCAAGTCTGCACATAAGAGCACCGCAGATCAGCCCAGTCCTCCCCAGTCCAGCCTGAGAACAAGTGCCCTGGTGCTGTCCAGGTGCTCGACAAGCACAAGGTGACCTGCCTGCCCACGAGCACAGGGACTTGATCACTCTCCCATGTCCCTAGAAACAGATTTCTGGGGCCTGCATGCCTGCCTTCTCCTGCAGCTTTCTCAGGCATAGAGGGACTGGAGGCCATCCTGTGCCTCCATCTCCCACACCACTCACTCGCTGGGGAGAGCACACCTCACTCACTCTGGCTGCATAGGGAGCAGGTTGTTGTTCCATCCACTGTCCTCAGGCCTGGCCTGTGTGAACCAGTGTGATCTGGGGTGCAAGGCTGCTTAGCTTTGTCACAGGACTGGCAGGGCTGGGGCAGGTCTGGGGGAGCATAGCAGCCAGGAGCTAACCCTGCCTCTCCTTTCTGTCAGGGGCCCGTGCTGGAAGGAGATCTAAGATGAAGTTATGGGATGTTGTGGCTGTCTGCGTGGTGCTGCTCAACACGGTCTCCACCTTGCCCCTGCCCACCGGTAAGACGCCTCCCAAGGGGTCCCCTTCAGTGGTAGAGGGACCTGAAGATGATCTCTCCCCCACCAGCCTGCTGCCTCCCTATGCTGTGCACAGTGACTGTAAGAAACATTCCCCTTTGTAGCAACTGCTGTCTGTCTTGCTAAACCTGCTTCCCTTTGCTCAGGCACCAGGATGAGGAAAGGACCCCCCCCCATTTTGTGTCCCTGTTTCTCCACAGGCAGTGTCATTGGCTTTGGTCTTGCTCGAGCAGCTCCAAACTTAGTCATTCTCGAAAGCCTGGGGTTGACAATTGCAGTGGCAATGCCCCCTGCCCACTCCAACCCTGCCTGCCTGGCAGCCTTAGGATCCCTCTGGTTGAAAAATATGGGGAGATGGGAAAGCTTGTTGAATGCAGAGGAGCCGAGAGGAGGATGTGGTTCACACCCCTCGCAGCACTGAAACTCCTTCCGCACTGCCTCAGCCTCCTCTCCCTGCTCAGACCTGCCAATGCAATCATTCTCTCCCTGTAGTGGGCGCAAGTCCTGATGGAGGTTTGGCTCCGTGATGGGAGGCAGCGTACACATCCTGGAGTACTGCTGAGCTTCATTAAATCCTCCTTGGACTCTGATCTCAAAATCAGTGTGTCCGCATGGAAATTTACAGAAGGCTAGCTGTGGCAGGGTTAGGAGCTTGATGCAGAGCAATCCACATGAACTAGCTCACAGTAAGACAGTTTACAATCCAAATGACAGATAATAATGCCTTGCTAATAATAGGTCCTGTACCTACAACAGCAGGTACAGGATTTTCACAGTGGTATGTGAGCGTTATGTTAACTCTGGTGGCTTTTTAAATAGAGAGGCAATACGACTCAGTAAGAAGTGGTAGAGTACTCACATGAATAGTGGAGATGTTTGCTTAGCAAAGGCACAGACGCACTTTGAAAGTTGCTTCTTTTGCCCTTGCTCATCCCCCTCTCTGTTTAGCTCGTTACAGGATGCAGACAGTATCCAGTAATTGGGATTCATTTCTATCTCCTTTTCTGGAGGCATGTACTTTCCCTGCGCCTGCCACAGCTCCAGTCCCAGGCAGCCGTTCTCTGGTTTCTCTGGGAGCAGCCGGGCTAATGCAGTGTGCAAGCACCAAGCATTTGCTGAGACTTCACTTTGATCCACCCAAACATCCATCACTTCCATACTCACACGTTTCTGCCCTTCCCCATTTAGTCTTCCCTCTTTCCTTCTCTTGCTAGTGTTTCCCCCCTGCTGGAATCTTGCCTAGGCTCCCACCTCTGCGTGTCCCAGCCTGGGCTCCTGCTGCTCAGACTGGCAACCCTGACATCCTTTCAGCCCCTCCACACAGGGGGATTGGCCAAAAATGTTTCTCACAGGGCTCCAGCCTGCCAGGATCATGGGGCTATTAGACATGGTGATCTTCTCCATGGCAAGATGTGTGGTGGATAAGTGCTGTCCTACAAAAGGCAGACATCAGCTTTTCAGACCACTGTGCTGTTCCCCTCTGTACAGGCTTGCTAAGGTGCTGGTGGCAAGAAGAGCATTAGGGGAAGGCATCATTAGTCAGTTTGTAGTTCTTGCAGGAGCTTCAGGGTGGGAAAGCATTAATGCTTCATCTTTCCAGAGTGATAGTATTTGTATAATGTGTGTTTTTTATCTTGAAACTACCTTCTGGGAATATGGTCCCTGGTAAGCTGATTCCTCTACAACAGCTCATGGGGATAGGCAGCAGTAGTGATTCTCTCAGTTCCTAGTATTCAAAACTTGTCATCATTGCGTCTTCTTTTTTCCTGTCCTGTGGATTGGATAAATAAGAATCAAGAAGAAAGACAACCTGTGTTTTACATGAGCTATGGTACTATCAATATTATCTCTGTTTCCAAGGTACAGACATGGGCATAGCCATGCAGACCTGGGTGAAAGATTCTTGCGCAGGACAGTCATTTGAGAAAGGGCTGATAGTTTGGTCTCAATTTTTAAACTCTGTGTATTACAAATCAATGGGCCTGGCAGCAAGGGCAAATGAAGCAGTGCTGTTCTTCACTTCAGAAATTGAGGAAAACCCGGGGCTTTCCTGTGATCTTTGTATGGCAGGAGTTAATACAACGATTGAGTCTGAAAGTTAGAAATTCATCTCTATGCTTCGAAGTCAGATGAGTCAAAGGAGACCTGCAGAAAGGTGGCTGTAAGAGAGCAGTGAAACACTCTGGTGCATTTTTATGCTGTTTGCAGTTGATTTAAAAGTGGGTGGTGCCTGGAGAAGAGTCTGCAAACAGGCTATGAGGCTGATCCTACCCAGGCACATCACTACCTTCCTGCTGCAGCAGCATTTTGCTCAAGTCACCGCCATCAGTGTCTTTGACATATTTGTTCTCTCCACTTACAATTTAGTGGCGTGCGCAGGAAAGACATAGAACCAAGTACTCAAGAGGAATCAACGTCTACACCGTGTAGATTTCTGTTTCTGATATGAAGGTTTCTCTCACCACGAGAGAACAATGTGCTCTGCACAGAGGCATGCTTGCAGCTCCCCGGCTGTCTGCTGGTGAACCTGCCATGTCCATCTCTGTGGAAGCTGGTGGTCACCTGTTTTGCTAAGGGCTTTTGCAGGAGACAGCTCACAAAGTGGTGGGAGCACCATCATGGCCCATGTTGCCCCATATGCATAGGGCAGTGTGTGGGTCCTGAGCAGAAGTGGGTGCTGTGTGCATTCAGAGAGGTGCACTGCTGTCCCCTAAAGCAATTCCTTTGCAGGCTGGGTGTAGCCATTTTTCTCCACGGTCCACTGCTCTTACTCCAGAGAAGCTGGGTCTCCCACGCACCACTTAGATCAGGGCTTAGTAGGATTGCAAGATCAAGTCCACTCCTCAGAGCAGGCCAAAGAGCTTACTGGAGAGCAGATCTGTTTTCCAAGGCCTTTGACACCTTTTTGTGTTCTCATTTGATGGGATTGCTTTCTCTGCAAAGTACTCTGAGGTCACCTGATGTTACCCCATCCCTTTCAGGTTGGCTTGAAGCCTTCCTTCATTCCAGGCTCCAGGCAGGGTTCTAACCTCCTGGGCTGATCAGGTGTAATATGCTGACCTTTGCTGTTCAGGGCAGTAATCAGAGATGGCAGAGGGTGTTAGCTGTTGCAATCTTCTGCATTTTTAATTGGGCTGGAGGCTGGAGTATCCTCCACAAATGCAGTGCATTGGAGATTAATCCAGCATTTGTCGGTGTTTTGGCATCAATATTCATAGACTAGCTTATTTCACACTCACAAAAAAAGAAGATATGTAGAGTTTGTAACCATTTCATTGTTTCCCTTATGCTAGAATCCTCTGGAGGAGGAACACTATTAGCTTAAATACCAAATGCAAGTAGAACAAATACAAATCACATTATTATAAACTAAATACTAAGTCAGCAGCCTAAGAAGCATGACAGTGCAGAGGGAGCCAAACACTTGTTTGCATTATACATAGTCTCCAGTGAATACATCTTGTAACTGCTTGCTGTTGGATGCACATAATCAACATGTACGTGAGGCGTGGAGGGTCTCAAATCCAGGAAAAGATATATATTCTCTCAATCAAGTGAGAGCCTTTGCTAAGAACTAGCGGTAAGCAGGTAAAATTAAATGAAACATCTCCCCATGGGAATTTCCCTCCTAGAAAGAGGAAAATATAGGGTTTTGCATCGTGGTATCTGAGTTACTGTACAGCTACTGAATGGTCATTCACTGTTGGAGCGCCTTTTGTATATGCTGTCACACACCACGGTATGTATGTGTTATACCTCTGTTAAAAACTCTTCTTACCCCTGCTAAGGTATATTTAATGCTAAGTTACTGCTTTTAGCTGCAACCTTATCAACTAATATGGAAAGTTTCTAGAAAAAATGGTGATATGTACGGCTCTTTAAGGCAAAAACAGTATTTAATTATGCTTCCAGCTGAATGCATTTCCTGCCCTAAAATATTTATTAGGCCCATTCAATGACATGAGCTACAACTCTCATGTTTCTGCCCAGGCTTTCCTGCTCAGCACACCTACGGTGAGGTGTGTGTGCTTCAGCCTAAGGTACCCAGAAGCTGCAGAGGTAACCTGCCCTGCACAGTAAACCCAGTGCATCAGGGAGGTATCAGCCACAGCCACACCGAGCAGGTGCCACCCTGTGTCATCTGATCTGTGTGTGCCCCCAGCACGGCCGGTGCATCTGGCCAGTGTCAGGCAGAGAGCGCCTGGGTGCCCGAGCCAGCACGGGTATGTACTAAAGTTTGTTTGCACAGGGACGCCCGGGTTATCTAGGCATTCAGATTGGTCCATTCATGGGCAAAATTCTAGAGAAGGAAAGAAACCAGGCAGATGTGGTTAAATACAGAGGCATGTAGCCCTAGAAGCAAATTCTTCTGCAGTCTCAGGTATAAATACTGAATATACTCCAAGGAAGAGCGCTCTGTGACTTAAGGAAAAAAGTTAAAAATTGCAGGATAATAAAGTTCTATTCTCATTTTGAGTTATCCTTGGCTGAAAGTTTTAGTTGTTTGCTGCTCTTCCATTTAGGGACCTCAAAAAATTGCCAGTGAAACTGTGGATGCTGTTGGATGTTTTGCAGGTGTTTATTTGCAGATAACATACCTGGACTTACTTTTCTTTGTTGTCTTTCAAAGGCCTCTTCAGTATATTTTCAAAATCCCCATGTACAGGGTTTGCAGATGAAGAACTTCAAAACATTCCTTGAAAAACTGAAGAATTCAGTTGTGTTAAGTATTCATCACACTGAATTTAGTTACTGAATTTAGTGGGAGAGGCATTGTTTGTCTACTGGCAGAAGATCCTCAGACTGATAGGTTAATGTCTTTCTGGATTGTGCTGTTCATGGCTAGTACTGCAAAAAGTCGTTTTAAAATAATGAAAGCTTCAAAAGTTTTGAGAAGCCATTTGGGTCATCAAATCCCACTCTGCCACTATTGCAGATGTTCAGAGGGAAACATCTAGTGCAAATATCCAGCTTTCATCCCCTCCACACAGACTATCCAGTGATTGCAGCATAAAACTTGTAGTACACAGGCCAAACCCTACATAACTACATTTGTTGTGGATTCCCATATTTCTGAGGTACTAAGTGAATAAGTAGAAATAAACTAGGAATACAAAATTCTGCAGCATAACCATATTCAGGATCATCAGACATCTAAATAGGCCACTGACACGTTAGTGCTGGTAGAGTGGTTAGCACTGCAGAGTGGTCATTTTTTACAAAACCAGCTCAGTTTCTGATCATATAATATCCTTTGGTAAAGAGAACCACAGGAAAGACTAGTTCTTGGGATTTCAATCATCATTACAAAGAGAAGAAAGAAAACAGGATCAAAAATATTCACTTGAGACAGCAGCAAATAAAATATTAGACACAAAATATATGTTAGAATATGTTTTAAGGTCAAGGACTTAAAATTAATTTTGTGAGGTATTTCATGTAGCAGTATTTTTTTAAGAAATAAAGCCACTTTATGGTATGACCTACCAGAAGTTTAGGCTCTATGTATTATACATCCCTTAAACTGACACCTGCAGGGAAATTTCTTTGAAGTCTTTGGGACTTGTGCAAATACTTTGAAGATTATTGGGCAGGAATATTCTTCAAAATAACCAAACACTGAAATCCATGTATTTATTTTCCTGTGTTGTGGATGGGCAGTGTTACTGCAGTACACCAGAACTCTGGTGGCCATGTTTTTAGAGGCAAGCTGGTTTAAATAACAAGCTATGTACAAACATCTGGACTATCTCTGCTTCCATCCAAAGCATATGTGATTTCTTTGGCAAAAACAGGCATTACTTAGGAAATTTCTGAAGAGATATAGCCTCCAGTGTAGCAGTTAGGAAGGACCTTGCTCTTCTGAGCACACACCAGCTCTATCTGGCAAGTGCCAGTCCTCACTTGCCAGCATGAGCCGTTCTGCAGTGGAGTACATGCACCTGCCCTAGAGCCAGGGACTGATTATTATAATGATAACAATTTTCAACAAGCGATATTAAAACCTTCCATATTGTTCCTTTTGTAAATGCATTGAAATGCAGGCAATTGAAAGCAACAATGAAGGATCATGCGTTATTTATAGATCAGATCAAATCTGATAGCAGCAGAGGTTGCCACAAGAGAAACATCAGCCAAGATTTTGCCTGGACTGCTCTGCCAGCCACAGGAAAGAGACTGGGCTAGGTCCCTTTAGAGTCTGTTCTTCCTGCTTTGCTGCATGCCTTTGTTCCTTGGGGATGTTTCTAAGACCCAGTGGGAGATGCAGCATAAGAGCACAGGCAGTGCAGTAAGAGTTGATGTTACTGATTTAGATATGCTCTTTCCCTTCAGTGAATTGTTACTAAAGAGGGAGTGGGTTACCATTGTGGGGTTTTACAGATGTCCTAAGAGAGCTGGGCTGGATCACTTCTGCACCAACGATGGTGGAGCAGATACCATCAGTATTTCTTCCATTGAAACCTGTGTGCTTGCCTATTGGCTGGCTGCCTGTGTTCTTGCTAACAGTGGTCGCAGGTTTTAGGTCTTGCTCATATATACTCATCCCAGGCTCTCACAGGATTGGAGGCTCTAGCTTAACCAAATCTTAGGTATAAACCTAGGTTTTACTGGGAAGCTGGGTACTCACTCAGCATGGTATGGATGTGGAAGGGTACCAGATCTAAGGGAGGAGTCAACAGGTATGTCTTGCCCAGGTTTGGCTCCTGCGCAGCCAGTGGCTCCAGACAGGGTACTGGCACTTTTTCTATCTTCCCCTTTTACACTCTTCATTCTGTAACTTCTTCTGATGCAGGGATGCTTTGAGGGTGCTCATGTACCCACCACCCCATAGGATAAGGTCCTAGTGCAGATGGGCTCCTGGCAGCAGCTGCAGGAGATGTCACAAAATCTCAGGTGCGATTGCTGAAAAGCTGATTCAAAGGTCTGTGCCAGAGGCAAGATTGTATCCTCCTGTTGCTCCTCTGCTCCTTGACTGCTGGGTGAGATGTTCCTCTGCCCACCCCAGAGAGGCTAGAAGTGGGGTTGGGCAGAAGAGGACAGCTCACCATCAGGCAGGGTCCTGAGCAGCCTGCCTGGACTAGATGAAGAACAAGAAACTCCCATGAGCAGGTCAGCTCATGACTTCCTCTCCTTCACACTGTTCATCTGACCTTGCTGTTTCCCCCTGCTCTCAGGGACTTCCCACACTGCCAACAACTGTGGTGGTCCTATTGTCTCCCAGCTTTCTTCTTCTGTGGGGAACCAGCATTTCTACCTGCAAGAATGCAAGCAAAGTACAGAAAGGGAGGCACTGCCAAGCACGGCAGAGTGAAAATACAAAGGACTCTGGATTTGTCGTTTTGACCAACATGTGGGAAGCTGCAGAGTTAGCAAGTGAACTACCAACACATCACTTGACTGCTCCTTCAGGAGCAAGAACACCAGGAAGGTCAATCCTGTGCCTTATACCTGTGTTGCTTCATCTTACCTGACTGGTGTGGGTGGCCCTGGCGTCACCCACCAGGTGGGTCGTTTGGCACTTGCCTTGATGAGAGACAAGTGACACCGGGGAGCAGCTCCATTTCTAAGGACTCTCTGAGTCTGAGGGGAGCCACAGCATGGGCTGGGAGTGAGGTAATACAGAGCTGTATTAAACATTTAAGGATGAGCTGACTCTGGTTTGTTTGATGCTCTATTTCCTAATGGATACAACCAAAGGGTTTCCATTTCACTCTTGGTCCCGTGGATTTTCAGGCAAGGCATGAAAGAAAAGTCATGCCTCAGAGAGGTGGTATTTTAATTGTTTAAATTCCAAAAACGTTTCAGCATACTATTTTTAACACCCTCCTTCACTTAGATGCATTCATATCATATTTGTCGTTTTATACAAAATATTTCCTTTTCAATTAAATAAGTGGTTTATCCCCATCACAGTTGCTACTTTCTCACTTTTTAAAGCAGAATGATCGTCACATTAGTATTTTTAGCCTGGATAAGGCTGCAGTTCCACAAACAAATTGCTCCTAATCCCTCCTAAAGTATGTCCTTGTGGTGTGAGATGGAGGCATTCTGTGTTTAGATAGGCCAAGTCCACTATAACAAGCACCTGAAAACAGTACTGAAAAGCAAGCTAAATATTAAAAAAAAAAAAAATTGAATACTGATTTTGAAGTAAAGTAGTCATTTGATTATGAAGGCCTCAGACTAAAGTCCCAAAACTGTTTTTGAAAAGGGGCCATTTAATCCTGGTGCAGACCTGGACCTAACTTTTCTAAGTATTGCTTACCATTATGATGAGTGGGACTAAACCCCTAGAACTTTGAAATCATACTTCAGGATCTGATACCATTGTTTGAACTTCTCTAATTGAAAGACTGTGCTCAAGCAAAATAATTTAGTTAAGTGTTTGGTCTAATATTTTGTTGGTAGTGATGCACTGTCTTAAATGCAGTCATAAAAACTACAGTCTAAAAGCAAAACCTAATTTTATAATGTTTAATATACCTTTTGTAACTTCTGTTTCATCACGTTAGCTCAGGGTTTGTAAAGTGCCAAATGATGTGGCACTGACGTGATTGCATTTTCCTGAGATCAGTATGGAAAGCTATTCTATAAAGCACAGTTTCAAATAATTTAAGATGTCAAGTTTTATGAGGTAGAAAAAAAAGGAGGAAAACTCACCTATATAAATTACCATTCTGCAATATAGAGTTTAATCTTTTCTTGTATGCCATAAGAGACAGCATGGTTAGAAGAGACTGTAGTTAGTCTTTTAAATCCATAACCAGGCAAAAGAAGAAACTGGATTTTTATCTCAAAAATTGAAGATCCAAACCATCAGTTTGTGATCAGGTATAAGGCGAGGATTTCTTGCTCCACTGGACTGAGTTGCTGTCATTGCACATGGGGGACTGTTTGGCTTTAAAACTAATCCATTGACAGTGAATTTAAATGAAAAAAAATTACAAAATGCAATTGTGATCACATATGAATAGACAGAAATAAATTGTCCATTTTTACTTAATGGAGGCTGTTTTTGTGATAATGGGATGAGTTTGGTGTGACTATCCATTTAGACCTGTTTTATGTAGAATTCTATCAGAATACTGTATAACTCATTCTTCTAAAAAGCACAGGGATCTGTTCCCAGTTCTGGTGTCACATGGTGTCTCTGATTAAATAGAAATGCAAAGACATTCTGGGGGTTGCAGTGGGGAAGATGCCCATAGGAAGGCACATCTTCCTGCACACCTAAAGCAGAACTCAGGACTGCATTTCTCCCGGGACTAACATGGAGTCCATGGCTGTTTGGTTGCAGGATCAAGTGTACTGCCAGTTCTTCTTGTGCCCAGGGGAAAGAGACTGTGCTTGGGGACAGGCAGGTCAAAACTTCAGGTTCCAGAGAACATCAGTGAGGCAATAATTTCAGTTTGCATTATGGAGGGATGTACCAAACCTAGAAATCTGGGTCAAAGCTATGATCTGACTATGTTCTAAGTGTTTAGAAAACAAGCAAGCAGCTTTCAAACAGTAAGAAGGTGGTGCAATTATTCTTGTGTTAGGTTTTGTTGTGGTTTTCTTTTTTTTGTTGTTGTTGGTTGGTTTGGTTTTTAAGTTAGGTTTTTAAATGAGTCTCACTCCCTCTGGTGAAGGTGTTCACCAGCTCTGCCCCTATCCTGATCACTCTGCTAGATTCCTACTTATATCAGTCTTTTGACATTTCATTCTTTCTTTCTTTGCTTTTATATTCATTTTTCTGGTCATGTGAGAAAATTCTTATTCATCTGGATAAGGGAGATGGAGAAGGTGCTCAGAGGCACACTCACAACTGGACTGTCATCGATAACCAACAGTCTTGCTTCTCTGACCCTGGGAAACAAACTTGTACTCTTTTTGCAACCACAGGAAAATGCTCTGCCTGGGTGGTCAGATCCTCAGCATGGTAATGAAAGAGGGAGCATGGAAAGGAGCTGCAGGAGAGTGAGGTGAGCACAGCAGGACACGCGTGGTGGATGCAGTTCCTACAAGCCCACCCCAGGCTCCTGCTGCAGGGATGCCAGGCAGAAGTGGTGCATAAGCATCTGCACGTGCCTGCACACAGATTGTCTCCAAGAGATTTCCTCAGGGGGCTGGACAGCCAGGACACAGCTTTGAGAATGGTGACATAAAACCCAAACAAAGCCTCATGACTTTGCACCAGTCTTTTGAGAGCTCATGGCGCCATAGTTTAAGTGGTGGGGCTCAGCCCATCACACTCAACCAGTGGGGTCTGTGAGGCTTTTTCCTGCACACAACAACACAGAAACCCTGTGTTCCCTAAGAGAGGATTTTACTTTTGGAGGACATACATTTCATTCCTTTGGGAAACACTTGTTCTGAGGTGGATCACATGTGCAAGACAACCTTTGCAAACCTATATTGAGCACATGCTGCTCTGAGCTATCCTATCCTGTCTCATGCTGTCCTGTCCTGTCCTAGGTGGATTTCAAGTCTTAAATTCTAATTCTTTCACACCCTGGAGCTTGAGACCAGGGACTACTCCTCAGAGATCTTTGCTGCTTTAATGCCATAGTATCCCAGCATTTTCTGCTGGCACGTTGCACAACATAACAGGCATCTGTCATGTGTTTGTTCTCTCAGCTTTTCCAGCAGAAGGCAAGTGTTGTCAGTAAACTAGTTTGTTTTGAAAAAAAAATGTGTGTTTGTGTATAATTAGTTATATTTTTGTGTGTGTGTGTGTGTGTAAATGAAGCACACATACACACACATGCAAAATGCGTGTTTGCTTCTTGCAGGGGTGTGAAATCCCCCCAGCAAACTCTGCTGCGCAATCAAGTCAGCACAGTCGTTGCAGAGTGAGAGAAGCAAAGATGCTATTGCTTTGACACTACAAACACTTTCTAAACACGTTTCTAAACATGTTGCAGACAGAAGGGTAACAAAGTACCCAGCTTCATTAAGGTTACAAACCGCAGCTGCATGGAAAGGCAGCCCCTAGGAGCCCGCTGATGTTCCGTGGCCACCGCTCAGCTCAGCACCCTCATTGCCCCCAGCAGAACTTACAAGAGTGCAGAGACCAAACTAGTGCTCAGCATGTGGTGTCTGTGGTGCAGAGAGGTCTCAGCATCCCTGGAGCATGTTTACCAAGTGCCCATCAGGATGGGGACATCCTGCAGTCGGTTTTCTCCACCTTCCCTTCTATTTGTTAGCCTTCTATGGAGTTCAGTCCTTGGTCAGTGGTTATTGTTTATCCGTGTGTGATGTCTGGTGGTAGCTTCCTTAGCACTTACCTCTAGTACCCTGTTTCAACCCATCATGCTGGGTGTCAATGCTGGTCTTTCCCCTGGATTGCTCTGGATCCTATTTCAGCAGTTTTTCACAGCATTTTTTTCAGGCTCTGAGTCTTCACATCCATACTTGCTGGATAGCTGAATATCCCCACTGAGTCATGACTGGCACCTCACCACAGGGCTGAGATAAGTCTCCCTTCACTCCTTGTTGCTAATCTTTCCTCTAGACCCATTCCGAGTGACTGCTTGTAGTCACGCTGATGACTGATTTATTAAGCAGCAAAAAATGAGCTGATTGCAGAGATTGGAGCTGTTGCTAAGACTGTTAAATTATGGAAGCAAACTTGGGGTACCTTGGCAGTGCGTTGGAAGCTGCTAAAAGAACATTGCTGCATTGTTCATAACCAGTTTGGGGCTCCACAGGCAGAGGGGAGTGTTGCTTACAGAAACTTGCAAGGTTTCACTGAGTAGCCCAGTAATGCAGCTGCCCTTGTGTTGAGGTGATGTACCCATAGAGCCTGTAACAGCACATGTAACTTAGGTGGCCAAACAGTGACCAGGACCAAGAAGACTCACACATTTTCTCAAGGGGATCTCTTTGCCCACTGTTTACGCCAGTTTCCTATTATCACCCACAAGCCTTTTGTCTCCAGTGATGTCACCTCCAAATATTGGGAGTCACTGCGGGAGTCTTATTGGCAAATTGGGATGTCTGCATGGGAAAATTTCCAATTCCCTGAGCTGAAAAGTCCATGCTGGAGGCAGGAATTTTGAATTCACCTTACTAATAGTGCTGGCATTCTTCCTAGTGAGTCTCCAAAATATATCCTGGTGTTGCAGTAGGGGATGAGCAGAGCAGGGATCCCTAGCTCCATCAGACACTTGGAACACTTCTTGCACAGTTTGTGTTAGAGCCTTTGTGAGATTAGCAGAATCAGCGCCAATGACCCCATTTTATGGGTATAGCTAGTCTGTGTGTGTAGGTAGGTCTCCTCTAGTTGGATATGCTGTTGGTTTGATTATTTGATCTACTTTTTGCCCTACTGGTTCCACCTTTTGCAGGGTTGACAGTGCATGTCTGTATCACCAGTATTGCAGGGGACTCTTTAGAGTTGTTTAGTTCCCTCAACCTGAAATATCAAAGGCCTCTTACAGTGCAGAAGGCTCTCAGTGGCATTACTTCCCTTGGTCCAGCTGAGGTAGGGATGACACAGGAACCAGGAGAGATCTCAGCATGCATTTTTAGCAGGAACAGAGTGCACCACATGGGCCTGTCCTCCTCCTATCTACTACCCTCCAGGGTATAGTTGGCTTGGGTATAGAACAGTGCTTGAATCCTCTAGCTGTCTGATTGGTATTTAGCAAAAGTACACTCCTGTACTGCACTGTGCTACAGTGCCTGTGGCACTCTCACAGGGGTAGATTGTATTTTTGCCCCTCATTTGCAAGCCATTTAAAAGTGATATGCCCAGCTGGATTATCTCTTCAATTAATCCACAGTTTTGTCTCTCCATTCTTAGGAGAGAGACACCTCTCACTGCACTGGCAGTGTGCCATGCTTGAGATAAGTATAAGGCTGAAGGTTGCAAACAATAATCTCTACATATAGGTTGGCTTTCCCTGTAGCAGTCTCCTGTCCCCTTCTTGGTGGTTGATCACAGCATTAATTTTGTTAAGCCCTCATATGTTCTCCCCATAGTTGTGTTTCACTCTCCATACCCAAGGTCTCATTGCATCATACTGTTGGTACACAGGTTGCACCAGGAATACATGAAAGAGGTGTGGGCTGGGGTAGTCACAGTAAAATGAGAGACGGGCAGTTGAAGGTCAGAGTGGGGAAGGGCACTTCTACAGCCACCTCTTCAAGGCTACAGCCTTCTCTTATTTGATTATAGACTAAGAAACCTAGTTTCTGTGTAGGAAATCTAGAAACTACTCAGTCCTGAGCAACAAGTGCCTTCTGCCAGCTACTTTCAGTCTGTGTCTGTGTCAGGACCAAGTTTGTACTTCAGCAATGGAGGTTATGAGAGCTCCATGTGGGTCGTGTTTTTTAACTGAGTCTGGAAAGATGTCTAGCCCTTGTTAAGGGGGTTGTGTTCCTTTAAAGCCCATGCTGCTTTGAGGGAACACAGCCTGCCTATCACCTGGATCTGGTTCTTGCTTGGTAGGGCAATTGTACAGAGCAGGCAGACAAGCCTGTTCTGCAAAGGAGCTGGTTGGTGCATCCAGTGGACACATCCATCCAAGTAACCCCCTCCAGTAGTTATGGCTCACAGTGGGTATTTTGGTACCTTCTACAGAGATAGAGGAGTGCAAGGAAGCTGTACTCACCACTGGTGCCACAGGAATACGGGGCTGGGTGCAGGGTCCTGCCTTGTTCAGGTTCCTCAAAGCTGTATAGATAGCAGCCATCCCCTCTTTATATCTTTGAACATGAATACTGGTCTCTGAGATTGTTGGTTTTAGCATGGATATCTGTAAAACAAAGTGTAACTCTTTTTTTCATTTCCAAACTCTACAGCTTGTAACACCCTGTTTGCCTTGTATCACTGTCATTACATGGAAGTACAAGATTTCCAGCTTCCATTATTCTTTTACCAGTCTAAACTATGTTGCTGGATCCATCCATCCATCAAAAAAAATATGCCTCTGATCCATCACTACTTTGTCTTGGAGGGAGACCTCTAGGATGTGGCTGCTTCAGGCAGCGGTCCCTAGTCCTGCTTGTCTACAGATGCTCTCTGTTTCAGGTTTTTACACTGACAGAGTCAGGATTCTGCTGCCCCCCATCTCCTCTGTATTTGGTGCTTCTGCTTAGGATATGAGGGTGCACTTTTGCTAGGTAGTGGGGGCGGCCTCATGCCTTCCTCATGCCTTCTCCTGTTAGAGTCCATGCCACCCTGTTTGAGTTGGGTACCTGTGCTACCTGGTCACCCATTAGGATTCCTGTCTTACCATGCTCATTAGGGAAATGTGGTGCTGAGCCTTTGCCTAAGGAGCCATTCCTGTCTCAGTGCCTCACTGGGGGGGAGCCTTTGTGGAGGTGCCACCCCCTGACCAGGTTGGCACAGGACATTGCCTCTCCCAATGTTTGCTGTCCCTGCAATATTTGTCGGAGTATTGGAGCTGGACTTCCCGTATGCGCTAGGCTGGTGTGACACTGGTTTGTTATGTGTTGGGTTTTAGGAGTTAAATGCAGAAAGATTCTCTTAAGACTTGCTGAAAAGGAAAAGGTTTTAATTTTAGGCACAATAAATATGAAAAAAATCTCAATATTGCGATATAGTTTATATGTTTAAAATACAGTCATTAATAATGTGATGTAAGGACATCCATACACAGAGTCCTGACAGCCTAACCCTCTGTAAGCTCTCTTATTCACTAAACCAGGTAATTTTGAGGGATTTAGTCCATGGGAAGATTAAGGATCTCAAAACGCAATTTTTTTTCCAAATCATAATGGAATGGCAAAATTTGGGACCATTTCAGAACACATTTAATTTCACCCTTCTTGAAGAGGTTCATTCTATCAAAACATTTCATTGACTTAATCATATAATTTACCTGAATTATTCATCAGTGATGTATCAAGTGGTAAATTAAATGGATTAAAAATAAAATTTTTGTAAAAGGAAAATGCATTCATAATATTTCCCTAGAAAATTAACATAATACTTCTATTCTGACCTATTTCTAATCAGCCTGATCAGCATCTTGTGATACAAAACACTTATATGAAAAATTTTTCCAAAGCTATAAAAATAATTATCCCCTAGAAGCAGTAAGAATCCAGGCATTCATCCAGGAATAAAATCTCAGTCTGGTACCCCAGGAAATCCTCCTTCTGTCATGCCCAAAAACCTTATTGACAGGTGGCTTTGGCAATACTAACTGCTGCTGGTGTGAAAAGAAAATAATTAACAACTATAATCACAAAATTGCTTTAAAGAAACCTCTTCCTGTTGCTACTTCGCTGGGAAGAGTCTGTATAATCTCTTTACAGTGCCTTCATCTACCTCTTAACTAATATTCATACCATGACATATTTTTCCTTCCCTCTATTTCCCCTGGGGTCATTCAATATTAAAAGATGTGCTGAAATGCTACCAAGCATCAGCAGACAGGCACAGAAATACAAATATGTCTCATTTGTCTTCCCCCAGCTAAGTTTCTGTGATTATCTAAGCCCTTACATATTCTTGATTTCTGAGCGTCCTGGGCATGTCTTCTGAAGTGATGGGCAGAAAAGCTTGCACGTGCATAATATTTTTAAGCTGTGATGATAACTGACAAAACTTCATGATAACTGACAAAGCCTTTTCTCTCTTTCCCAAACAGCTAATATGCCAGAGGATTATCCAGATCAGTTTGATGAGGTAGTGGACTTTATTCAAGCCACTATTAAAAGACTGAAGAGGTCACCAGATAAACAGACTCCAATTTTTTCTAGGCGAGAGAGAAACCGTCAAAATGCAGCCACAAACATAGAGAATTCCAACAAAAAAGGAAGGAGGAATCAAAAGGGCAAAAATCGAGGATGTGTCTTAACAGAAATACATTTAAATGTGACTGATTTGGATTTGGGATATGAAACCAAAGAAGAGCTTATTTTCCGGTATTGCAGTGGATCTTGTGATGCAGCTGAGACCACTTATGACAAAATTTTAAAAAACTTAACCAAAAAGAAAAAACTGGTCACCGACAAAGTGAGGCAAGCCTGTTGCAGACCCACAGCCTTTGATGATGACCTGTCCTTTTTGGATGACAACCTGGTTTACCACATACTGAAAAAACATTCCGCGAAAAGGTGTGGATGCGTCTGACAGCTGCCTGCCAAGGCGGCACCAGTTTTCCATTCCTGCTACGCTGCAAAGAGAGGGACCAAGGTTCCCAGGGAAGTGTCTGCTCCAAGTGGAGGAAAAAGGACCAAGAACACAGAATGAGGAGCCATGAGAGCCTGGGGATAAGGAGGCATGCGGCAGTGTAGAAGGATGGAGACTTCTGACGTCCTATGGGGATTTAGATTAAAGCTCAGGTGGAGATGACGATGGATGGATTATGTGCACGCTACCTTTCCTGTTTGACTCAGTCCACCATCAGTGAGACTCAATCCATGAGGAACGTGCTTAAAAACACAACCCTGCCATACCACGCTGTGTTGTAGTTATGCCATGATATACCAGTTATACCAAGAAGCTTAGCTAAGAAGTAGCTTAGGAGTACCTTACTAATCCCCTGTGCCCTCAGCTCTACTGAAAGACACATTGTGCTACTGCTCATTGGAGGGCAGTTCTTGAGTGCTTAGGACAACTCCTAAGCTATAAAATTACCCTTGTAAGTAAGATGATATTGGGCAAATATCAAAATGATCAGGCTCAAGCTCTTATGAAGCAAAACAGTTCCGCTTACTGGCTAAGTTTGGTTATTTCCATCTTGTGTTTCTTCAAAATGAGTGCAGGATTTTGTTCTTCTGCTACCTGTGAAAACAAGTTGAGTTTTTAAGCACTTCTTCCTAGTATAGTAAGGGAAATAACAAGCCCAGCCTACACAAAATGCATTTCTTTAGGTTTACAAAGGACTAACGTCACTTGCATAACTACATTTTTATTTGGTCATTGTGATTGAGAGAGACTACTTGATGCAATGCATCCCTTCAGAGACATAAGTATACAGAAGATATTTATTGAGATTAAGTTATTGTTATTTATTACAGTTCAGTAATGAGTCTCCTTATTTATTAAAGTGTCTTTCAAAGGTGCCAAAGTAGATGGCACTTGGGGATATAGAGAGACAAAGACGTTGGGAACAACGGTCCATGCTTTTGATTGAAAGTGTTAACTTGAATGCAAAAAATCACTTACTTTACCTTTTTTTCTTTTAAACAAAATCTTGATTATGTTCACAAAAGGTAGTGCTGAAGCCTGCAGCCCTTATTCTTGTCACTAAGCCTTTTGAAAATTACTACTGTCATACATGTGCAGGAGCAGCAATGGCTCTGGACGAGTGAGGGTCGCAGGACTTGGCTCAACATTAGCAATTTGTTAGAAAAACTAATTTTAGTCATATTTTAAATGTAGCCACATTTTTTTTCTCACACTTTATGCCAACTGACCTCATGTAACTATTGACAAATGGAAAATAATCACATTTAGCCTTATAATTTCTAGTTATATTTATTTAAGCTTTTCCTTCCATACTTCCGTATAGAAGAGGTTAAATCCCTCTTACTAGTTAGCCCTGGATTTAATATAGCCTGCAAGTAAACAGTTGTGTTAAATAACCAGAGTGTTTTGTATGATTTGCTGAAACATTACAGGATCATACTCATGCAGCAGAACAGTCCAAGTTTCCTTAGGAGGAGGGAGGTTGTACAGCAAAGGTGTTTGTACGTGACCACTAACACAAGCTCTCATTCTGGAGACATTTTTCCCAAAGGAGCAGGAGTGCAGGTCACTAGACATACCTGACAACCAGTGAAGCATCAACTCCCACAAAAGCAACGTGAAAAAAAAATCCTTATTGAAAGCCATGGTCCAACCTTTTATCTCATGCATGTAATGGCTCTCCATACTCATTTTGCCCTGGGCCCCTTGGGGCACCGCTGAAGAAGGGTCTAGAGGTCAAAAAAGTCCAGAACAGGCATAGAAAGAGGTATCAGGTGTATGGCATGTAACTCATCCCCACCTTCCGCCTCTTTCCTGGGCAGAGGGAGGACAGCCCTGGAGAACCACCCGCAGGGTCTGTTCTGACACTGCCACGGGGACGCCGTGCCCCCCGTGCTGCTCGGGGGTGGTGACGCCACCACACTGGCACGAGGGGGGCACTGAACGCCGTCCAGGCGGAGGGTCAGCTGCACTGCCGGGCCGCTGATTGGCGACAGCGCTCACAGCTGCGCTTTCCCTCGCCCCAGCTGATGAAAACTTGCCTCAAAGCATTTTCTGTGCAGCTTGAAGAGGCTGCAACCAAAGCAAATCTCTATGTTCAAAATACAAAAGGGTAAAGTTTGTGATTTTTTTTCAATTTTTTTTTGTTGGTTTTTTTTGTTGTTGGTTTTGGGGGGGTTTTTTTTGGTTTTTTCTTTTTTTAGTTTTTAGACCTTACTGAAGACAGGAGTGTGCTTCTCTGGATTTTTTTACTTCACCTGCAATTATATGTCTCAGTCATTTGTGTTAATCAACCAAAGTTCTCTACAGACTTTATTTTTGTACAATATTCATTTTATAACTTTTTACAAAATAAAATTCATTTCTATTGTTATGTGGTTGTTCTTTGTGCTTCCCCATCAATACAATTTCCAAGTTACAGTGTTGCCCAGTTTCCCAATCTGCGTGAGACAATGCTGTGGGGCCATCAAATCCTCCATGGAGTGGAACCTTCCTCTCCTATCTTACCAGCATCTTAATGTGGATCAGAGGTGTCTACAGCTTCTCAGTGAAACGTAACTGAGTCACTGCAATAACTGACTTGAAAATGCATGGTGAACGGTGACAGTAATCCATGCAGGGGCAGGCTTCGAGCCTGGGGTTACTGAAGCTGTTCCTTGTCCATGTGGGCCTGCAGTGTCTTCATGATGGCCTTGGCTATGCATGGCCACAATTCCTGCACTCACAGGAGATTGCATTTTGCTTTGCTAATCCAGGTGTCACATCAGTTGGACTGAATTCCATCTCCTTCAGCAGTTTTTTCCTTCATCTTTAAACAGGAAAATAAAACTCAAGGAATTTTCTTTTCCACTACCATCATGGAACAGATGAGGACAGGTTTTGTGGCTCTGGCCAGCAGCATTTTTCTCAACTGTTTCGTGTTAGGCTTTGCAGTTCCCATCATAGAGCCCATAAACACACACAGACTTACAGGTTTCAACACCGCACTCTGTACTGCTTCAGAGAGGAAGAGGGAGCATCTGAGTAGTGAGCCAGAGTGCAGGAGATCAAACACTCTTAATGCACAGCATATGGATGCCTTGGTTTCATTTGTGCTGGCGGGGACCATGCACGCAGCTCTACTCCAGCTGCTGGAACGCACAGCATATCTCGCAAGCCCAGCTTTTGAAGCACACAGCATCGAAGACATTCCTCCTCACATGCCACTGCCTCTACTTCTTGCAGTAGAAGCCTATTCATCACATGCAAAAGCTGGACACATTAAGTGTTTGGCATGGAAATGACCTGCAGTTCCACATTCAGAGGAGATGGTGCACTTTTCCAAGAGTTGGAGGGAGTGTCCATGTAAAACACTGCTGTGAGACGCTCTGAAGTTTAATCTCTGTTCTTACAGCCCTTCTGTCTGCTATTACAGGGATGGGGAAGCAGAAGGTCAATATGGATGCCTTTCTTGGTATCATCAGGCTTTGAGTGGGCATGAAGCAGCTGGCAGGAGCAGTGTTGCTTGCTTGGAGCTGTTTCACCCTTCTTCCCTAACCCATCTGTTAATGACAATATTGGAGAGAGCAGATGATGCTCTGCTACTGCAACTCCAGGCTTACCACTGCTGGGCTGGCACCTGCAGGTTCCTTTTCTGGTTAAAGTGGGTCTTGCAGCAGTTTCCTGGCACCCTGTACATGTTAAAGCAGTTTGAAATCTTCAGCTGGCAGGTTGTGTAAAAAAATTCAAAAAAAGGACTTAGATTATCATTTGTTAATAGGAAGTGCCAGTACTGGGCTAGACATTATGTTGCTGCTTGAGTAACAGGCATAGCACTACTCTGGATCCCTTCTGGAAGATAAGACATGTCCCAAGTTAGATACATTTTTTAAAAGGGAGAGGATAGGGTAAACACCATAACTATTTACACTTACTCAAAATCAGGATGTTAAAAACTTTATTACTCAACATCTTGATATGTTGGGTTTTTTCTTTTTCTTTTTCAACTTTGTTTGGATTTTCTTGGATCAGTTAGCATTGTGCTGCCAAACAAGAATGACTGGTTAGAGACTTAGGACAAACTGTGAATGTCTAAGAAAAACCAGGTATTTCTCAAGGAGGGCTTATTTACTGATGCAGCTTGAAAGTCTACCCCTCAGTGAGACCCCTCCATCAGAAGGGATTGCAGCTGTGTGCTCCCCACAGGCAGGATATCAGGAGAGAAATGGTCATAACAGCAGGTCCTTCTGCCATCTCTCCATCCCACAGCAGCCTGTGCTGCTGCTCTCAGTATAAAGAGGATGAAGTAGGCAGAACTGTGTCTGATTTTGGGTTATTTCACCTCTGCCCACAAAAGTGGAGAAAGGACAAAGGCAGCCAGTGCCTCAGTCTGGAGAAGCACAGGAGGAAACCAGAAGCAACCTTGCTCGTTACAGTCTGGATGGCTAACTAAAAATGCAGAGGAAAATATCAGGATGAAGAACACAAATGGAGCTGACACATTGTATAAATAGGTCTTCAAATGTCATGCATGGCTGGAACAAAGATGTTTTGTTTCAAAGCAAGAGACAGCTTGAAATGGCTCAGTAATACACATTGAGAAGTTTGCTTATTTGGAACAGAGCTCTTCTAATGAAAAGGTTAATTGTGTTGCAATGGAAAAGAAAAAAGGCAAAGCAGAGGCCAGGCCTGCACTCCTCACCCTAACAAAATTTCCCACTGGCTCAAAGTGAAGATTTTCTATCACAAACATCACAGTACTGAACTACTAACATTCCAATAAATTATACAGTAGGTATATTCACGGGTCAATAGGAATAGCTAAATAAACCATATATTCCAGCAGCATAAATCCCACTGGCTTTCAGACAAGTTGCAGCAGCAGCCAGTGAGGGAAACATGGTGCTCAGGTCAGCCTGACGCAGGGAAATTTCCTTTGTCAGGCCCCGAGCTCCAGTACTCGAGGTCAACACTCAGATGTCTTTACTTACCATAGTTTTTTTCACTGCTGAAACTGCAGCATTTTATTCTGTTTTCCCCAAAATATTCACTCACAAGTGAAGTGAAGAAAAAAACAATGGGCTTTTGAAGGCTGCAAAGGGCTGCTGTAATTATCCAAAGAGCTGATGTTTTGTCCGCAACCTCTCCAGCTTTTTGACTGCAATCTGAGCTCTACCACATGTGCAGGTTTCCTCCCTCTGCCCCAAACCTTTGTTTTTCTGTCTGCTTGCACACTTGATGAGGAAAGCTTCCTGCTCTGTCACCTCAGGAAAGGCACAAATATCAGTCCCTGGTCCAGACTTGCACACATTATCCCCACATGGTCCTGGCAGGACTAAATCCACCAATATCCTCACCAGCACAACTCCATTGACTGTTGTGGAATTACTCCAGTTTCATAGGCCTCTCAATAAGGATTTCAAAGCTGGTTACTTTCTTAACAATATTCACATACAAATAGAAAAACTGTATCCTTGTACAATCCCCCTGCTCCTTCTATTTCTGTTTCAAAGAATCATGGAATGGTTTGGGTTGGAAGCGACCTTGACAGTGACCTCATTTCAACCCTTCTGCCACAGGCAAGGACACCTCCCACTAGACCAGGTTGCTTAGAGCCCCATTCAACCTGTCCTTGAACACTCACAGGGATGGAACACCCCCAGCTTCTCTAGGCAGTCTGTTCCTGTGCCTCACCACCCCTACAGTTCAGAATTTTCCCTAATATCCAACCTAAGTCTACCATCTTTCAGTTTGAAGTCATTCCACCTTTTCCTATCACTGCATGCAATCATAAAAAGTTCCTCTTCAGCCTTCCTGTAAGGCTTTAGGTATCATTTAGTTACAGGAAACCTGCCCTAAGGTTTCCCTGGAGCCCCTTCTTCTGCAGGCTGAACAGTCCCAAAGGTCTCAGCCTGTCCTCAAAGGAGAGGTGCTCCAGGCCCCGGATCATCTTCATGTGCTTTGGGATTTCCAGACCTTTGACACATTTCACTCTGCTCTGATCATGTTGCTAATTCCTCAGGTTTTTTTCCCACTGGCACTCACCCACAGTTTTCTCTTCCTGGATAGTCTCATGACTCACATATTAATCTCTGGCTTCACACATGCTGTAAACATGCCCCATCATTCTTATTTCAGGTTAATATCATTCCACTCTGATCCAAACAGGCAGTTCTTGTTAATATTCATTATTATTTCTAACAGAAGATTCTATCTGAAGATGAAATATTTCCTTTAAAAAACTCACAGCTTAGAGATCAGTTTTGAATAACTGTATTTTCAAAGATACAGAGACTCTATTCTCTTTTTTCCACAGGATTAGGCAGGTTCTCTGAGGGTGAAAGTTACTGTCAGGGCAGGATGAAGATCTCTCAGCACCCCATCTCTTACAGTGGCCCTCAGCTGGGAAAGAAAGGAGTAGAATAAGAAAGCAGTGGAGTGATATTTTCCATAATAATCCCATCCCAGACCGAACAGTTCACAGTTCAGAAATTCTGAGCCATATGTTTTATAGGTGTCCAACAATCCTTGGCAGGTCTGTCTTGCTGAGAACACACCCAGTATGAGTTAGAGCTCCTCTGTACTCTGGGGCAATTTAATTCTGTGCAACGCAAGCAAGACCTTCTCTGCTGCCACTGAAACTCCATTTTATCAGTTGCCTGCTCATTCCAATGCCCCACTGAATTGCCAGACCTTGACCTTCGTAGTCCATAGGGATCTGTCTAACCTGAGGAACCTGCATATCTCTCACCATCCATGTCTTTTCTCTCTCTTCCATCTGGACCACAGGGAATAAGATGCTGCCTTCAGGATGCTGTGCAGCAGCAAGCTCTGGAATTCCACAGAGGCATATCAACATTTCCTTTTCTGTTTTCTGTTCTGTTTCCAAAAATTCCTTTCAGGTGCTAGATGGGGAACTCGTTAGAAATATGATTCCAGAGGCAACATGTTACGTCCATTTGGGAATCCCCTTTATTTAACATGGAACTTTTTGCCAACTATCAGGTCAGAACCTGACTAATTCCAATTGTGTTGGTCTATACAAGGTATCATGCGCCAGCCAAAATAAGTTCTTTTTACACTGAGGTTGAAAGCATTGTGTGCAGCAACCAGGCGCTGCTGCACCCAAAAGGGTTCAGGGAGAAGCCAAATGTGGCACATGCCACCCACCCCCAAACTGAGGTGACCAATGGAACAGGGTTTCTGTTAGGCTAGGAAACAAGAGGGGAAATGCAAAAATGTATCCAAAAAGGAAAGTTTCTGTGGCTCCAACACAGAGAAGGTGCTTGCCACAAGGCAAAAATTGAGCCAGTCCAAGGGGCCATTTGGGAGGAGAAGAAAACCCTGCAGCAGATTTTTTGTTTGTTTGTTTTTATCTAGGACATCAAATTCTGCTTACAGCACATGTTTTCTTGTCAAGGATATCTGGTTTCATTTCAGCTACAAATGTGAATCTCATTTAAAAACCCAGAGCAAGTCAGTGATAATGTGACATTTTTGCAAGGAGTACAGAAACCTCCCTTTCTGATTCTGACAACTGGTGAAACAAAATTTGGAATACTTAAAAATGTTCCCCAAAATCAACAGTTCTCTTGGAATTTTTTTCTGCTAATGTATTAAGAAAGGCTTGGTAATACCTTAGGCTGATTTCTCATGTCAGTTACAGGTGACTAGTACAGGACAATGCAGGTAAATCTCATTAGTATACTGTGTTTGTACTTGACTGTGAATGAGAGTGTATTATGTGCTAGTAGGAACCAGTGAAGAACCTCTGTTTCATATCATGTCTCTAGGATAGCTACTCTGGGAAGATTGTTTCAAATACCTTTAAATTTTTGTCTGTTCTTTAAGAATAGACGTGATATTTGCCATATTTAATGTAAAAAAATCTCACAGATTTTTCTTACATGACATCAGTAACATGGCGTGCCATTCCCCTACATAGCATGCCTTTTAGTAGAAGGTGAAATATTGCACAGACTAAAATTGTTTCATCATCCTCTGAAGGACAAATGAAAAACATGAGTGTCCAGAGTCAAGGCCACAACAGTGTTATTGTATTTAGGACAAGAAAGTTCATTGCAAGTTTCATATATTGGTTTAACCTCTCTCTTGATAAAGCATAAATCTCCCCTATCTTCTTTGATAACTCCAAACTCAAAAGTGTACTTTAAAATTACACTGTGTGAAGACTTTTAAATAATTATGATAAAGCCTTCCTTAAAAAAAGAAGAGCAATCCCACATGGACTTACTCATGTTTATGCACCTCTTCCAATGTTATAACTCAGTAAATAGGACAGCCATTAAATATATAGTTTTATGGCTGAGACTGCTCTCTGACAC
>VXBQ01010679.1:0-20906 GCA_013400175.1 Phainopepla nitens
GCTATGAAGTAACATGTTTTAAAATGGTATAGGAATTTTCATGCTTGCTTGATTAAAAAAAAAGCAGTGAATACTAATCTTTACTTAGGTAGAGGTCAGTGCAAATGAGAATAGAAACGTCTGTTTGTCAATTATTACCTTCCCACAAATTTTCAACTCATTTATTAAAATTCAGTTATCAAACAATTTCTGTTCATTCTTTCCACCTCTGTTCCGTACCTGAAACTGGAAAAATCAACAGTCTTACTGCATATTGTAATATTCCAGGTACTTGATTAAAATTGTTTGGTTTTGTCCAATGGACAACCAAGAAGTGTACCTCAAAGCAAAATGGAAGATGATTTTAAATAGGGCACACTGGCACTTACACTTTTTTTCTCTTCTACTGCCCACCAAGTTACTGTCCTGTCAGAGACTTAGAAATCACTGCCTGCATTAAGGTGAAAAGTTTGTAAGTTGCATATAAACTATTAAAGTGTTTTTCTGATGCAATTCTTACTTTTGTAGTACCTCTGCTACTTTGAGCATTTCAAGTGTCAGGCCTTTCTTCCTGTGCCTTTGTCGGGTTCTACCCCTTTAGTCTGCAGATCTCCATCTGAGAAAAAGCATGGTAGAACTGGGAACTGACATAATACACTCTTCTGAACCTCCATTTTATTAAGTATCTACCATATTTATAGCAGACAAAACAGAGTGCCTTGTTATATACCATATTTATGGAAAAAGAAAGAGAGAAAGGCTGTGCAGACACACCTGACTTTTCCCTTTTGGTTCTAAAACTCATTTTTACCCTCACACTGAGCATCACTACACTGTTGTGAGCTGTTCACATTAATTCTTTGCTTTTGTTAGTCATTGGAAAGCATTTTGACTGTAGTAGACATCTTCTTTGGACCTGAGTGTAGAGGAGAAAACAACAGAACAGTGTGATTAGTTCCGTTGTTAATGTGTAAGGCATACCTTTTGAACTTTATTAAGTAGTTTTGATGCAATGAAATCATAGAATTTAAGGATTCTGAGTGTATTCCATAGTGCTTGAGAATAATTTCAGTTGTGACTGGATGTAATGCAAGGTAATATTAGCTGCTTTTGCTTTCCCCAACTTCCCATCTACTCTTATAATAGAGAAACATAAATTATGAATTATGTTCAAAATAATTATTTGTCAGCTGCCAACCTAGAATTTATTTCATAAGTAGAAGTCTCTGTTAATATTACATAAATGGGGGAAAACACGACAGGGAGCATTCATGAGCATGGCAGATGTAGTAGGAAAGAGGAATGAAGCCAGGACACAATGTAGCTCCCTGCTCTCAATTTGGGAAGAGTAAGGATGCAGCCAAAACCTTTATGCCAGGTATCTCTACTCTATATTGAGTTCATTTCTTGCCATTCACTAAAGGGAAAACAACATGCCTATCTCTCTCTCTCCTCAGCCAGAACTGTTTAACTGACTATTGATTTGATGTGCACAGTGAGGCTTTTGCTTTCCTTAGTGCTGCTATTATCTCTCATAGCAGCAACTGTTATTTTTTTATTATGGATGTTGGTACTGTTTCCTGCCTCTTCTGCACATTAAAGAGAAACAAAACAAATTTCTTCTTCTGCTAATTATTATTGTCTGTTGGGAAACAGCAATCAGTGATCTGTGTTTTTTTGTTTACTAAGCAGCTGTCACAAGATGAAATGAAAGGGCAACAGGAATTGAAAGCTTTACTTCGCTGGCGCAGACTCAGAGATGAGGTGCAAAACTCTGAGGAAGAGCTGCAAGTTTTAAGGTAACAATATGATAGCATCATCATTACTTTTGTGTGTTCACTCTTTCCTGTTTTCCACATTTTCTCCCTTCAAAAGATACACACCCAAATCATCTGATTAAATCCACTACGTTTCCTTACTTCCTTCTAATAAAAAACAAAAATGCAAATTAAACTGGCTGGGCTATACATCTTGACTATAATGCAATTGCTTCTCCCTTTGTTATAGAAAGCTTTTAGAAACCATGGGATTTAGTTTGATATGAAATCAGTTTACAAGAGCTTCTATTCAGGGAAGAAAATAAAAGACCATTTCCTGAAAAAGTTCACTGTTGGAAGCCATAACAGAGTTATTTTCTGTGGCTGAAGACAAGCACATACATTAGTATGGTATCTAACTGCCTGAGCTGAATGAAGCTTTTAAAAAACAAGGAAAAAGTATAATATATAAACTATATAAAACTACTTTCTCATTAGAAATTGCTAATATTTATATTTAAAATAGATTTTTGGTCTTTAGGTATCAGATGCTAAACTCAAGGCTCCTTTGTAGATAGCTAAAGACAGGCTTCCTTTGCCAGTGATTAATAATCTGGGCTGTTTTGATTGGCATGTTAGGAATTTTCCACAAGAAGTCTTTGATCTTAAGTGTCTTGTCTAATTCAAGATCCACTGAACCTCTATGGCTTGACTCCTTATGGTCTTCGATGAAGAATAATGAGTTTACTAATCCTAGTTCAAATTAGCCATGATTTCTGACCAAATCATGGAAGTACAGGGACAGATTTCAAACAATTATGTAGTCTATTTTCCTGCCTTGAAATAAAGGCAGCACACAGAGATCATGCTAAATGGGTTCTTACTATTATGTTCTTAGAAGGCTCCAATAAAAAAGTTTTCATAAGAGAGACAAGCTGTATTAGTGTCTCAATAAGACAGTAAGTGTTAACAGTTAAAAATTGCTTCCTAATGCACAACTGAAATACTGTTTATATCAAACAATGTAGATTTCATTTCTTTCTTTCATCAGGTGGAAGTGAAGAATAAATTAATACTAATCTTCTAGATTATCAACTCTTAAATGTTTTTGGAAGACTGTTGCCATTTCATTCATTTAAGGTCTTTCCTTCTTCCTCTGCTTGCCTAAAAGGTTCTGCTATATTTGGACACTCTAGAGAGTTCATCAACATAGAAATTCCTCTCCAAGGCCTCGTGTAATCCAAAAGCATATCACCATCTGCGTAACTGTAGTCTTCCATTGATCTATTTTACTTTATTGATGAATTGTGTATCTATGTGTAAGCAGAGTCGATGAAGTTACACAGTTGTGTAAATGTTCAGGTGTGTAATTAGACTATAGTTGTAAATGCAAAAGCAATCTTAATCACTACTTGTTATACTGCAGCTGCCAACACATCTACCAATTTACATGCTGAGGTTTTTGTCTGTTTTAATTTTTATTTTTATATCGATTCTTGGGATATGATGCTTATTTGGATAAATGTTTCCCATTTTCAACACAGTGGGATCACATTTGTTGTCTTTTGTGTGATTTGTATAGCTGCTACTTTGAGTCAAATGTTATGTAGCGCAAATTTTCAAAATTTTTCTAAGGACCATAATTCTTTGTAGTTTGAAACTCAAAGATTGATTTATTTTGAAAAGGAAACTGAAGCTTTCTATTGACTTGCACATTTATTAGACATAATAAAAAGCAATTTTCTTACATTTTAGATAGTAGTATTCCTAATGCTAATACAGAAGAGTGTAAAATTAATTTCTCATTTGAAAAATCTATCTCCAGTAAATACTTCAGGCCAGGAACATGATGCCACTTTATGATTCTGACTATTTCTTCTTCTCTGATATCTCTAGCTCCTTGTGATTGCATTTAAGATAGATTCTCGTGCTTTCCAAAGTTGGCATATAAGAGAGAAAATCTCAGTCCTGGCCCTTGGTCTGGGTTATGAGTCTGTACTGAGGCTTGGGCTGGTTCAAACTGGTGTTTTATACAGGATGTTAAAAGTAATTATAACTGTTTGTTACTTCTTGCCAATCATTTCAGGAAGAAAAAAATCAACCAACTCACTCTTCCCAAGCATAAGCTCATTCTTCCATTACTTTTTTTGTTCCTTGCTCATCATATGATTATCTGTGCTTTCTCCTGACTGCTGGAAAAATCTGCCCCAGACTTACCAGCTGATCCTATCAGTTTTTGATCCATCAAATGAGAATACCTATTTAGACTGGGTGAAAGCCACCCAGCAAACTGACTGATGATCAGCCTGATGTTTCTTCTTATTATGGGTACTTGATATTACATTATAGTAAGTAGCATGTCATAAGCTACCTGTAAAAAATGAGGTCAGGTAAGAAAAAAAATGGGTGTCTTTTCAACAGGCAGCAGCTCCAAAAGGCAGCACCAGCAAATCTTAATATTGAAGAAGGAGTTTGTGGCACTTCCATGCTTATACAGGATGAGACTTCCAACAGAACTGTGCCTGTTTTCTCACAGAATTTGAAACAAACCTGCAGGGATAAAAGAACCTGTGAAAAATATCTTGGCACTCATTTTGCTGGTGATCATCAACACCAGCACTCTCATCTCTCATGTTAGGAAAGCAAAGACCATTCTGTTCTGCAGAATAAAGCTGGTGTTGACATTTGTTTCATCTCCTGGCCCTTACGGCTGAACTGCTGCAGATTGTGGTTATTCATTAAGGCAAGCCAATGTTGATATCTAACTCTAAATTAGTCTCTGAGTTCTACCTGTGTCAGGTCCATTCTGTCCTGAAGCAGTGCTTCTGACTGCTCTATAGGTGTTTGAGGAGTTTTATTCTATCTGATAGGAAATGTGCTTTCAGATGGACTCTTAGTCTCTACGTAAAGTTTCATTACTACCTGGCACATTAGAGCATTTAATTACCAAGGACATCCCAGTGCATTGGTAATGTGCAATGTACTCATTAAAGTGCTATGTACTCATCTGCCCAGCAAACAGAAAGCATCATTTTCTACTTCCTTCAGAAATTTGCCAGTATCTAAAATGGGCCAGATAGCATCTTGAATATTTGAGACAGCTTGCCTTTAGCATTATGCTGGCCTTTGTCTTCGAGGTTAGATGCAGCTTTTGTAGGTCAGCGTAATAAAATTTCAGTCTCTGTACTTTCAATGTCTGGTAAATACAGTAAGCATTGCTTTAAAATAGTGTTGTGAAGTACTGATAGCAGAGAACTATTCTAAATAGTTACACTCCTTTACAGACACTTTCAATAATATATATACAGCTTTTGCAGAGGAATGTGTATGTGTTTTCTTTGTGGAATTCTTCACTACCATCAGCCAGATGCAATATTCCTTTCTAGTCAGTCCTAGTATAGACACAGGCACAAAATCAGAGAAGGAGGGAAGTATGGTTGCCTAATTTAGAATAATTGTGATTGTAAGAGAGATTTCAGTTTAGTGTGGATTCTGTAACCTGTGCTCAAACTCCATTTTTCAAAGTCAGTGGACTGGGCTATTTATTAAGAGAGAAATGAAGCAGTTTTTGCTTTTTATGTATGCAGAGAATGATGAAAAGTCCTGTATGGAATGTCAGCAAGTCTTCCTTCCAGGAGACTGATCCAGAAGGGAAATAGCTGGATTTCTGCTTTCCTACAGCGAGTCTGCAACATTTAAACAGTCTAAAAGAACTGGAATTGCCATAGAATAAGAAAACTGATATCTTTCTTTCAATGTTGAGGGAAGATCTTACTGGAGAGA
This sequence comes from Phainopepla nitens, assembly GCA_013400175.1. Classification (NCBI taxonomy): domain Eukaryota; kingdom Metazoa; phylum Chordata; class Aves; order Passeriformes; family Bombycillidae; genus Phainopepla; species Phainopepla nitens. The sequence goes on from VXBQ01010679.1 coordinate 5,520, forward strand.
TATTTATGAATGATAACATGGAAGAGGACTGTGTTAGAAACACAGTGTAAAATTCAATCTGTTTTTTTTTTCTCTCTATTTCAAACAGTTACATTTTATGAAAATTCTGTGTATAGTGGATTTCATGTGCACAGGCACTAATAATAGCATCTTAAAAAAGCCCCAGTTTATCACTCTGGACAAAATTGTAATAAGAAACTGTGACACAGATATAAAAAAGGAAGAACATTTTTCCTCAAGGGAGACACCAATGGAAAAAGGGTTAGCTCCTGAAATCACTCCTGCATGAGTGGTGTTTGAGTGGTTTGAAGAATCTTGCATTGATATGACCCATATTTCCCCTATTAAGAAATTAAGGGAAAGTTTTGAAGACTGGCCATTTCAAAATCCATGTCTAGAATTGGAGAGGTTGTTTTTAGTCACAGGGTTAGGCTCCTAAGACAGGCATCTATTCTCAGACTACTGTTAGCTGGGATGTTTTCTGAATGGAAGAAAAATATCTAGATGATCTTCAGTGTTATGCCTTTGAAGGTACTTCTTACAAATGAAGAAAAAGATGTTTAAATAGCTTCTCTTTAGTTTCAGTATGTGCTCTTTAGAACCTAGAAGTCCTCCACACTTAAGTGTTGTAGATTTGTGGAATACAAGCTGCTGTATTACATTGTAAATCAGGCAGTAAGTAGTATTTTTTTCTAGACACTATTGTCTGTTAACCTCAAACCTGTGTGCAAAATACTTCCTCTTTTAAAATTGGAACTACTTTTCTTCCATCTCAAATGGAAAAATGAAAATCAGCACTTTCTACATCAGTCTATTGTATGCAGATGAATGAAGTTATTCTTGCAAAGATAGTCATGTAAGCTGTTAAGCCAAAGTTCAGGTAAAAAAAAGAGAACTCTAGTGAAATGTAGTGACTTCACTATCTTCTCCTCCACTTCCCCTTCCCCTTCAAATGTTCTTTTTGTTTATTTGTTTCTCTTTCTTTGTATGTGTCTGCGCTGGAGAATGACATGCAACCTGGTGTCATGCTGGCTGTAAAAAGACTACACCAACCTACTGATGAATTTTATTTAGAAGAAAATGAATTTGTTTGACTGTCTAAGTCAATTTATATGCTTAGGGTGAAGAAAAAGACGGAACTAGTCACAGGTCTTTAAAATTATTATGCCACACAATGCTTTCAACTGTCAGAACCTGTAATGTATGACTTATTTCTTTACTTACTTATCCAAAACTCGATTACTGTGTTTCCATTTTAGGCCCAAAAAGGAGAGCACAGGAGAATTGAGTGAGTCTGGAGCCTCTGTTGTCAAATACGGTCTTAAAGCAGAAAAAATCTTCATGCAGGTTCACTATTTGAAGGTGAGTTTTGTCAGCTGATTTTTATTGACATTGCTTTTTGAATATCATAAAGACTTGGGTCTTCCAGATATCAGAAAATTTATAGCTTCTGCCTTAATTTTTTGCAGGGTTATTTTCTTTTACGATCCCTGGCAAGGACAATAGGAGAGGTCTCATACCTTGCATCTTTACGGAAGTTTGTCGTTAAGTTCCACGGGCAGCTCGTCCTTTCTCAGGTATTGTGCTTGGGCTTGTTCCTCACCTTTTGGAAAAACAAAGAACCCAAACTTTTAGATTGGCTACCTAAGTCATCACTTCTGGTTGTGATGTAAGGGGAGAGGCAATTGCAATCTGGCAATATAAGTAAAATTCCTACCTGTTAGAGGGCAGAACATTTTTTTCATGGTGACACCTGAATCACACCCTGCTAGTATCTGATAATATGAACAATGAGGGATTTTTTTTAACATGATACTTCAAAAGGCCAATGTTCTTATGTACTGATGTTCTCAAAGATAGAGTCATTTACCGTCATGGAATTATCGCCTCTAATCTCTTAGCTTGTGGTTTTGGGTTGTGATCAGTCAAGTCTTTTCCCTGATTCCTTTCTATTTCTGAAGGAGAAGAAATTATACTTCTGAATTTATTTTTTTTCTCTCTGCATGGTGTTTCATTCAGTGCTTCTAGTTTCACCCTATTTCTTATAAGGACAAAGCTAGCTAGGATTATAACTAGAAATTTACTTCCAGCTAGGTCTTTCTATAAAAGTCATGTAATTACTGGCTCTAGTTCTGTTTTGAATTAGAAAATTACATAGCTCTCTGAGCCCAAAGTTCTAGGAATCCTGTCACTGGTGATGAATCCAGCTTGCACAAATAGCAGAGCTGCTTCTTGCTTCAGTAATGCTGTGAAAACAGCCATTCATGGTGTCTTGTGAACCAGGTCACTGAACTCATTGTGGTAAAAAACAGGGCTGGAACAAAACCCATGACACAACAAATAAATATTTAGCATTGCTAGAAGAGCAGTGTGATGATAGTGAGGGACAAGGGAAGAGAGAAATAGTAAAACTGACTTTCTGAAACCACCTTCTTTGCTGAAGTCTGTCTTATGGTTGAAATCTTTGAGGATATTCAGGACAGTGATAAATGTCTCCTTGGAACACTGAGTAAGGGCCTCTGATTTTGTGTAACCGAAGTCTAACACTTGCTGTTTCTTCCAGCCACAGTCATTTTTTCTTGCATGCAGACTGTTTTGAATCTCAGTCTCACAGGGTGAGATGTATGCCCAGGTAGCTTACAAATAGCTTATGGACCTGTGACTTCTTTTGTGTGTAAAGTCACCCAGAAGTCAGGAGCAGTAGCTCTTAACACGGCATTTCTGCCCTGTGGAGGAAGGTGTGGGGTGTTAAGGGAGTTAGCACTGCTGCAGCTGTTTCCTGTGCCATGTTATTCAGACTGTAGGCAGTTGCATTTGGCATAGTGTGGAAAATGCCAGTGGCTCCATGAGCCTTGTCTACATTAGGATGTCCAAAATCATAAAAATGGTGCTTCACTATTACACAGATGAAAGAATTTTGAGAATCACGGAAGTTATGAGAATGCTAACAACAAGAAGAAGCCCACCATTTTATGCTGGTGGTAAGAAAGGTGCTCAGATTTTGGTAAGAAAATGTTAGTTTGTTGCTCCTGGTTGATGTGGGGTGAGTTGTGTCAGTAGATTGTTTGAATGCTGCAAAATGTTCAGCAGACAGTACTACTAGTCAGGGTAGCTAGCTAGCACATGCTCTAGAGACTTCTCCCTTCTGTAGCTATGAAGTTTCAATTTGTAGCTTACCTACTCCAGTCTTCTAAGATGAAATACTACACCCAGAAACATCCATTTTGGTTTTTTGATAAAAAACTGCTCAGTGTTTTGTTACTGAATTATTAAGCAAAAGTTAAACTCTCCTTTCTTAGGCTACTTTTAATTTGAGTATTTGCAATATGTCCATAACTATGTGCTTAATATATGTAAAGAAAAAAAAAGGTACTTTCCTTCATTTGGAAATGTCACCTGATATGGTGGAGAAAGAGAACTGTACATTAAAACTTTTACTGTTCGCTTTTGTGCTTTTACCTTGTCTACCATCAGCCTAAACCCACCTCCTAGTGAAGTTGTTGGGAAAAGAATTTTAACATCTTACTGCTTTTTGGTCACTGAAAAATGCAAACGCGATAGGGCTCTATCCAATTAAAATGCATTTTCTGTCTTTGTAAGGAATCTTTAAGATTGTGTTTTTGTTGAGGTCTGGCATAGATAGATAAGGAATCACAGCAGGAGTTGTAAATGCAGAAACAATGAAGTGAAGTTAGTACGAAGTTTCTTATTGAAGATCTTTCTTGAACAAACATGCTGTCAGTACTTAGATGAAAAAAAGATTTAAAATAAATAAAGATGCAAATGGTAAGTTTAAATATTATAGTGCCATAATATTTTTGGACTTTCACCTTGTCCAAAATAACTGTAAAAGCTCCCAGGTTTAGGAACTGCGGTAATGATGGAAAGTAAAACGGTGAAAAATTGCCCGTGCCCATTCATGTTATGAATACTAGTCTTGTTTTCAGTGGTGTTTGTAGTAATTTTCCTAGATGGGAGCTGCAGGTGCAAGGAGATTACTTCAGATGTGAAACATTATTCAGTTTGCCTTCCTCCTTCATTTTGCTAGCATGCTCAGTAGATTTTTAATAGTAGCTTTATTTTAGTTGAGTTAGCAACAGATGAGTAGTGCAAATCTGGAATCTTTGAGAAGGATTTAAAAAAATATTGAATTTTTCTTTTTATATGAGAATTCACTTACTAATTGCTTTGAGTGAACTTTTAAAATTATCACTGGTTTGTTTTTGACTATAGATAAAAATAAAGAAGTGCAGTTAAAACTGTTGTTCCATTTAAGCTTTAAATAAAAATACCTTGGAAATTGAATTGTTTGCTGACTTTAATTTTCGTGTGGTTCTGTCTGTTATAATGGGCAACAAATTGACTTTTGACTAAAGCTGGACAGAGGTTCCATCAGCTTGACCCTACGCTGTTAAGCTGTCTGTCTAATGATTGTAGCCTAATAATAGAATGTATAGTGGGAGAATGTTGCTTACTCTAGAGAGGAAGTTGTCGTTTTTGGAGGTGCAGTCTCAGATTGTCACGAAAAGTCAGGAAGATGTCTAGGGAAGGAATTCCAAATAAACAGGAACCTAGAAGGGTGCTCATTATTTATTTTTCCCACCCAGAAGGGAAAAATTAATATTTGCTGCTTAGTTATGCATATTTTTAGGAGTAGTTTAACTTTGAGTGGATTATTCCTTCAAGGACCTGGATGTAAGTGTAGTCGAACTTTATTTGTTGGCAAGTGGAAATCCATTTGGATCTATCACTTTCAGTCATGACATCTCCACTATTTTTATACACCCCATTATAGTCCAGTCAGAGAATTTAAACAAAAGTATCTGTTGGTTGTAGAGTACTTGAACTGTTTGGTTTTAATATGGAGACATAATTTCTCTTTTAATATTGAGTGTTCTTTTTTTGATATCAATATCTGTGATGAGGGAGAGGTACTCGCCTGATGCTCCAAAATGGTTCAAGGGTAGAAACTTGCTGGCCATGGCTCAAGACAAAAGTCGGAGTAGTAATAAAACATCTTTTGGCATGAAATAAAAGGTCTTCTAACACCACATATATCCAGTTACTGCTTTAAGTGGCCCTCATTTCCAGTTACTTCTTACACCCTACTTCCCAGTTTTCAGGTCCTGACTCTTCTTTGCTTTTGACTCAGACCCAGTACATCCATTAACAAAGAAAATTTCTCCTTAGTGTCAAATTCAGAGTCTGTATCCAGATTTGATCTGCCCAGAAGAAGCCCAGTGTTAAAGCTGTGATTAAAGTTATTTGCTTCGGTCAGGACTGTAGAGAGAGCGGATGAGAGTCACCAGGGAAAGTAATTATGAGGGGCCAGGAGATCCTCAGTAAATGTGTTGAATTCATTTTTTCAACAGCTTTTTCAGCTTGGCCAAATATCAATAGAATTCCACAAACTGCAGAATAACAGTGTCTTTGTATAGAAAAGTTTTTTTAATAGAAAAAAAATTGTTTTCTAGCCTCAGGGTCTCTAGCCAGGTAAGAACAACAGGAGTATATAAGAAAGTGAGATTTATTAATCATATTAATATAAACCAGTTTGTTAATATTGTAGCACTGTGGTAGCATGTAGTTTCTAACTTGTATATTCTTTATGCCTTCACTGAATTACTTGCAACAAAGACAAAAAACCAAACTATAATTTGCTTTATGGTCTGATCCAGAATTTAGTCATGATTACCATAGTCATCCACAAGTCTTTGCTTCAAAGTTTAAAATAACTAAAGCATCTTAAAGAAGTGGCATCAAATCTTAAAACCCCCACATTATCCTCTGACTTTTCTCATGGACACTTCTGAACTGTTTCATCTGTGGAGAAAGAAAAAGTAGTCTGAGAGTAAAATTTTACTCCAGATGGTTAAAATGAACAGCTGAAAAGTCAGACCTATAATGAGATATGTCATGCAGACTTGATAATAGACAAATGTTAAAAGCCATGCTAATATGAGCTACGTGATAATTTGCTTTCCTACTCTGTTTTGGAGCATTGAAATATGAGCAGTTAAAATAAGATATAATAGAATAATCCTAATTTTAAGAAGCTGTGTAGAATGACGGTGCCTTTTTCTTAACAGGTATTTGGAAAAAAGGAAGACAGTTTTAATCACAAAGGCGCTTAATTTCGTAATATAGTATACAGTAGTATACAGATTATAAAAGTATCCATTGTGTGATTGATTATGAAAAATTATTATTGATGGAATCTAACCAGCTAATATAGCATTAATGTGTAAACAGTGCAAATTGTGTGAAGGATAACCAGGTCAGGTTTGCTATTCACACACTTTTGAAATATCTTTTCATATTCTTTATTTGCATGTAAGCTTACAGCGTGTCTCCAGCAAAACTTCCACAAGTGGAAGGAGACAATAGTTCTCTATTCATATTCAAAATAGTGTAATGTTTACATACAGCAAAACTACAAGTAGCTGTATGAAATAAAGGGATTTCACACATCATCATCATTATGTCTGCAATACACTGTGACTGGGACAAAATTACTCCTCTCACAGATAATGATGGCATCCTTGCCACAGCAACGCTGAACCCAGTACTGTGCAATTTACTTTTTGTCATAAGCCAATTTTGCAGCCACTGCAACATAGCCTGAATTTCACTTATAATCTGAAGAAGGAAGGCTTAACTGTGTTACCAGTAGTTTCAGTTGTGCAATCAGTCTTACTTGGATTCCCTAACAATGCCATACTCAGACAGAGAAACAGTAACTTTTGTTGACTGTTATGGCATGGTCCATAAATGAAGGATTTCTGCCCTTTAGGAAACATTCTTCAAGACCCTAGAGAGCAAAAATTTGCAATTGTTGTACAGTACAGTCAGCCTGTACTTGTATATTGAAGTGAGGAACATAATTAGCCTATGAAACCTGTCTCCACAAAGATTGGTATTAATAAAGCAGATGCATTGGTTTTATGAAACAGCATAAATGAATAATTCATATTAATAAATCCTATTATTATGTGATTGTTCAAAGGAGTGTATTCTGTCAAAGTTATTCTCATAAAATTGTGTAGACCATTGGGTACCAGAGAACGTTTTAGTGACGTCAGGTGTAACTTTCTTAAAAGGGCTTATCATACTGCTCTTCCACCGGCGTTGCATCATCTTTGTAAAACCATGAAAGAAATTCTAGCTACCTTTTATTTGAAGAATTTACTCCTTAGATGAAGTGGTTATCAACAATACTGCGAATTTTGTCATGGAATGAGGAGTAGGTGTGGTCTAATCAGGAAGGTGCACTAAGCGAGAGAAAGCTTTTTGTAGTTATGTAATTAAGGACAAGATGATAACATAAGCACAGTGAATAGAGCATAAACACCCTTACATTTGGTGTTTCTTAACTTTTGTGTGTAAATCTGCAGCCTTTGACAGTTTTAAATATAGTTTTTATGTGTGTATTATGGATAAAATAAAAGTAGGAATGTCAATTGAGTTAAAACAGTCAGGCCCATTTTCAAGCCCATTTTCTTTCAGTGTTGACACTTCTTGCTTGAGTGGGTTGGAAAACTGACAATATAATGTATATTGCATAAATAACAATATATGTTATGTTGTCATTATATCACCAGAGTGGATGTATAAACTTTTTTCTTATCATTCTGTTATCTGTAGTCTTTAGTCTCTCAATGTCAGTGAAGACACAGGGTTGTGGCTTTATAAACATATTAACTGTACTCCTCTGTTCATTTTCTAGGATTTTCTTAGCATGCTGCTGGAAGACATTCCTAAACAAAAAGGGTAAGTAAGAACCGGGCTAGAAAAGCCAAAGAAATACGTAGAAATAAGATTTTAATATGTGCTAGTCAGAAATAGCGCTAGCCTGAAGATTCCCATTATTTATATACATAACAAAAACTTGCTGTGGTTTTCTTATACCATGCTCCCCCCAAACAGTGCCTTTGACTTGAATATTAGGTCAGAGGTGATGTCCTGTGTTCGCTATGCAATCTGAATCATAGCTGCCTGCTCAAACTAACCTGTAATCCTCTTGCCAGCTGCTTTTGGCACATGGCACCCCAGACCAAGGATGTCAGAAATTTGCTATGAATCTGGGATACCAGAGAAGATGGATTTTTTTCAAAAAGTAGTCTGGTACCATACCCTCTCTGTCATACATTGTACTGCATGAGGACAGATGGAAAACATCTTAATTAATTGCCTGACATGTCCTTGAAAATCCTCCTATGTGTGACTGTGACTGGTCGAAGATGATAGTCTTTAGCAGCACTTTGAGGATGTCCCTGGTTATATTTTGGTATGTTCTGTGCTATTCTAGACTATGTTACAAATACAGATTCTTTAGTAGTGGAGCTTTACATATTATAGATTTCAGAAGTATTCACTTGAAAAATACAACGTTGAAGGCCAGGATTGCAAAAGTGTTCATAGCTCTGTCTGAGTGCTTTGGAGAAAAAAAACAGATGACATTCATAGAGGTCAAATGTATTGAGTTTTTTAGTGAAACATTTCTGATGGCTGAGGACAGAGAAGCTAGTTATCGTTGAGAAAATATGTTTTGTGGCATCTCAGGTTTAGTTTGGGTGCTTTTACATTCTCCAATGATGTAGTAGATAATACTCTTTATATATGATTCAATACAGTTTCTACTCCAAATGTAATAAGGTATATTATATGGTATAGGTGTGAAAGTGATTTTTTTAATGGTATGATTATGCATTGGTATGTTAAAAAAACTTACATTTTCCTTCCTTTTATTTTTTACTTTTGGTTCTTTGAACTCCAAATCCAGTGCAAAATGTTGTGGCATAAGCCATCCATTTTTCTGCTTAAAAACATGCTTAAACTTTCAATGAGACTAATGCAAAAGAAGTATGGCTTCATTGTGATGAATCACATTTCAGAATGTATGAAAGAAATTTGAGATATGTGGTAATTCATTTTACAGTCATATATATAGCATATCTAAACTAACTATTGTCAAAATTACTTGGCAGATAGCAGCAGCAATGCAAAGAATCTTGATATACAGAAGGCCTTTATTTGTTACCTGCTGGGAGGATGTTTTTTTCATTCTTGAATGCATTCTGTGGCTAGTACAGGAATTCTCACCTGAGGTAAAAGAAAAGGGAGGAAAGAGGAAAATCAAGTATTTTTAGAGATTATCTGCTGATGAGTAGTTTTTTGCACAAAGTTTGATGTAGGAGTGAAATGCATTTCAATATTAGAGCAAAAATACTTTGTAGTACATAAGACCTCTCAGGCATGTGCAGTTCGACCAAGTAAAATTTAAATGTTTAAACTACCTACTTCAGACTGGACAAATATTAAGCATTCTAATACACTGAAGTTTTTAATGGAGGCTGGTCTTAATCATAAAAAAAAGTAGACAGACATTTGTATTAGGTAATCAAATCAAATCGTGCCCTCATCTGTGACAACAGGGGCAAACTATGTAGCTAGTAATAGAACTTGATTTATGGGAGACTTTTGAAATGAAACGAGGATGAACACTAGCAGAAAACTGTCATGAAACAATGTGGAAATTTTCTGTAGTTATTACACTGTAGTAATGTAACTTCAGCTTTCTACTATTGGACACAGAGACTGGATGTAAAAGATTCTCACCTCCAGGTGCTTAATTTCTTTAGTTTTTATTCAAAGGAGATTTTTTTTTTTGAGTACATTCCCAGTGATGAGTAGCTCCAAGATCCAGATGTAATTTTTTATTGATTTTTGCTTCCTTCTGTACTTGGAGGAGGACAGTTTTATGCCTACTTTACAGGGCTACTTCACTTCCTGCTCTTACTCAATTATAATGGCATGTTAGCTGCAGGAATCCATGCTGTGAGGCAGGATCCTTCTGTTTCTGGACTGCAGCTGAATACTGACATCAGATAAGCTGAGCAGTACCTTCTGATTCTTTATAATTTCCTAACTTGCCTTAAAGACTGATCATTTGTCTGAGTGAAGGACTAATGGAAAGAATGACAAACAAATATTGATCATTATCCTTCTCTATTCACAAAGCCTTTTAAAATACTACTTGCAGTGGCTAGAGTCTCTGGTTATCTTGGCGTTTCTGTGGAAAATCTACAATACTTCTCACCTGTTACTGAGGCATTTTATTTACTCATATAATTTGAAACTTCACTATATTGAACCAAACCAAGCAAATGAAACACCAAGAAACACCCCTCTTATGTGTCTGTATATCAGAGTGCACTCGATTTGATAAAACTCCAGTGACTCCATTTTCCCCAAGGTTTACACCCATAGTTTTTGCTGCAAGTTGATCCTTTCCACATCTGCCCAACATGTGAGCTGTGCAAAGAATCAGTGTTTACCTTTGTAACAGAGGGTTTCACTGGTCTTGGATGAATCAGAATTGTTGCTTGTGCAGCTACTTTATGACTGCAAAACTTTTTGAGCAAGTCAGTTCTGCTCTTAGGGGTTTTCTACTGGTATTTTTTGTTTCATTTCATTCAATAAAAGTAAACAAATCTGCTATCAAATCTACTATGTGGTCTTAATAATACATGGTAGACAAAGGAAGGCCTGTGTTATAGCTCTGCTATTTATACTGTAAATAACCCAGGTTCACTAACCACATTCCTTGGATGTCTTCACAAATTGTCAGTAAAGTACTAAGACAATGCTGCAATTTCAAACTACTCAGCTATATAGGTGTATATCTTTCTTTCACCTTTGCTTTTCTCTGATTCACGTGTGCATTGTTGTGAATGTGGTGATTTTAAATGAGACAAATGGCTGGTAGGTACCTAACTACTGAAGCAAATAATTGTGAAAAATTATTCCCAGTGGTTTTGATTCCTAATTTTTTTTTTTTAATAAGCCAAAATGTATATGCTGGATAAAATCCAAAGAAAATTTATCTGCAGGATGGTATGTCTAGTTGACAGAATCACTAATTGGTCATTGTGTTTTGATTTGTTTTAATTATGCCTCCATATATAGCTGAAATATCTTACTTTGAAAATTACTGACATGTATAAATGTATGATGAAGCAGATATGTTTAAGTATTTTCAGTTGGGTGTGGCAGGCTTTTCTATCTTTCTTTACTCTAAAAAAAAGTTACACACTTTTATGGTTTTTTCTCCTTGATTTAGGCATTAAGTGGGTTTATGTTAAAGTCTGTAGAGTATCTTAGAGCCTTGAGCCGTGGAAACTTCATGTATAGACATCTTTTATAATGGTAATTTTCAAACTATCATTAATGTTAGTGTTTTACAGACTTTGTTTTAAAATGTTGAATCTGAACTGTGTATGATGTTAGGAGATTATTCCTAGGCTGATTGGGCTTAATACCTAAGCAAATGGGATGAGATAATGGCTGTAGCCACATTCTCATTTTACAGTAGGGAACTGTTGTACAAAGCAATTAAAGAAACTTGGTCTTGTAAGAGTTAGTGCTAGTCAGCTCAGCCCAGATCCCACTGTCCAATACAGAACCTTTGAAATTAAATAGAGGGTATATTAAACAATGACTCTACACAGCAGATGTAGCATAGGTTATTTTGCGCAGATTTTTTTCTCACACTGTAGGTATTGTTTCTGGGGATGGGGTAAAAAAGGATTAGCTGACATGGTGTGGCTGTGTTTCTTATCCCTTGGTAAGACAAATTAAATGTGCAACTAAGGGAATTTTCCCCAGCTCCTAGCTCTGCTTCAGCATTAGAACACTAAGCTGTATTGGGTTTAATTCATGCAATAACAAAAATTTTTGTCCTGCTTATGCTTTTTGAGACAGAATAAATAGTACAATCCAAGTGATCTACCTTTGCCTATATAAAATTTCGGTTTCCAGTTTAAAGCTAGTTCTGTATGCACCCTTTTTAGTAACCAAACAGAAATAAGAAATCAAGACCATCATCTTCTTCTGGGGAAAGTAAATTGACTGACTGTTTGGAAATATTTCTCTTTATCGCTATTCCCAGTCAAGGGACTCAGCTAATCTGACTTAAGACTAGGCACCAAGTTTTAGAAGATAATTGTAGTCTGAGGGATTATTAGTCAAAGGCTACTAAATTCTAAATTTAATAAGTTTGCACAAATAACAAGGAACAGGTCTGGATGTTTAGTCTTTTATTTTAATGTGGAACACTACACAAGCATCCCATATATGTTCAGCTTTCTGTAGAAAATGGATTTATATAGTGATCTAACATGCACAATGGTAATTTCATGAAAATTCAGAATCCTGGCTATGTAGAAATGCTCCTTCTTGACTGCTGTGATTATTTAAATCATAGGATCAGTTAAAATTGTTTATTGGGTTGTTTGCCTTCCTGATTCAGAGCTTGGAAATGGCTGTTCTTTCCATGAATGCTTTGTTGGTTGAGTCTACATTACGCATGTGAAAGTAACTGCAAGCATTAGAATGAGTCTTGACGAGGCATTTCCATACACAGGACCATACACATTTGTCCTGATTCTCAGAATATTTCTATTCATTGAGGGCTTAATCAACTTCCTTTTTTCAGTACTTGTGGAATTTTTTAAAATTATTTTATTTTTTTATTTGGCTTCCCTGCAAGTTGGGAAGAGTTGAAGTAAATGCCGCAGAAGCTGCCTAAAAAAGTAAAAGTGCAAATATAGTTTCTGAATTTAAGAATACTTATGTGTGTGGTTATTTCAGTCTCACACAGCTTCATCATGACAAACTATTTCCTTTTGTTGAATCTCCAGACTATTCTATGATTTCACTGTGAATGTTATCAGGATATAAAGAAAGTGCAGAAAGGACAAAACTAAAGTATATTAGACAATTTGTAACTTTGAGAATTAATATCCATTAGTGCTTTTTAAAACTCCAAACTTTATCCATGTAACAAGAAGTAGAGCACCTGTTCATGCTTTACATGTTTCATAAATGTAGTTTACCACTTAACACTTTCTCTGTCAATCCTTATATGCACTGAATTTATGATTTGAGTTTTAAGTACACAAAACCTGATCTACATTTAATTTGCTCATAGGACCTCTGATGGTTTTAGCATCAAACAAACCAAGAATGTTGCTCCACTTCAGCATAACCAATACTTGAATTTAGAGGGTTTGCTTAGCTTCTAAAGAGTCCTTTTTCACATGAAAAAAAAATTGGTATTTTTTGGGATATCTTCTAATTTTTTTTTTTTTTTTAAGGTCTGGGTTAACTGTAGAAAGTATCTTCCAGAATTGGCTGGATACTTCCGGAATACCAAAGGTAAATATAAAATACCAGGTCACACTTCTTTCTGGAGTCTTGATTTTCTCATTACATTATATGTTTTTTAAATCACTACCTGAACTTGTAACAGGTGTGATATTTAATAAACAGTTTTGATGATGACTGCTTTCCACACCTTTGTATAGCTTTAGCTTTTACCAGTTGCAAGTTTTTTCTTCTCCAGTTGTCTTAACAAATCTGCCAAAGGGCAAATCTTAAAAAATTTAGCCTATAAATTAATATTGTAGTCATATGAAAGTAAAAAAAATGATGGAGTCTTACCTTAAAGGTAAGGAGCATTCACAGTTGTTGTTGTTCACAGTTGTTCACAGTTGTTGGAATATTAATTACTTGAAAGCATTACTGACAGCAGTAATAAAATATTGAATTATTTGTAGTTTGAATTATTTGTAGTTTCTGAATTTTGAGACCTTCTTATAAATCTGCTGCATAGGTAACATCTATTTTTGGTGTTCCAACATTGGGACTGAGCTTTGTTTTCTGCTTTTAATACTAAAAGGTTTTATATTCATATTTTAAATTCTGTGAACTAAAAATGCTTAGTTGTGTCTGTACTATGTGAAGTCTCTGATTATTAATTTTGGACCCAAAACCTGGGATAAGATAATAAATGGTATCTGTACATTAATCTTGATAAAACCCGATTTTATACAAAGTAATTTTTTAGCATATGCTCGGGACTCAGTTTCTAGCTGATTTCCCCTAAGCAGGCATCCCCTAGGTTGCTTGTGATTTATCCTGCCTAGTGCTTGAATTTGTTTCCACTTGCATCAGTACTTAAAAAAAAACCCACCAATTTTTAAAAGTTAGAATGTGAAGTTCTGGTTTCCATGTGCAAAAGTGCAGATGCTTAGGCAGCATGACTGAGTGAGCATGTTTGCAAGTAGAATTGACAAAATAACTAGAGAGCTCTGACAGTGCTCAGAGAACCTGATCTGTACCCAGACACTGTGGCTGAGCTCTTCCCTTGACAGCTTGAGAGATGTGCATGTCCACTGATCCCTGTATGCTGTAGAAGGCTATTGAGAAAGATGTACCCTGAGATCAAAATGTTTTGAGACTATTTGAATATGCTCTAAATTCAAGGCAGAGGTTGTTTTTTGGTGTAAAGTTATTGAAAATAAAACTAATTAGAAAGGAGGAAAGGAAGGGACAGTATCATCATGCATCTTGATGCTCAGTCATTTCCTAGAAGAGGACCTTGATTTTAATTCTATGTTCAAGCAAGGTTTTGGTTTTGGTAAAAATATTGCACACATTGTCAAACAGCTGATTCAGTGGAGGAGAGTGATGTTGCATAGCTGTATCTGTAAGAGGCTGAGCTGGCTCCTGAAATTTAAGTTTTCTTGCATTTTATCTACACATACATTTTTGAGGATGTGCTTTATTAATGTCTGACAATCAACTTAAAATCACAAATTAGGAAGATAGGAGACTAGATAGGTAGACTAAAGAATTGGAAATGGTTTTGACTGATGTGCAAACTAAACGCTGCTTTCCTGAGTACTACAATTTGCTCAGAATGAATAGTGAGTAGTTTCATTATATCCTGCAAGTATCTGTTGCTTGTGTAAACAAAACATATATCAAAAGTACTTCTACACCCTTTAGGTTTGTAAGTTGTTTTAAATTTTCTTTAAGCACTACAGCTACAGAGATTTCCCTCGTAATTTGGCTGTTCTGTATAAAAAATGTCAACAGGAATTTTTGATAATTTAGTATTCTACTTCTGACCATGAGCATGCTGATGCTGACCTCTCTCTCCCTCTCTCTCCCTCTCTCTCTCTTTCTCTCTCCGCTCAATAATATTGTTGAACGTAAAATCATAAATGGTTTGTGTTGAAAGGGACATTAAAGATCATCTAGTTCCAACCCCCCTGCCATGGACAGGGACACCCTCCACTAGACCAGGTTGCTCATAGCCCCATGCAGCCTGGCCTTGAACACTTCCAGGGATGGAGCATACACAACTTTTCTGGGAAACCTGTGCCAGTGCCTCACCACTCTCACAGTAAAGAACCTCCTCCTCATATCTGACCTAAACCTACTGTATCAGTTTGAATCCATTCCCCCTTGTCCTGCCACTACTTACTCTGTAGAATGTCTCTTTCCACTTTTCCTGTAGGCTCCCTTCAGGTACTGGAA
>VXBQ01010681.1:0-15026 GCA_013400175.1 Phainopepla nitens
CAAAAATTAGTGAATAAAACCATTACATAAATTGGTGGAGAATGCAGGCATGTAATAAAAGCTGTGAGATAGAATCAAAAAGGAGTAAATGGCAAAGCATGTACTAGGTTATAAGTTTAAACTAAAATGATGATGAAAATCTAGGGGTAGAAGTGAATGTAAGAAATGTTTTTTTCTGTTTAATTTGGTAGTTTTAATGTATTGAGTAGAAGTTGTTTGTTGAATGTAATTTTGATAATAGTTCTTGAAATGTGTATCTACAGAGGTGAGGAGTTGAATGCAAACTTATATGTTTGAGTCTTGGGCAGAATCTTGGAATGCTTGTTTCCTTGATGTGTCACAGACTTCTGCAGAAGTCAGTTATGACCAGATCCTCCAAAGATTTTATTTACTCTGATCACACTATCAAACATCCTTGAGAGCATCAGCTTCACAGAAGCAGCAACAAATGGCAAAACACTATAGTGATGCATAGTGGTGTTAAATATGCCACAGCTTGGCTGATGCATGAGTGAGGGGGCAATGTAACATTTCTGAAGCATGCATAAATGAGTTAGAAAAAAAGATTTTTTGGTTTTACACCTCAGATTGACCGGTACACGTGAAGAATTATACGCATCCACATTCTTGAATTAAACTTTAAGATCAGAAAAGAAGGTCAAGTAATTGTATTCAGCATCACAACACAGCATGCTGTTCCATTTTTAGGAACATGAAACCAGGGAACATATTTAGAAAAAAAACCCTCCTGAAATAACCCTGTGTAAAATTGCATCTATGAAACTAGTGAATTAATAACTCATGTCTAAAAAGGCAATGCACAAGGTTTAGCATTTATTTTCAACCAGAGACTGTCAGGAGTCCTAAATACAGCACTGGTTATTTATGTTCAGTTAAAAGGGTAGTAACAAAAGCTACCTGCAGTTGAAGCAATTGTACTGTAGCTGCTGTGGTGTCTCTGGGAACTGTGACAATCCAATCAACCTGCCTCAGTTTCCCTGTGCAATAGCCCAAACCTGATAGGACGATTTTCAGGTTCTCAAAACAAAGTGCTACAAGGAGCTAATTGATTGTCCTAGAAGGAAAAGTGAACAATCATTTCTTATGGTAACTTACCTCTTTTATCAAATTATAATATTTATAAACTAAAAAGAAATATTTATCCTATCTTGGCTCTACTTTCAACAGCCTCCTTATTGGCCTTTCCTTAGCTGAAGCAGACTAACTCACAATGTTCATCTTCCTCTTATCAACAAACAAATCTTTAACCAAATCTGGCTAAGCCTCTTGTCTCATACCAATTCTCAAGAACTGAATGTTTGGTTCAATTAATTGGAAAAAGTGGTGTAGTTTCCTTTGTGTGATTATAGATGCTTCTGTAATTCCAGGGACAATTCTCTATGGGGGAGAAAATTTTGCACTATTGTATTTTGTTAAAAAAGGGTGATAACAGTAATGTTCCCATTAGTGTTCTGCTCCTATATATTTAGGGATATGCTGGAAGCTCACTTGCTACAGTGGTTAACTAGCTACCAGATGACCATTACTGAGGCCAGTTGTCACAGAGCAACCTCTATCTGCACTGTTAAATTCTTTAAAAAGCTGACACAGCTGCCCATTAGACTTGTCCTACCCCATATTAACTTCTAATGCATACACTGAAAGACAAGAGAAAGCCCTAATTGACACAGACCTCCAGTAAACAAATAAAGAAATAAAGACCAAAAGAAATGATGGCATTGTTTTTTCTAATCACTCAGTAGTAGATAGGATTGAGTGCAATTGCCTGGGGAGTTTACCTTATCTGTATTGTCCCAAATGATATAACTGTATTGTCTTCTGTATTTTCAACCCGGCTACATCTCTCCAAAAAGATCTGCCTGCTTTGGAGAGAATACAGTGACAGATTTTATGGCTTTACATTGTAATGCATGAGCATTTCTTCATGTACATCAGATCCTTAAATGTGCACATGGCAGCACTAAATTAGATTTGTTCTCTGAAAGGTAATACCTTAAGTTTGTTCTCTGAGGGGTAATGCCTGAAATTCCTTTATGATATCCTTCACGTTCTCAAAGACTAATAAATTCCTTTATGTTTTGCAGTGACAGAGGAGATTACAGACCCTCTAAGAAATGCTTTAAAAGCAATCTTCTAGGATAAAGAAGCTGTCACTAATGGTTGTTGTCTCAGTAAGTAGTTCAAAATGACTTTGTAAACATATCATAAAGCAGGGGTCATTTTTGTCCTTCTGAACTTCTCTCTGCAGAGGTGGAGCTACAACAGAAGCAGCTGGAGCTTTAGTACAACAGGAAGTGCAAAAACTGCAAGTATCAGCACAACAGCTGCTGGCATCTACAAGTTTTCTAGGAGTACCTGTTAGAAGAAAATATTCCAAAGGCACAAAAGGATAGTAAAAGGGAAGAACAGAGTTTATTGCTACTCCTGTTAGCCTTAGGACTGAAGGCAGAACTTTGGTGTACTTTAAATGAGGATTTCTACATTGAGTCGACTGGTGGTACAGGACCTCTGACTACAATGCACTCGATAGGTATCAGAAGCAATGATAAACTGTAACAGGGATAAATTAGACCAAGTAGTCAGTATGAGCAACTGAGAAGCTGCTGGTAAATGTACCTGTCTTTTTATAACTCACATTAGATTGAAACACAGACTTCAAGTTTGCACTGCATACATGCAGAATTCATGTTTCTACCTCAAGTAATCATGTACTTATAAGACAACAAAGTTCTTAGCTGTGACAGTTTCGTATCATCTATAATACTTTGCCTCTGGAACATGGTAATGACCTTGGTCCATATGTATTCTGAAAGATAGTGCTGTACCTGAGTGTTTTCTGCTTGTCATGGTTACCAGATGCATAAACATTTATTGGGAAATAACAGTGAACAGCTTTAAGTAAAGAGCTTGCTTTTAGTGTTAGTGCCAAGTTAAAGTGAATATATTGTACATATGATGGTCTCCCCTCTAGTATTAACTGCAACCCATACCTCATACAATAGTGGAAAAATTACATTGTTGCAAAATTGACTAGATACTTTATATATTACACAAAAATACATTAAAACTACTTTTGGCAGCTATGCCTTATGATAAAGATTAGTTTGAGTCCCAGAGAGGAAGCAAACTGTTCTGTGGGAACAGATATAGTAATTCATAAACTATGTCAGGGTTCATGTCAAGTAAAAAAATTGCTAACAGATGAACAGGGAAATTTTATCTTAAAATGAAACNACGAGCCGTATCCATGATCTGTCACAAATGCAATACTGAGCAAGCCAATGTCACCTAAGATCACAAGAACTGATTTTCAATACCTAAGAAAAGAACCAGAACAGCAAAAAATAATCATAACTTGTCACTGAATACAAAATATCCCACCCATGTTAAAAACCAGCTCTGAGTTGGATATAGGAACTGATGATGTTATGATTATAGTATCAATAACAACTGCAACTTAAACTGTACATCACTTGACAAAGAATCTAAAAATGCTAAAGAAATTACATGGGAGAAAAAAAGCTAAAAAATTTACACTAATCTATGGGATAAAGTTATTTACATAATTTGCAGCTCTAAGGCTAAACAGAAAATTTTTTTAAAAATAAAAAATAAAATGAGACTTTTGTTCCTTATCTCTACCTTTTAGAGTAAATAGTAGATAAATATATTTACTCCTCCTTTTCATCTCACAATACCTGACACAGGGTACATGCTTGCATCTCAGAGAGGTCTTGATGTGAGAATACCGTTTATATACATATATTTTTTTTTATTATTTTTTTTTTAAGATTTTCCCTTTCTCTTTCACAATGTTCTGCTATAAAGTGACACATCTATGTCTTTTGTCATGTTGGAATTTATGCACTGCAAGCTCAGTCTTAAATGGTTTTNTTAGATTGAAACACAGACTTCAAGTTTGCACTGCATACATGCAGAATTCATGTTTCTACCTCAAGTAATCATGTACTTATAAGACAACAAAGTTCTTAGCTGTGACAGTTTCGTATCATCTATAATACTTTGCCTCTGGAACATGGTAATGACCTTGGTCCATATGTATTCTGAAAGATAGTGCTGTACCTGAGTGTTTTCTGCTTGTCATGGTTACCAGATGCATAAACATTTATTGGGAAATAACAGTGAACAGCTTTAAGTAAAGAGCTTGCTTTTAGTGTTAGTGCCAAGTTAAAGTGAATATATTGTACATATGATGGTCTCCCCTCTAGTATTAACTGCAACCCATACCTCATACAATAGTGGAAAAATTACATTGTTGCAAAATTGACTAGATACTTTATATATTACACAAAAATACATTAAAACTACTTTTGGCAGCTATGCCTTATGATAAAGATTAGTTTGAGTCCCAGAGAGGAAGCAAACTGTTCTGTGGGAACAGATATAGTAATTCATAAACTATGTCAGGGTTCATGTCAAGTAAAAAAATTGCTAACAGATGAACAGGGAAATTTTATCTTAAAATGAAACTGTGTAATTGTAACTCCCATCTAACAGGACTTCGTTCATAACCAGAAGTCTAGATCTTCCAGCAATCAGAAGACCAGATGAATAGTTCTGAAACCTGTTCATTGGCTTCCAGGCAGCTGTCACACTGTAATCTATTAGAGAAAAACACTAATAAGCTCTGAATAAGTCAATACAGAACCAGAATGGAAAGAGTATCCTTATTCTCACTTCACCACCCTTCATACATACTTAATTCAACAATATTTATGTAAATGCTGGCCTTGAAAAGAATTATTGAAAGAATTGAAAAGAATTACTGAAAGAATTGAAATGGGCTATATTTTGTGTTGCCCTGTTATTAACGAGCCGTATCCATGATCTGTCACAAATGCAATACTGAGCAAGCCAATGTCACCTAAGATCACAAGAACTGATTTTCAATACCTAAGAAAAGAACCAGAACAGCAAAAAATAATCATAACTTGTCACTGAATACAAAATATCCCACCCATGTTAAAAACCAGCTCTGAGTTGGATATAGGAACTGATGATGTTATGATTATAGTATCAATAACAACTGCAACTTAAACTGTACATCACTTGACAAAGAATCTAAAAATGCTAAAGAAATTACATGGGAGAAAAAAAGCTAAAAAATTTACACTAATCTATGGGATAAAGTTATTTACATAATTTGCAGCTCTAAGGCTAAACAGAAAATTTTTTTAAAAATAAAAAATAANTTGCATCTCAGAGAGGTCTTGATGTGAGAATACCGTTTATATACATATATTTTTTTTTATTATTTTTTTTTTAAGATTTTCCCTTTCTCTTTCACAATGTTCTGCTATAAAGTGACACATCTATGTCTTTTGTCATGTTGGAATTTATGCACTGCAAGCTCAGTCTTAAATGGTTTTATTTTGGTCGTGGTTATACTGTGAACAGCACTGTTCAGTTCGTCTTCCTGGTTGCTAGCACCACTATGTAGATATCCATATGTTGAATTTAATATGACCAAAGCCTGCTTGAGTTTAGTTGCATCACTGGTACTCTAGATGGAAGCTCTAGTCCTTGTGACAGACAGAAATGTTCAAAGCAAGTGGCCAGTCCATCATGTTATTTCTCCACAACTGCCAAGCATTTGCAAGCTTCCAGTTTGTATCTGAAGGGATAAAAAAAATCAATGAAAGGAAACAGATAAAATCTTAGCAAAATGATTTCTAACCCAAATATACTTAATTGATAGAGCACAAAATAATACATATTCTTTTGAGATAAAATATATTAATTAATATATTTACAGCTCTGTCTGGTCCTGGCATAGCGGAGCAGTTTCCAATGACCTGTGTCTGTGAAGTCCCTGATCTGGCAGCTGGAGCCAATGGTCCAGGCAGCCTTATTGGGGGGTAACATTTCTTGTAATAGCCATTTTTGTTGGATACATAGCTGCCTTAATCAAGGATGATTGTTGTTATCAGCAGAGGCAGAAGGTTCAGCAAAATAATAGCATGAGATGGTGAAGTTGATGTCAGTTTAATTTAGGTATTATTTGTGGTAGGAAAATAATGCTGTATTGTAATTTAGATCAATGACTAACAAGATGGGGTCGCAAATTTCTATGTCATTCTAGTAAGAATTAGTATTTACTGACTGACCTGCACATATGAATGTGAAGACATACTTACTCTTGAGATACAAACAAATGATAGCCAGAGAGATGTAATTGCCAAAGTATGAAGATAAAAAACCCATCTTGTAGATTGTCAAAGGTCTTTCTTTGTGTAGCACATCAGGATTTATCATGAGCAATATTACAATGTGAAGTGTGAAAAATTTCATTGAAAGGGAGGCTAGATCACCGTATAACAAAAAGATATGTAAGTATCAGTATAAATTATACAAGAAAAAGAGTCCTTTTACCTCTTGTAACCAAGAAATAACTAATTCAAAGCTGTTTGAATGATTATGTATCTCTTATTTTTTTTAATATGCCACCACCTCAGGAGTACGCTATCAACTGCTATCAATGTATTTTGAGCAGTTTATGTCTACAAAGTGCAGATTTCTTTGGTTCTAATTTTCATCTTGAAACAGTGTTGTCACCGTCTTTCATATTTCAGTGAATGAAAGTATTTAATCCATTGATACAAGTATAACCTGCTCTTTTTCCACTGTTACAAAGCAGACAACTTATTACACACATTTGATTCAATATTCTCAAATAAAAGGTATTCCTTGGAGTCACTTGTCACTGTAAAATGCCTGAGTCTGAATGAGATGAGGAAGAAAAACAGAAAGAAAAAGACATAATAGTGAAGTACCGTCAGAAGCATATTTCAGAAGGAAGGAGAAAGGAAGACAAGCAAGCAGGAGTCTGACAACACGACAGTGAGTCATGCAGCTCTGCCTCTCTCTTTTGGGCATATGAAAAGTTCAACTACAAATCATCTTTCAAAGCTTATTTTGAATAGTGCACAACTCTTACCACTGCAATATAGAAGCCTATGCATGGAAAAGAAAGGCTGGGAAAGATAAAAAAGGAAGCTCCAGCTACAGAATTCATTCAGCATCAGTTACTGTTAGGGTTTAGTGGCTGAATATCATAAAGAAGTTTCATTTGAATTGTATCAACATCTAATTCAAGAAGCATGAAATATATGATTTATTTTAATAAGGAAAAGTTACTTAATATTTTCAGGCAGAAACATGGATCTGTTATCAACAACTATAATCACTCAAAGCACCTACAGTAGTGTGAATGCTGACTTGCTAGTAAGCACTTCAAATAACTGAGCTATCTTAAGATGT
Organism: Phainopepla nitens; assembly: GCA_013400175.1. NCBI lineage: Eukaryota > Metazoa > Chordata > Aves > Passeriformes > Bombycillidae > Phainopepla > Phainopepla nitens. The sequence goes on from VXBQ01010681.1 coordinate 7,303, forward strand.
GTTGTTCAAGTACTCAGCTTTTCTTACCAGCAAGATGTTCAAGTACTCAGCTTTTCTTACCACCAAAAGAATATTCTTCTTTGAATATTCTTTATTTTAAACAGAAAGATGCATTTAAGTAAGAAAAGAATGTATTCCAGTGACCAGGTTATTCAGCTCATTCAAAAGATACAAATAAAAGCAAATATTGTGCATGATTATTATTTTAGTCCTTCTCCTTGCAATAATAACATTTAAATCTCAGAATGTAACTGTAATTATCAAATAATAGAGGCAAGAAACTATCTGATAGATATGGGATTTTAGCAGAAAGTAGATTTGTTATTCCATGCCAGGGCTTAAACCCTGACAGCAGCTGTTCACTGTCCCTTGCCCTTGGAGAGATGACCAGGATAATCAGAACAAAAAAGAAGTGAAACTTGTGGAATAATAAGTTTATTAGTTGAAACAAATTTTACTAATAACGCTAATGTTAATAATAACAATAAAATACTTATAATATTGGAATGAAAATAAGAGAGAGAAAGGAATAAAACCCAAGAGAAGGAAGTGATGCACCATACAATTTCTGACCACCCACTGACTGATGCCCAGCAAGTCTCCAAGCAGTACTTGGCCTGTCCCAGCCAGCCACCTCCAGTTTATGTACTGGGCTTGATTTTCTATGGTATTGGAATATCCCTTTGGCCAATTCAGATCACCTGTCCTGGCTGTGGTCCCTCCTGGCTTCTTGTGCAGCCCTCACTGGCAGAGCACAAGACACTGACAACTCCTTCACTCAGAGTAAGAATTACTTAGCAAGAGCCAAAACATCAGTGTGTTATCAACACAATTCTCACACTGAGTACAAAGCACAGCCCTGTACCAGCTACAACTGGGAGGAAAACCAACTCTAGCCCCACCAAAATTAGGACATTCCCACTTTTTTCTGTAATTACACATCTAACAATGATTAGTTATTTATGGTCAGTACTACTTACTGAGAATGTCTTATACATCTTCAGTAAAAAACCATAGATTGTCTATAGCTCTGCAAGGGACGGCTAAGCTTCAGGAAGCTCACAACACTTGCAAAAAGGAAATTAAAACAAGCTATACATTATAACTAGGGCTTGCTCAGCAGAAGTAAACGCAGGAGTACTTTCCTTTTGACAGTCTGTCCCCTTCCTTAGTTAACAAAGAGGAAAGTTTTTGGGGAGCGGAGCAGCTAGAATGTCCACATGCCAGAGATGCTGCACATTACTAATGTTACAGATATCCCCATATAAATATTAAAATAAACAAGACTGCTTCTAGGAATAAAGCAAAGTTGATGAGAGTTTCCAACAGCATCAAGCTCTCTATAACAGTAGCTGTACTGTCAAAAGAAAATGCACAGGACTTGCACTTCAGTGTGTTGTAGCACCCAAAGATGATGCATTTTGACATCCTGATCAGAAGAACAGGCAGGCAAATACCTTCAAAAATTTTCAGACATAAGCTGAAAATGCACTGTTCTTTCTCTGCTTTTTCTTAAGACTCAGAATTTCCAAGAACAGACTTAGCACCTTTACTTCAAGCCCTTGTTTGCTAACTATTACTTCTGAGACTTACCAACAACAGAATGGAATTTTCTTTGCTGTATTATTAGCATATTCTTTTCTTTCTTTTCAGGCTGATTCAAGAGCTGTCATCACCTATGAGCTACATTCTGCTATTTCACCCTTCTATAAACGGTGATGGTATAATGTTTTTTTCTGTCATGACAGGCTAAATTCAATCTGAAGAGTAGGTATTGCTTTCATTGTTGATATTTATTCACAGAAGTCTAAAATATATCTCTTATCCATGCTTAGAGAGTATGCATAAAACAAAACCAGTAACATATTATACACATGACACATTTTCAAAAATTGTTTGAAACAAGAGTGACTAATGCAATCTATTTTTATTACAGCTTTCTTATATACTTTAAGCAGAAGATCTGTGAAACTAGTTCAGTGGTCCATTGAGAAATCAATTAAATCTGTGAGCAGTGGACAAAGCAAAATAATTAGATATTTCCTGCTGTAAACATTTTTAAACATATTGTTTGAATTTTCAACACAGAGTAAACCAGGTGATGGTCCTAAAAGAGTTTGTAGAAAACACCCATAATGCCAATTTTAGAAAGATGATTGACGGCAAACAATAATGGAGAAGATTCATGCTTGCAACCCATCTGCTTTTGCTGCTCTGGCTACGAAGAAATGCCAAAAACATGTATGAAAAGGACCGGTTAAGTTTGGACTTGTGATTGTAAGTGGACTCAATTTAATAAAGCATAATTAGCATAATTTTCATGAAAGAAAAGTCCTAATACGGGAAATGTCTTAATAATAGACTAATTTTAGCATTGCTTTCCTTAAGGAAGATGAGTACCATTAATTCTAATTCAGAGTTGGAGAAAATTAAATGTAACAAATGCCATGACTTGCCAAAGCAATGATTTAGGTCAGTTACAGGCATTTAGACTCTCTTTTCAGAGGCAAACATAGGAACCTACAGATTCTTGTTTAGATTTTTCTAATTCTATATGCAACATCCAAGTCTTATCAGGACTTAAATTTAAGACGCGGATCTGGTGAAAAATAAAAAGATTAGTACATAAGCATTGCCCAAAATGAAGGCCTCCAAAGCTCTGTTACCTTAATAAATTCATGAGCAGCAAAAGATGAAAATCTATATACAAGGTTTACTACTAACCATGTAGTTTCATATTTGTCTGTGATAGCTTATAAATAAAAACAACACCAAAAAAAAAAGGAAAATATTGTCTCTAAGTGGAAAAGACAGACAAAAACCACACACAAATGTAAAGAAGGATGTATCCAGTTTAAGGAAACTCCCAGAGGGACTCCCTGATTAAATACAGTACTGTTCTGACTCCTCAGTAAATAACTTGTAATACTGGGGTTTTTTTTCATTATTCCCAGTAAGTTCAGGGTTCAAGAATCTGAAAGCCTCACTGAAGGAATGTTCATATTTGGCCTTGATGGCCAAGAAAACCACTGAAAATCCTTTTAATTTTATCACAGGATGTAACAGTGGAAGTTAGTAGTATACTGCTTAAAGTTGTGTGAAAGGAAGTCCATGACAAAATTTTCCCATTGATTTTTTCAGTTCTTAGCAGGATACAAGATTTATATGAGTCTCATCTGAAATGTATGTGATGTGAGTATCTGTGTGTAAATACACATCTGTGCACAGTTACATTTAGGGAAACATCACATACCACATTGCTTTCCAAGTTCTAATATGGTCTAGAAGCTATTTCAATGTTCATTTATCTACTTATGGAACAACATGATTTGTATTAATGAGATGATGGTATGTCATAGTACTCTCTATCATCACTGGTCTAAAGTACACATTAGTAGCATAAATATCACAAAATAAAAGAACTTAGATCAGTACAAGAGGATAAGTTCTTGTGGGAAAAAAGATGTATTAGAAAAAGAGGCTCCCAGGTCATTGGTTGCTTAGAGGATCACAATAACACAGAGGACAAGCTTTTGAGTCACTTGGGAAACACATTTTTAGTGTTCCCTGTTTTTCTATTGTAAGCAAATGTTCTCAAAAAGCTGCTCTAAACAGAGTCATTATCCCATGGAATTTGACCACTATCCCTCTATATTGAGTAAAGCCAGCAAAGCTTTAAGTGAATATTGTCCTGTCCTCAGGTCATATCATTAGCTGCTTCAACTGATGTTGCAAAATAACTCAGGTCTATTTTGAGTTTAAAAGGTATGGAATTAGCCTATTGTTTCCGATTTCAATATGCATCAGTCTGTGCCATGCACTGATTTCAAGTTATAGATGAATAAATGAAGAGTTTTATATATGGCTTCAATAATACAAAATAATAAATATAAAAATAAACCTAAAGAGATAGATTTAGTATGCAACAAAACCATATAATCTATTTAATACTGAGCTGGAGCCCATACAATTACTGAAATTAAATAGTTTTTTCTCTACTTATTTTAGTGACTACTTGACTCTTTGAAGTGTATTTTCAGATCCTTTTCTCCCACTGCTCTGTAAAAATAGTCTTGTGCTAGTAGTTGATAACTAAAGCTATATGTTCAGGAAATCTTTCTTCTTATGTGATGGAAAAAGGCAGAATGTGTACTCTGATTATTCTTTCTGCGCAACAATTTAGAAGACGCAGGTTTCGGAGACTTTGAAGACAATTTTTTCCTAGTGCCATGTGTCACAACATCACTGCAGAGAGTTCAGAGACTGTATGTGTTAAAGAAATACAACTCTTGGAGGAAGGAGGTCTCTAATGAATGGGTGTGCAAGGCAAAAATCAACCATTCTCCATAAAGTAGATCAGAGGACTGAAATAGCTCGTATCAATATTGGACCAAAATCTGAACTCTGATCCTAGTCATCTCCACAAACTCTCTTTGGTTGGGCAATTTGAAAGACATTCATCTCTAAATCTGTAGCCTGAACTGGATTAATTAAATTACTAAACTGAATCCATTTACGCCAATATTCCAAACTCTGGAGGAGAGACGATTCCAGAGGTCCATGTAATTACTGATCTCTGAACTGAATCAGTGTAGGCTCTTCAGGAATGTTGTGCAAAACGTTCTTTAATGAGAAGAAAGCCCCGAAAAGAGAACACATTTGAACATTCTAGTCTGGCTTTCATGCCTCATGAAACATACCTTATGTCAGCAAAATTGTACTACTGTTTTGTCTCATTGATCAATAGAAACCACAGGTAAAGCCCCTTCTAAATCCTCACCCTTCAGATGGAAACTGAACGTGTTGATGAAAATATGTTTTGAAGAGCTGTTTTTTGGCCTGGATTCCTGAGGAGAACCAAGATATGATAGGGGCTTTGGAATATATTTGGTTTTTCTCCCTATCAGGGCAGGGAAAAGTACCAGGAAAACTAGCTAAGGATACAATTATAGACTACAGAGCTCCAAATATATGTGTAGAGAATACAGAGAATATATAAAAGAAAAAAAGGCAAAAATCAATAGGTATCACTAGCTCAGCAAAAGCTCTAGGTTTTCATTAATCATTTGTTGCTGATCAATGCAAATATGCCAAGAGAAATCAGGATTTAAATTTTAGAGACAGAGTTGATGCAAAGTCTTTGTATCTGTGTTCATGACCTTTTTAAAAGGAGGTACTATTTTTTCTTTCACCTACCTTACATTAGGATGATAGTAACTTACTGACTCTTATCTGATGGGCTGAAAAGCTTCTATTTGCTACATTTATGCTTATTATTAAAAGACCTGCAAATTTGTTAAAATAATTAGTATAAATTTATTTGGTTTATATCTGGACTAATAATTAATATGATTCTTGCTGAATATTCTTCAGTTCATAGAGATCTTGAAGAATTTGTCCTGATGTACCACTTTGAATATTGATATATAAATTAATATTATTTGCTAATTTTCAGACTATCAAATAGTCCAGATCCACCAATGTATCTTTCATTATTTAAATTTTCTCTCAGTAGCTTTATGTATTGGGATAACCTTTATTATAATAATTATCATAATAATTTTCCGTAAAAATCAAGACAACCAATATCAAACAAATATAAAGGACTCTGAAACATAACCAAAACATGAAAATATATAAGTTTTAAATAGATTTTCTTTCTGATTGTTTTTCTGAATTGAGTTAGCTCAGTATTTTGGTGAGGGCTATCTTCTCACGTGGAAGTCAAGAATACTTGAATATTCTTGTCGGTTTTCCCTCCCTCTGAGATGATTTCAGTCACTGATCACTGATCTAGCTAAGCAGCTCCTGAAAGGTTTATTAGAATCTGCTGCTTAACATCCATGCAAGTTTTTTATTACACTTGAAAGCATTGCAATAGCCACCCTTCACTTCATACACCACAAACTCATAATTGTTAGAAGTACCTTTTTCTCAGAAAGTCTTGTTACAGTATCATTGAAAGTTTTTTGTTTCTTGTATAGTTCCCAGGAAAAAAAGAAGAAATTTTCTCATTCCCAGATGCCAATTTAATTTTTGAAACTTCATTTCCTTTGTTGATTTACAGAAACTCTACCTTCTAATTTATATTTATGACCAACAATCTCCTTTTAGTTTCAAGAGTAACAGATTTCATTTATGTTTTAGGAATTGTTTTCCTTCACTCTGCCCATGAATACTTCTCTCCAACAGATAACTTGAAATGGAGTCTCATTACCTCCATAAGCAAAGGGCTGCTGCCCAAGAGGCTAAATCTGGGACTATAGCCCTCACTGGAATGCAGGAGCTATTATCATTTATATATGTATGTATCTGATTGATTGCCAGCTACAGGTAGGAAAAGTGCAGAGAAACATACAAATTTTCTGTAGCTATTACTGGTTTAGTGACAGATTTTGCATATAAGCTTGATATCACTGCATTCCTTGACATATTTTAGTTTGAGTACTCACATACTGACAAAATCTATATATTTTCAATTCCACGTAGAGTTTTTAAGCTTCTGTGTCTAAGCTGCCATGAAATAATTGATTTTTTCTCTTTTTTTTTTGTGGCTTTCGTCTTCTCAGAAGTTGCTTTAGTGCAGTGTGGGCAAAGTGAATTACTGTCAGGCTAAAAGGCCATATAGAGTGGGTGGATAGAAATCTGCTTTCTCTTGCCTGCACCACTTGGGACGGTGTTTATCTGCTGCCAGATAAATACCAAGTTAACTGTTCCTCAGGATCTCTGACTGTTATGCTACACAGTTTAGAAAAGTAAAAAAATATGTAGTTTTTACATATAGGTGTGTATATATGTGCATGTGTGTGTATATATACATACACACACACACACACAATTGTTACTGTTGAAATAAGGTTTTTGAAGAACAAGATAGGCATATTACTGCTTAGAGATATAATTTTGCTTAGTAAGTATTTATTAGCTTCTCTGCAGCTCGATCTCTGGTTACATGACCTGGTTTGTACCCTGCTGTTAGCTGAACCTTTCCCAGAATGCTTTCTGTTGAGCTAGAGCAAACAGGATTTCTTGTCTCCCACAAGCAACCTATGCACAAGACATGGATTGCAAAAAGCCTTTCTGGTTAATATGGCTACTTGATTGTCTGAAAGCAAGAGAGTTACAGTCCAGGAATCTAAGAGATATGAAGCAAGTATATAGCATCAGAGAGCAAAAATAGTAATTACTGCATCTTCACTTCCTTTATTTGTTTTTTTGTCTTGTCTCCATAAGCTAAGGAACTCTTCTTGATTTTACATTGACTGTTTTATCCTGGAAGGTACCCAAGAGAATCACAAAATCATGGAGTGGCTTGGGTGGAAAGGGACCATAAAGATCATCTCCTTTCAAATCTCCTGCCATGCTCAGGGACACCTTCCACTTGACCAGGTTGCTCCAAGCCACATTCAACCTGGCTTTGAACACTTCCAGGTTTGGAGTAGCCACAACTTCCTTGGGCAACTAATTCCAGTGTCTCACCACCCTCACATAATATAACTTTTTCCTAATATCTAACCTAAACCTACTTTCTGTTGGTTTGAAACCACTCTCCCTTCTTCTTTCACTATATGACCTTGTAAAAACTCTTCTTTTTCAGGCTGAAAAATCCCAATTCTCTTGGCCTTTCCTCTTAAGAGAGGTGCTCCATCCCTCTAATCCCGTTTATGTCTGTCCTCTGGACTCTCTCCAGCAGCTCCACGCCCTTCCTGTGCTGGGACCCCAGG
>VXBQ01010681.1:37574-49188 GCA_013400175.1 Phainopepla nitens
ATTGTCATAAGGTTTGTTTTCTCTTCACAAGTTTTCTTTTTTATTTTTTTTAGTACAAAGTGCTTTTCAAATTCTTTAACTAGAATGACAAGTTAAGTGGCTATACTGATACATATACTTTAGAATTTAAAACCCTGGATCCCTATACTATTTTCCATAATTAAAAAACTGTAAAAAAAAATCCTGGATAGGTATGTGTTTATAAGCCATTAAAACCTGAAATTGATTTAGTAAGTAGGTATGAAAGAATTGGATAAAATATTCTGCATCTTTTTCAGCTGGGAAAATTTTCAGCTACAATGTGTCCCTTGTATCCAGTATCCTCACATTGGTTTTGATTTGACCTTTCAGTACAAGAGAACTAAGCAACATGAAAAGATGGTCCACAATCCTGTTATTTATCAAAGCCAAAGATTTATAACCTCAAACTTTTCATGAACGACATTGCCTTTATTATATTAGTTAATAGACTGAGGTATATTTGAAATGTCATGATAGATTTTACTGAAAATGTCAGGCTAAATGATATATTACTGCCTTTTGGCTCTTTTATAAATAATATACTGAATTGTGTTTATTACCTATAAAGAATAAGCAATTATTTCAATGATTTTACAATCTACAGAGCCTTCTAGCACTGCAGACTAAATGTTGAATACAACAGTGATTTGGAAAATGGATTTGAGACATTTGGTGTCTTTTTGTTTTAAAAAAGAGGAAAATTCTTCTCTGTTCAATATGATATAAGATATACATTTGCCATGCTCAGAAAAGGATCTTGCACAGTGGAAAATAAGACTGTGTCCTGAGAAAAGTGAGGGATAGATCTGGAGAAGTTATATTATCCATTATATTTACCACTAGGTAGCAACAGTTAAATTTCAGCTACTATAGATGGAGAAACAAGGCACGGTCTCTTGGGATCATGAAAACAAAATGTTTGGCTCTTTTTAGAGCAGATAGATAGATAGATAGATATGTATAAATATATGTATAGAAAAAATGAACTATTTTAAAGTATGTTTGTGATGTAATTTGTGGGGCTAAGAACTGTTTCAAAAGGGATATTTTGCTGGAGAAAAATGTCCGTAGAAATGTTGATAAAGAAAATAATGTTTAACTCAGAAGCTGACAAGCTAACCAGTTTCTTAGCTTAAGGACTGGGATTTTCATCTGTTTTAATATTTCATCAGTGCTGTTAATCAGAGCACTTTCTGTGATCTAGGGATTTAAGCAACTATGTTGTTCGCCTTTTTTTAAGGGTTAATGCCCTTTAACTGTTCTTGTGTATTGATTAAGACTGATTCTTCCTTATTTGTTAAAATGGGTTTGGTCCACCATGTTTTTAAAGAATAAGGAGGTTTTAGCAAGGCACTTGAGGAAAAATTGGTAATGGTCAAAGCAGAGAGAGAAGATTCTAAACTCAAGCTCAGGGAATGATGTGCAGTACTAACTAAAACTTCACTGCAATAAAAGTAGAAGATGGAACACACCTCTTTTATATTCTTTGAATGTTCTCTGGATGACCTCTTTCAAAGATTATCTTTGTTCTCTGACATATCTACCTCTCCTAACCTCTTATTCAACAACTGCTAGAACTGGACTATTAGCTGGAACAAAATAATTTGTTACTTTAGATGATTACATGGTATAAGAAACTCCCTCTCTACCGTTTGAATCATCACAAAGATGGATCTTTTGAACTAGTCCTTTTGAAAGGAAGAAAGACAGCAGTGTTATTGAACCCAAATATATAAAACAATTTTGTGTGACTTAATTTTAATTTTCTATTCTGGGCAGTATTTCCCATCTTTATCTTCCCCTTGATAGCTATTGCAGAGAACAACAAAGCCAGAGTAGAATGTTAATGCTAAAGGTTCTCTGGAAGAAACAGACTTTCAGAGTACTGTATTAGTGAGGCTCCAGGGCTCACCCCAAAGTTTGGAATCTTCAGCAGGATTATTATCAATGTACTTGCTTGATCAATACAGATAGTTTTTTGTTGTTTCTTTTGAAAGGGAAGAAAATGCTTAACATTTGTTATTTTTTCCCATATATCTTCATCACGTTACTGTATGTGCATCTCCAATTTTCTTGCTCATCTAAATAGCACACCTCTAGATGCTCCGACTATTCAGTCCCTCCCTTCTGATTGCTCTGGTCTAAGTTTTTTTAATTTCTAAATTGAGAACTTTATCTACCGTAGGATATCATTGGAGTAAAACTTGCAACATTTGTATTGCTACCCTCACGAAAGCTAAAATGTTACTTTTTCTATGTGAAAGAACATATCTATAAATGGCAATTTGGTGAATTTCTGAAAAAAAACACATCAACGTTGAACAAAAATAAACCACCATGACCTTACTAATTCACATGCTTTTTCACTTTTCTCAGGATAGCTGCTTGATATGTAATGAAAGCTTTATATCTGAAAAGAGAAGGTTAATGCTCATCTCTCTGGAACATTTATTGAAAAAAAAAAAGTGGTTAAAGGCAGAAGATGTGACTTGATGGAATCATCACAAAAACAGAGCAAAAGCGTGCATGCAATGTATTTTGCTTTAAAATTTTTTCAGGTGCCAACTAGCATTTTATCAATGTCTCAACTTGAAGCTGGATGCTGAATAATCAAAATTTTGGGTTTGGCTCACAAAGTTAATCCACTGTGAGGAATTATTTATATGTTATCATTTAGTTTGGGTAGTGTTACATAACTCCCTATGGCATGCACTAAAAATAAAGCTTGGACAACATAGACTGTACAAGTTTGATTTGCTCATCTGATAGATTTTTAAAAGGTTAAATTTATGCCAGTTAGACTAAATATGTAATGAGCTCTCCTATACTCACCTACAGCATTTCAAATTCCTCTGATTAAAATACTTCAGATCCCTTACTTCTGAGTGAAAAATCTGAGCAATAGAGGCCTCAAATTTAGAACAATATTTTTTTGTGCAGGGACTGGACTACTTAATATGATTTTTAAGGAAGGCCCAGCATACCATGAAGTAGTCTCTTCTGTAGGGGCCATGTTCTGTAGGGAAGCCCCTGAGATTTGTCTGTCCATACCAGACAAGGACACCTGCCCTGAACCAGGATACCTGAAAGCAGTTAAACCGTGTTTTTTCAGACTGATTTCTAAAGTAAAGGTAAGTCCAGTCTGGCTATGCCACTTTGGAAGTATTCCAGGAAGGACCAAAAATAATTTCAGAAGAAATTTCAAAGCACGGCTACAACATGATTTAGGGAGGGAGGTCTAATGCATTGCAGATCCTGACTTTTCCTAATCTGCAGAGTCTTTCATTGTCTTTCCTTCCCATCCACTATGAGAATCCTTCACATTTGTTTATAATCAAAAGCAATTTTATGGAAATACAAGGAAAGGTAGGGGAAAGGCATATCAAAACTGAGTGGTGGGTGGGGGTGGAGGGAGACACCTTTTGGATCTGCCTAATGGCCAAATGCTTAATTGGCTTAATGGTCAAAGGAAAAAAAAAAACAAATGCAATTTAACCAAAACAACAAACTATAGTAAGCTGGCTGAAGATAAAGAGTTCAGCAGTAGAAATATTGATAGTCAATATAATAGCAAATATTGTGCCAACTTCTTCATAAAGACAGAAAATGACAAGGAAATGATGAGACATCCATGACTTGGTGAAAATTGTCTGAAAAAATTCAAAATTTCTTTATCTACTAAAGCATNTTGCCAAAGAAAACACATCATAGCAAAACAAAAAGCTTTGCCCAAACGGACAAATTCAGAATAAAACTCAAACCAGGAGGAAAACAAAACCAGCACAAAAGTAAAAAAAAAAAAAAAAAAACCAAAAAAAAAACCCTTAAAATTTATAAAATGCTTCAAAATTCTATGTGTATAGAAAGTGTAATTTAAATAACTGCTGCTTTAAAACTCAAAATACTTATGTAAAGGAGTTTCCCTTAAATGGAAATATCCATACACTGTAATTTCACAATTCCAGATAAACTATTTGTTTAAAAGAAAAACTTACTCAGTTTAAAATTTACTGTGACAGCTTGGAATATAAACAGACTACTACATAACTCTCCACTTCAGTAAACAATAACATATAGATTGCAGAATTGTGCAGGTTTAGCAGTACTGTAAAACCTATGGGATTCCATAAGGCAGAACTCTTGCTTTTTTACTTTCATTTACCTAAATTTAGACACTTATGTTCAATTTCTTTTTTTTTCCTTTAAAACCATGTGCATCAAGACCAAGCTACCCAACCCACCTGAGCACCCTGTGCTGGCGGTCTGTCATCCTTACAATGAAAAGGAGCTTCATGAGGTTCAAATGGAAACTCCGTCATTTCAGTTTGTCCCCATGGCCTGCAGCCCTGCCGCTAGACACTGAAAATGGGGTAGTATTGAGACTCTTTCTTTCAAACTTTCCAAGTTATTGTTGCACTCCCCGTGGGGAACTGTGAGGAGTTCTATTAAAAAGGATGGTCTAGAGTGAAATCAACTCAAATGAGAACTTTTACCTGAGAGCTGTTTATTGGTCACGAAAAAAAGTTGCCCTGCTAAAACAGGGCTGGAAAAGACGGAAAGAATGGAGGGAGAGAGAGCGAGGGGGGCCCGGGAGGGCAGGCGGGCATTCCCGCCCAGCGGCAGAGCCGTCGCTGTCCCGGTGCCGGCAGGGCGGGCCCGCTGCCCGCGGGGAGCCCGCGCAGCGCTCGGAGCGGCGGCTCCACAGGCGCGGCTCCCGCGGCCGCTGCAGCCGGACACGAGCGGAGGGAGCGGGGCTCGGCCCGCGGCTCCGGCACGCCGGGACGATGGCGCTGGGACCGCGGCGGCGGCTGCNGCCGGAACAAAAAGGACCAAAACAGGCGGGAGCCAGAGTAAGAAGCAGACCTCAAGCCTGGGTAAAAGGACCAGAGCAAAACCCCCAACTTCAAAAGGCCTGACTCAAAAACCCCCAGGGCTTGTGACACAGTTATTTTTATGCCCCTGTCTCCTGCCCAGGTCTGCCTGCTGGCAGGAGACCGCTGGCCCAGTCCAAGGTCCCACCGCAGCCCAGGGCTGCAGACCTTTTCCCGTCTGACTGGAGAGCCCCGCTGGAGGGCTCAGTGTCCCTGGGGGTCTCCTGCTGCCTGCCTGTCCCACGGGAGACATGAAATGGCTGCCAGGCAGAGTCTCCCCAGACACAAGGCTTTCTCCCATCTTCTCCTCGTTGCCCCCTGCAGGTGGCACGTGTGCAACCCCTACCCCACATGCCTCTGACAATCAATGCTGAGACGGAAATCAAAATTAAATTGGCTTCTCACCGTTATACAAACAATAAGATATCCATAATTAGAGTCGAAAGTTGATTACAGAAACTAGCCCCTCAGGGCAAGAAAGCCCTTCGGGCTTTCAACGCAACACAAAATTGTTTAGAAATGCACCTCATGAAACCCCAAAGAATTTAGGAAGACTAGAACGTTAAAGACTTCCTGTTATAAGAAGGACCAGAGGTCAGTCAGCACAGTAAGATGACTTAAAACAACTCAGAACAAATTGCTTGACATGAGCTGTTTACTCAAAAGGAAAACCCTTCCTGTGGTACAAGCATGAAGTGCTGCTTACCTAGTAGCTAGCCCCACTCACAGACTGAGAGCCAGTTTCAGTATTCTGATTTCATAAGATATCTGGATAATTGTTTCACATATGAATCAGATACCAGGAGTTATTTTGGAAAATATCAAGTGAATAAACATACATAAAAAGCCAAATAAAATTGAATGGGAGATATTTAATCATTGTTGAGATGGATTAAACAGTGTTAGGCTGTGACTGGTGACTTGGCATTGCCCTTCTGGAGGTTAAAAAGGAAATGTCAGACCCTGAGAACTGTTCCAATTACCTACATCAAGGCATATATCAGATTTAAAATGCAGATGTTGGACCTGGTCACCTTGGTTCATGCCTGTTACAGACTCATAGCTATTTCAATTCACTGCTAAGAAACAAAATTCAAACTAAGTCCCTGCCTATCTTGTTTACCTTAAGTTATCTAATAATTTCAGATAATGCAGAGTCCAGGTCAGAGCATGTATGAAAACCAACCAATTTTATAGTAACAAACAAAGCCATCATGTCACATGTAAGAATTTGACCTCTTAGTTCATTTGAACATGAAGTATGCTCAATCCATTTCCTGTTGCAGAGAAGTCCTCTAGGCTGTAAAATATGTAGATCACTCTCCAACTTTTTGTTTGAAACTGAGTCACTTCACAGAAGGACAGGTGTAACCCTAGTGCTAAAAGAGAGCAAGCTAGAGTGAAAGCTAGGGTGGCAGGTAAGCCCCCACTCATCCACTCACTAAATCACTCACTCAATCTGTCTCAGCATGATGGGGAAAAACAGGAAGGGCAAATGTTGGAGAACTTGTGAATCAATGGACTGCTTAATAAATAAAAGGGAAAAACTCCCAAACGCTCAAATGATGCAAAAGCAATCACTCACCACTAGCACACTGATGCCCAATCAGTCCCCAGGCAATAGTTATTTAGCAAAAACTTCCACTCTGGTTTCATTGGTGAGCAAGACCTGACATAGAGAATATCTCTTTGGTTAGCTTGGGTCAGCTGCCCTGGTTGTGTAATCTCTCAGGCTCTCGTTCACACCCAGCCTACTCGCTGGTGGGGCCACAGTGAGAAAGAGTGATGTTGGCCAAGAGCTGTTCAGCAGTAGCTGAAACACTGCTGTATTACCAGCTTTGTTTTGGCGACAGATACAAAACATAATAAGCTTCAGGCTGCTGTGAAGAAAATTTTCTACATCCCAACCAGATCCAGAACAGCCATTTCCAATGAATAACTGTCTACAAATTTCTTGGAGACCTCACGCAGGGCCTACAGTCATGCTTCCAGTGTCGTTCATCAACTCCCGTAATACACAGGCTGAGAACACAGGTGACATGAATCCTGTCCTACAAAAAATTCCTGTGGACAGGCTCTTGACTCAGGAACTGCTCTGCAAACTTCTGAAAGTGCGGGAAATAAGAATAAGGATCCTTTTCGCTTTTGTTCACTGAGAAGCGCTCTGGGGAGGACTCGGGCTGGAGAGTTGCTTGATGCCTGCCCTGTGAGTGAGGTAGTGATTGGCTGGGAGACGTGTGGGCACCACGTGAACAGAGAGCTGATTGGATAAAGGGATGCGTGAACAGCGACACCGCAGAGGCAGGCAGCCAATGAGAGCTTGCTTTGGTGAAGTTCCGCTTAGTTTGGCTAAGTTTAGAGTATAAAAAGACTCAGTTTGTTACAATAAACCGTCTTTGTAGCAACAAGGAGGTCTGTGTGTCTTTGTTCCCCATTGCTGCAGAAATATTTCTTAGTATTAGAGCTTTGATGAGAAACAAACAAAACAACGACAATGAAAAAAAAAACAAAACAAAGCCCAAAACAATAAACAAACAAACAGACTTCTGAGATACATTGAGTGTTTATATGACTCTTTTGTATGACAGGATTAAAATTAGGGACCTAAATCAAATCATCCCATGTAGTGCTGTGGTGCACTCTGATGGCACATGCTATTCCTTACTTGATAAAAAATGTATCTAGCAAGGAAAAAAAAGCCCAATTCATAAGTCCCATCTTTACTTATGAATGTTGATTAAGGACTTCCTAAAATTTTCTTCAGTAAGAGCAAAGCAGTAGAAATCTACATTTTATTTCTAACCGAGCTGCTGTTTTGCAGGCAACAAGCATAGAGTGTATCTCAGTATAGGCACAACGGGTTGCTGCCCATTTTGAAGTAAATTTCCACAAATATTGAAGATGCAAAGTGAAAAGCTGAGCTGTTATTTTTTGTCTAGGCTAGCAATTCACCTTCCCAACGAAAAGATATTGATTTGCTTACTGCAAGTCAGCATTTTTTAAAAGCAACATTTTAAAAAAATGTCTTTGATCATCTTTGCACATTAAAGGAAATATGCATAAATTGCAAATTTTCTCGTTTACTCTACTTTAAAAAGTGTGGGTCCTTTCCAACTCAGCATATTCTATAATTCTATTATATTATTTTGTTAGTCTTCTACCAAACAAAAGTAAACATCTCATTGATTTTCTGGTGCAAAGCACACAAAGTCTAACAGAATAAATTTGGTTTTACTTTGAGATTACAACTTTCTTCTGGTGTTTGTCAGGCCTCTATACTGAAAGAAGACATGATGTCTCTGATTTCTAGAAAATCAATGCAGCAGTAGGATATTTCTTTTCATTCACAGTGCCAAAATGAGGCAACTACAGCTACTACAGCTTCTTGCAACATACCTTTCTCATTCTTCAGTATCTGTTAATTTTAAATTTCCATTTACTATAATGTGACATCTCCCTAAAAAAAGAAAAAAGAAGGCAAATAATACCACTAAGTGCTTGCTTTAACTAATCTGTTTTGGACAACTGCTGCAATAGCAATGGTCACATGAGAACTAACATTCATGTAGGAGACTGCTAGACTCATCTATATCAATTACATATGCACCTCAGAGCCACAAGTAATTTCTGTCTGGCCATTCTTTTTACCTTCTTAACAGAATCTGGAACTGGAATAACAGTCTGATTCTATGTTCCTCCTTAAAAAAATAGTGTGTCATTCTTATACAGGATACCCACCTCTCCATCAGAAAAAATTCCAGAATCACTCAAAAGAGCGAAATCCATTATTACCTAGATTATACAGCAGCTCTATGATGGAAAAAAAAATGGCTAAAAAGCCCATCTCTTACTGGTAAAACATAGGAAAAAATGGAAACAAATGAGGATGTTTAACATTTTCTTCAGCATCAGAATTTACTTAACATTTGTTTATTAGAAAAGTTTTGAGTATGTACTAGACACTTCTCTGAACTATTCAGGGATTTGAAACCCACCACTAGGTATTGTGTATTGTAGTGCATTCTTCCCAGCTTCTTTTAGAGCAAAACCTAATCCAAACCACTCAAGTTTTATTTATCTCACTGAACAACAGTGACTTTCTAAATACCTCGCTAACTTTAATACATTGTGTTCTTCTAGTCTATACTGTATTCATAAGTAGTGGGCAGATCAGTATTTTCTTTGCTTTCCTTATCCCTGCAGTAGTATGAACAATAGTTTTGGGAAAAGTGGTTGTAAATAAATATTCTACTTGCTTACCTCATATACACAGGATTTGCAACAAAACACATTCCATGAGACATGGTTGCTAAGAGAGCCACAGGGCTATCAAACAAAACTTTACTTGGCTTTTCAGAGGAACAGAGCACCTGTGATAATTTTTGGTTAAATGTCACACTGTGCTAACACCCATCAGCACCTTGGGATGAGCTATGCAAGAATGCTACTTTGTTTTATTGGCTGAGAATATTATTTTCTACAATCCTTCTTACCATATGGATTTTTTAAATCAACCACAAGGAAAAAAAAAATTCTCTGCAACAGAGTCATTTGACCCAAGAGGCAAAAAGCCACAATAAAATAGGTTGGTCAAAATTTTATTCTTCTAGAGAAGAATAAATGTCAAGTGTAATGACTAAATATATATATGGATATTTTCATGAGGGGAGGAGGAATTTTCTGTTTCACTTTCTTCTGACTTCAACAAACATTTTAGAATAACTGGATTTTTTTTAATATCTGCCCATTCATTTAATCAACAAGCTGGTAAACATAGGCACTTGACATCATTCTGATGAGCCTGAGTGTGGCTTTAGACATACAGATAATAAATATGTGTGTGCATGGGTTGAGAGGAATTCCAAAAAGGCAGAAACTAAGTAAATAGTTTATGTTTAAACCTTTTCTGTAAATATTTGGAACAATTTTTAAAAGATAAAAGCTACCATAATGTTGTGAAGAATAGTTTTCTGCCCTTGAGGCATTATGTATATCTCCACTAGGAGGCATAAAGTCTCATTAATGTTCATGACCTCAATGCTCTTATATGGACAAACGTTTTTATCTAATGTTATTTTATACCTTGAAGATTTAGAATATAAAACCATTTAACCTTACTGAATACGATTGAACTTACTCTTCTTAGTTGCCTACATTTACAAAGCAATTTGTCAATATAATATTGCACAATGAAGAATATTTCAACTTAACCAATATATGCTATTTCTCCTGTATTTTAAATATGTTTGTTCTTAATTTCATTTAGTGAATAAAATAATATTGGTTTTCTAAGCATCTGAGAGATCTCTTTTCCTTTTTCTACACTCAAAATTTTCTCTGTTTAACATAGTACAGTTATACTAGGATATTCTTTCATACACATATACAATTATTTTTATTACTTGCTTGGGTCTTTTTATTAGGTCTTTATATTATTTTCAGTTTAGACTTCTTTTGGATCATGGATAGAACTTCAAGTGGCTTAATTTAACATCCTTAAATTGTCTGTCCAGTGTTAAACTAGTCAGCAGTGAAGACAGATGAGTGATCCTCTAAGGATGTAAAAGTCAGGTATTTAATTAAACAGAATAAACTCCTTTCTAAAGGTAATTTTCTGTTCTTTCAAAAATTTTGTGAAGAACTCAAAGGAGTCTTTGACCACACACTCAGATATTACTTGAATAAAACAGAATATGTCTTTTCTCTAATTTGTGACTGTAAAACAGTGAAATATTGCCAGTAAGATCTTGGTGTTAGAACATATCAAAGATTTATATAAGGATGTTTATCTTTGTCATACTCTCTTCCCCTCTTAATGTCACAATATCATCAGAGTGTCTCTCAAAAATCTTTCTGAAATTAAAACATCAACCTTGAGGTCATCTCAATCATTTTCTTCTGTTTTCAGTCCAGAGCCTCAGCTTGAGCAAAAGAAGGCAAGTACAAAGAACAGTGTAGTCAAGGGCAAAGGCTCATGTTGTCAGTGGCATGATAGAATGGAACCTGGATGAACTGCTCCACCTGAAAGTTATCATTAAAGGCTAGAATACTGGGTTCATCTGGGCAGGAGTGTAGAAATACACTTGGAAGGAAAACTGAATAAAACAGATGCATTAGTAATTATCAGAAAATTATTTAGCTCTTCTAAGTCTACGGTATGCAGTGAAGAGAATGATTATAGACATGTCAGGAAATTCATTTGCCAGATTCCACATTCTGAAGCAATGTGATCCTTCTACTGAATGGAAATGGACCAAAGAATTACAAACATTTCCTGTGTTTCTTTGTTCAATATTATATATAGACTTGATCCACTTAAAATACTCATTTCACTTTTCTGCACAACTGTCTTCCAACATGTTAGGGTTTTAGGAGTTTTCCTTTTGGTTTTTTTTCCTTTTCAAGTAATTTCCCCCATGCCTGTTGCTAGGAGACAATAACAACCGGATATGTAACTTGTCACAATCTGCTTTAATAATAAGGCAGAAATCATGATGGTTCGTGCTATCTCAGGGTGCAAAGAAAAGACAAACAGCAAGGGACTGCTTTTTCAACAAAACAGCAAAGCACTTTATTGAGTGCTAATCAAGTCAGTTATGCAATAGAGGGGAGAGAGAGAGAAAGAGATAAAGGAAACAAAGTAACAAAGTAGGGAGAGAGAAGGAGAAGATGGGATGTAGGTACCAACTGCGAGACGAATCCTCGTGGCTCAGCCAATAGAC
>VXBQ01010690.1:2538-20187 GCA_013400175.1 Phainopepla nitens
CCTTTTTTTTTTGTTTTGTTTTTTTTTGGTTAATTTTCTTTTCCGTTTTCTCGTCTATTCTCCCCCGCCTCCGTCTCCTGTGAGGACGTTGCAAATGCCCCTGTCATGCCAGGCCACGTCCTGCGGCGTCACTCGCGCTTCCGGAGGATGACGTAGATGATGCCGCTGGCCAGGGCCAGAGGGAAGGCCAGCCACGCCAGGATGTAGGCGAAGCCGTAGGAGGTGTTTTCTGAGGCTTGGTGCCAGTCTGTGTGCCTCACTGTGAAGATGGCAGCGCCACTCATCACACATAGCCCTGCAGGGTAAGCACAGGGGATGCGTCAGTGATGCCATGCAAGGGCCAGTCCCTGCTGGGAACCCGGAGTCACACAGGACAACACCCAACATCAGCATGGGAACTGGCTTTGTCATTGCCCCCTTGGATCCTGTCCCCTGGAAAACTGGGAGTCTCCAGATTTGGGGAGGGGATGCTGTGGGCTCTGGCCTGGCTGGAGGTGAGCAGGGATACCTCTGCCATGCCCAGCAAGCAGAGCCAGAGGCTCTGGAGCAGACAAAGCTGGAGCAGCACCTGGGCTAACCCATCCCTCTCAGGCAGCCCCACACTGGGGCTGCTGCCCCAGACCAATCCCGCTCCCCTGGTGCCCTGCTTAAAACCCTGGCCTAAACCACTCCCCTGCAGTGCTGCAAGAGGTCAGACATGGAGCTGGCCTTTCAAAACAAGAGGGTTTCTGTATCATCTCTCTAGGTGATAAAAAACACAAACTCAACTGGGCCTCAGGATGCTCTGGCTGTGATTCCCCCCATCCTTCACAGCTGCACCAGAAGCTCAACTGCAAACCCCATTCCCAGCAAACCCTGTTCCTTGAAAACTCTGGTCTCCGCAAACCCTGTTCCTTGAAACCCTAGCTCCCTGCAAAGCCTTCCATGCCCATGGCTCATCTCTCTTCCCTGGCACCCAGCCTGGGCCCATGCAGGTCCCAGGAGTGTCTGGCCAGGCCCAGACCCAGTGGGCAGCGTTTAAGCTTTGTTGCAAGCCCCCCCATCAGGGGTGGGCACTGCCCAGAGCTCGCACAAAGCCACCTCTCTTCCTGCCCCAAACAAGCTTTTTGAGTCAATCCCAGTAGTTCTATTATGCAGCTGTGGGGCTGTTGTTGGAGCCGAGTTCCAAATCCCCTGCTCGGTCCTCAGGACCACCTACATTTCAGCACCGTGATATTTGAGCTGTAATTCCACTTGACACTGCTCCTTTTGTTCAGGGAAAGTACACAAGTGGGAATTCACTTCATTAATGCTCCGCTGGAGCAGTTTCCATTCTCCAAGCACGGGAGCCAACTCCCACTGCCCAGCCTATGCACAGAGAGCACAGCCATTGTCTGGGGGACAGGGGACAGGCATGTGGCCACCCAGTCACCTACAGACGGCCAGATACAGTGGCAATTGTCTGCAGCAGGAATTTGGCCAGATGGAGGCAATGGCTGTGACTGCACTTCTGGGGCACCTGCCCTGCTCTGGGCCTGAGAACATGCTGGGCAGAGAGGCCCAGCTGCAGCCAGCTGCCTGCACTGTTGCAAGCAATAATGCATCATCACTGCAGAGCCTGGCTTTGAGAGCATGCTCCAGCCTTGCTTTGGCATGTCAGGAGGGCAAATGTTTCCTGACATTTGTTCCCCGGGTTTGTTCATGCTGGAGCAGCCCCAGCCCTGCAGAAGAACCAGGCTGGGGCTGTGCATGCTGCAGGGCAGCTCTCCAAGCCAGGTGTTTGGAAACAGCTGTGGGATGTGGGTAGGCACAGACCTGGAGGCTGAGCCCACCCTCTGCAGCCCACAGGGCAGCAGCTCGGGGGTGAGAGGAGTGGGAGAGAAGAGATAAAAGTGATGATGAAAAGGATACAATAGTTGGTTCAGACCCTGAGAGGCCCAAACATCTGCCATGCTGAACTACGAGGAGTTACCCATGGATATGCTGGACCCACCAAGGATGGAGGTGAGCCTTTGAGGGCCTTTTGATGCCCTTGCTCCCATCAGGACAAATCCAGCCAGGCTTTGGAGGTGATTCCAAGCTGTATGAAGGTACTGGGGATGATCCTGCCTGGCTGCTGCAGCACAAACCAAAGTGGCCTCACAACTTTTCTTCTTGCCCTTCTCTCCCCTCCCTGGTGTCCCTGAGCTGAAGCTGCAGTCAGTACCAGCCCTGCCCTCCTCCCTGGCTCTCTGGGCAGCACTGCCCAGCTCTGCCACCCAGCAGAGCCCAGAGCTCCTGCCCTGGCTCCCCATAAGCAGCAGGGAGACCAGAACAGGCTCAGCTCCTGTGACTGAAGCTGTCCCCACCTTCAGCTGGATCTCCTGGCACAGCCATGTCCTGTTTCCTACCAACAATCCAGACATTTAGGGTCACAAAGATCAAAACTGACCTGAGCCTCCTCCTCCAGCCCTGGCCAGAGAGAATAACAAGGATGGCCACCAGTGCCCACCTCTGCATGGTCCACCTGGATCCAGAGCTCTGCCTACAGGTCCCCCTGGCCATAGGGAATCTTGATGGGATAAGGACACACTTTTTCTGTTCTTCATACTGGCTGAGCATGGCGTTAAGCCATAGCTCAAAGAGACTGTAGGTCTGTGTCCCTCCAACCTGGCATCCCCTCGGGACACCCAGCACGGCAAGGACAGGAGGGCTGCAATCCCATTTTCTCCTCCTCTGACAATGAGAAGAGCAACTGCCAGGAGAGATTGCAATCACCAGCAATCACTCAGGAGAGAGAAGCCTTCTGCTCCCAGTTCTTTTAGAGAAGCTCTCAGGCAGGTAATTGCATTATTAATGCCCATTTCCCCTCCTTAGCTCCATGGCTCTAAGGGGTTTCCATACATCTCTTTTTTCCAGAGATGGTGAAATGATCTGAACTCCACCTGCACTATGGCCAAGCAGATCCACTCATCAGGAATTTCATATCAAGAAAGGTTAGCTCTTAATTTCTCCAGGGTTTAGAGGATGCCCAGAAACTTTGTCTCAACTTAGTGAGTGAGTTTTTCCACTGATAAAATAGCAAGACCTCGGGTGGCTTCTAGTTTAACATTAAAGCTCTAGGAAGGAATCAATGTCCTTCTTAGACACCCTGTCCTAATGCACCTCGAAGCACAATTAGATTTTTTTAGCCTGAACTCTTGAAAATTCTGTCCACTAGTTTCATACGTGGGAATATAAACAGAGCCAGTGGCTTTACAGCATCAGTACTTGAGTAACTGCAGCAGAGGACATGAGCTGTGGCTCCTTTCCAGCACTGAGTTCTCAAAGAGTTAAAAATAGCAGCTGACAGTCCAAGTCAGAGCTCACCCTGCAGCACCAGGCTCTGTGCTCAGGGGAAAGCACCAGGCCCCCTCATGGCAAGTTTATAAATAATCACCAAGCCCTCTTTTGCCAAAACAGGATAGTCATGACTTTCCCCACCCTGCCAGCAGCTGTGGAAGCCTCACCCAGCCTGGTAAAGGGTCCCAGAGGCAGCACAACCACCCTGGACACCCAACATCCCACCCCGAGCCCTGGGGAATAGGCAGAGCTCTCGTTCCAGCATCCCTGTGATCTACTGCCCCCAGCTCTGCCCCAGTGGCTCTGGCACCCTGTTCCTCCAGAGCCTCCTTGGCTGGGGCAGAAACCCTCTTGCACCTTCCCTGTGCAAGGGCAGAAGAGTCTGGATGCACAAAGGCCCAAGAGCTGGATCCCATCCCAGGCAGTGAGACCTCAACACCCCCAAAATTATTCATTTCCCTTCCCTTCCCCAGGCAGGCAGCAGCTCCATGGCCCTCCTGATGTGCCCCAGGAGCTGCATGTTCCCTCCACGCCCCCTCCCTGCCCAGCAGCCTGGCCCAGGTGGCAGTGCCACCCCTCAGCCCCACTCACCTGCCAGGATCTGGAAGACTCCGGTGATGTAGAACCTGCCACCCTTGGTGAGCGTGAAGAGCTGGCAGAAGAACAGGAACAGTGACAGGACGCTGAAGATGACGGAGAGGATCATCATGGCTTGGACAGACTGCAGCCATTCTGAGGACAGACAGACGGACACCTCAGCATGGGCACCATGGAGCCCCTGCTGTGCCCATGGCCTTGCCACTAGCCCCTGCTGTGCCCTGGGCCACCAGCCCAGCAGCCCACCCTGGCTCCCATGGGGTTTGGGAGCAGCTAGGGGCTGTATCCAGTGCTGCCCCAGCTGCTGAGATCCACAGCACAGGCATGGTGCTCCCAGGACTTTGGGTGCCAGGTGGATGCCATGGATCAGCTGCTGGAATACAATGGACCGCATTGGGCACTGCCTCGGGAACATTTACTACAAAACAGAGCAGAGACAAAAGCCCTGACCTGCAAAAAGCAGACAGTCTCTCCCCCAGCTCTGTGCCAGGCCCTGGCAGTTCAGCTGTGCTGCAAACACCAAAGCCATGTGCAACAAGCTCTGGGACACCGCGCCTGCCGAGCTCCGAGGGCAAATAAACACACAGGAACAAAAACACCCTCTGCTCCTGTGGAGTTGAATCTTTTGGAAGTCCTCCCCAGCTGCCAAATGCAGCTGTGTCCCAGAGCAGACCAGTTAAACCAGCCCGTGTGAGTCACTGCTCAGCTATTTCCAGGCTTAGTGGGTGTGTAACTCTCCACGTAAAAAAAAATATAAACAAACAAGCAAAATGTAGCTCCATGCCATGAGCTGCTGCAGCTTGACAGAAAGAGGCAGTGCTCACGGATACCTCTGCCTTTCTCTTTCCTTATAAAGTTTGAAATGAAAATGCAGGCGTCAGTACAGGTAAACTGAGGCACAAACCATCCAGTGAAAGGCAGAAAAATCCAGCTGGATCCTCAGATGGGATTAAGGCAGCACTGAAGCCTCAGACTCAGTCCCGTGTTGCTGCCACAGTCCTACTCCCACCAATTTCAGTTCCCTGCCTGCAGAATCAGCTCCCTGCAGCACATGGCTGAAATGGAGCAAAACTTCCAAATAAAGCTGCCCTTCAGCTCAGCCACCTCCAACCCTGGAGCAGTAAACAAGGAGGCTGGGACTGACCCGGGCAGTGTCTACCCCAGAGAAGTGCCCACATGTCCCCACCAAATCCCTGCGAGCTGCACTCAGGGAGGGGAAAGTGGAGTTTGGACCAGAAAGTGAGGCACAATCTCCAGCTTGGGTGGCAGTGATGATCCATGAGCACTCCCAGCAAATCCATGGCTGCAGGGAACACCCTGTGCCACTCAGTCACGTCTGTGGGTTTGACTTTGGACCAGGATTTCTGTCCCTTGTCTTTGCCTCTTGTCTCTGGATGTTCAGGCAATGGAGCAGACGCAGTCCCTGCTCCCAAAGCTCTGGAACATCCCAGAGCAGCCCCTGCTCCTCACAGCCAGCCTGGTCCTTCCCCTCCCTGTCACACTTCCCATTTCAAACTCCTTCTCAGGTGCTGCCCTTCCCTCACTCCAGTGCACTGCATTCCCTGTGCAGCAGCTGCTGCCATTCCTTAGGCAGGAGCAGCTACTGCTGCTCCCAGGAAATCTCAGGTTGGATTTCACTGCAATGTGCACAAGAAACGTCCACTGTATTTCCCCTGTCTCAGGTAGCTGGGCAGGGAAACCCCCTCTGCCTCAGCCCCACCTGCCCCTTCAGCTCTGCCTGTCCTCCACCAGTGGGAAATGGGATGAGGCAGCTCCAGCGCCACCAAAATCATCATAAATCCTTGCTCAGATCAGACCAGAGAAGTGGCTGGAGGATGTGCAGCAGCTGAACTGCACCTCCTTCCATTCCTCAGCACAGACAGGGCTCCCAGCCCACCTCAGGGAAGCTGAGGTCTCCTCTCATCCCTTCCCAAGCCCTGAAACTGTGGCCAGCTCTGGGCACTCGCTGAGCCAAAGCCAAGCCCTGCAGTTTCATCCAGGACCAGAAAGCCAAGTCTTTTGTGATTGCAAAGAGCACAGGATCCAGCCTGAGAGGAACCCTTTCTGCTGGGAGGTGGATGCTCCCACTGCTGGTTATTTTAGGAGAGGGCTGTCTAGACGGAAAGCTGAGCTGCCCTTTAATTGCATCTGCCTCCCCTGCCTGGTTTTTGGTTCTGAATGCAAATGATTTATAGGGGCTTTGCAAAATCCCATTGTAATAAAGAGCCATGTCAGAGGCAGAGAAAGGCAGTGCTGAGGGGGGAGCCCACCATGGCCGGAGGGTTTCAGCAGCCAGCCTGGGTGCAGGGAAATCGGGAGATGATCTCACAGACCAGAGCTCTGAGCCTGCTTGAATCCAGCTCTTTGCTGACTTTTGCTGGCCTCCTTTGTGAAAACAAAGGGCAGGATCCCAGCCCAGGACTGAGAGCCCTGAGAGCAAGTTCCAGAGACCTATTAATGCCACACCAGCTGCCCACAGACTCCATCTGGATTAGGACAGCTAATTGCCTTTAATACATTTAAAATCACCCCTATAACTGCAGGTAGAGTTTTTACCTCCACAGTCTCATGTGCCTTTAACCCTTTTAACCCCTGTTAGTGCTGTGTCCAGCCATCAGGATTTCAAACACAGCAAGTTTCCCAGAGGGAGGCTGGCCCAGAGCTGTAGCCAGGCTGTCAGCACTGTTTACTCCCAGGCTGTTATTTGTGGTTTCCCCTGGGCAGTGAGCTGGTTATCCCATTTTCCCCCTGCATCTCTTCAGCTCTGTGTTTATATCTTTGTTCTTCAGGAGGAAGAAGAAAAGGAAACAGCATGGAAAGGACAGATAACACCCTGCACGCCGCTTCCGGAGACGACCCGGTGGGAGTGGGTTTAGAGCCCTTTCAGGCAGCCAGAGGCAAAGCAGAAGTTTTTACAAAACAAATTGGAATTTTCCTTCAAGTTCTGCAAGCCCTGATAGGCTCACAGCACTACTTACAACAGCAGGAAGAAGACTTCAGCCCTGGGATTGATAAAGACCATATTTCACTGCCCTAAAATCCAGCACAAAAGAAAGAAAACCAGAGCAGAAACTAGAACCCAGAACAGATATTGCAGTTGAATCTCCCAGAGAGACAGCAGCCCAGCCAGCCCCTGCCAGCAGAGTCCCAGCCCTGCTTGCAGGGAGGTTTTATGCCCTGATAGGACTCACAGGGCAGGGAAAAACGTGCCCTTGGCAAGGAGCAGAGGCCTTGAAGGACAGGCATTGCCTCCCCAGGGTTTAATTCACAACCCCCACACCCTTTTTGGCTCCAGACAAGGAGGAAAAACTAAGTGCTCGTTGAAGACACTTATTTGAGCACTCAGCTTATCCACTGCTCTAAGAACTCCCTAAATTAGTGCTGTGCATTAAAAACCCCACCATGCTGAGATCTGCAGCTGATGGGAACATTTTACAGATGGAGTTTTCCCTTTGCCAAGTGTGTACACTCTGTACATTTAAAAAACAACCACTTCTGGGGAAGAAAACATCCATTAAGGAGGTGACGGTAGCATACAATACAGCCAAAGCCGGAGGGAGGAAAATTCATGCCCCTAGCTGTAAAACCTGCTGCTTCAACACTGCAAGTTAAATCTCAGCAGGGTCAGGAACCACCCAGGTACAAAGGTACCAGCCCAGGGCTGCCAGGATGAGCCATGTTTTCTGAGCAAAGGTTTTTCCAGAGCACACTCTCAGGTGTCAAGGCCTGACCAAGATCCTGAGCCCAGCTCACATCCTCCCCACTGAAGTGGCCAGGTTGCAGCAAAACGCTGACACTTGCAGTGGTTTTGATATTCAAACACCCCGAGGAGGGTTGGAAAAGGGTGAACTGGAGATGCAGAAACACCAGCTCAACTGCAGCACACTCTGGGCTGCACTTCAGACAGAGGTCCCTCAGAAACCCCAGGGTCATAAAAAGCTCAGGTGCCTGTGGGGCTGCCCTGCACAGCCCAGACCCCCCCAGTGCCCTGACCCTCAGCCCAGGGCTGCAGGGACACCTCTCCTGCTGGGGACAATCCTCCCCTTCTAAGCCACTGCGCTGTCCCAGGGAAAATCCAGCTCCATTGCAGGTTTCTCCTGCTGTGGCCCAGCCTCCTGCTGGCATAGTCAGACACTCCTGGCTGGTGCTGCTCAAAGCAGGAGCAGCAGGTTTGGAACCCAACAGCTGCCCCTTTCCAATCCTCACATCTCCATCCCCTGGGAATGACCATGCTGTGCTGGATTGAGGTATTCCTGGAAATCCCACCGGCAAAGGGGCATTCTAAAGAGCTCCCAAGGTGTTTGTGAGGGCCAGGGGGTGAGCAGAAGGGAAATCCTGGGGCTGCAGGGAGGCAGTGACTGAACACAGCACTCTGTCCAAGACCTCATGTTCCTCTTCTGCGGCTCCTTCAGATGGAGATGAACCCCTCAAACCTCTATCTTCGCTTCTCCTCCTCTTTTCCTCTTCGCTCTCCTTCCTTTCCTCCTCCTTGAAGCTCTATCCGAGAAGTCCATGAGGCCAGGACACCCAGAGCTCTCCAGAGCTGCCACACTCTGACATCCCATCAGAGCTCACATCCTTCAGAGGCCACTCCTGATCCACCTGAGGCATCAGAAAGCTGCTGGCACCACAAAAAATTCCTTCCAACAGCTCCACAAAGCCCAAGGCAGCTCCTTTCCCAGACCCTTGGCACAGTGCCTCTGACCTCCTGCTGGCCTGTGCTGCGGCGGCAGATCCATCATTCCATGCCCAGATCCTCTCAAGGACTCCAGGGTTACCTCCCAGTGATGTCCAGTCCAGGCAGCAGGAGCAGTAGTGGTGCCTTGGCCCACAGACCTGGTGCAGGGTCCCTCAGCCAGTGCCCACAGGGACATCCAAGAGTCTCATCAAAAAAATGGTGGTTGAAGGGCTTTCCAGCACCTCACTCTGCAGGGGACTCCCCCACCCTTTCTTCTGGTTTGACTGCAGGTACAACTGTCATTGTTTGCCCCCCATGTTGCCTTCTTCCTCCCATTCCTCTGTGGGCCAGAACACAAATATGGCAGGGAAGGTTGTTTGACCCCCGCTCTCACAGAAGAAATGGGAGCCAAAGTTATCTGGAGCAGCTGAGAAAAAAACAGCATTAGTTCCTAACCTCTCATTATCAGATGCTCTTTGTAAGAAGAACAAGCAACAATGAAAAATAGTTTTAAGCAGAGGAAATCTCTTTCCTATTGAAGGCAAGAAAGTTATGGGACAAACTGATCTGAAATATGAAATATTCTCTTGGAATAGGAGATTTTTCGATTTTAGAAGTAAATTTTTACTCAGAGGGTGGGGAGGCCCTGGCACAGGGTGCCCAGAGCAGCTGTGGCTGCCCCTGGATCCCTGAAGTGTCCAAGGCCAGGTTGGACATTGGGGCTTGGAGCAGCCTGAGACAGTGGAAGATGTCCTTGCCCATGGCAGGGTAGCACTGGATGAGCTTTAAGGTCCTTTCCAACCCAAACCATCTGGGACCCTATGAATGACCTTCAGCTGATTCTAGAACACTAAGGGACAAATTACAGTCCCCCAGAGCTGGCAGAGAGGGTTCAGCCCTGCCCAAGTTAGGCTGGTGTCACCCGTTATTGATGATGTTAATAAAACCTGCTCTGGGCAACCACCTGGGCTTTGCCTGTGGCCATCACATCAACAAATGAGCGGGAACATCACAGGGCATCGCTAAGTGCCCCCAGCACTCAGTGATCAGGGATTGGCAGCCAGGCACTCCCCAAGGTTTAGGGGTTTCTTTTCTTTTTAAAACAGCCCCAAACCACCAGCCTGCCTATGGACAAGCAAGCCACAGGAGGAACAGTAAGAAGACAACAGGAGAAATGTCTCCTGCCATTACAGAAGGATGTGAGGATCTCCACGGATGGCCCCGTTGCCTGCCCATTTTCAGCACTCCCACCACAATCAGAGTAGAACATAGCAGAAAAGAAGTCTTCTTTCCTGCATAAAACATTCAGCTGTGGAAAGAAAAAGCCATTTTTGGAGGAAAAAATATCCCTGTCTGGAAATCTGGGATGGAATCTCCTCGAGAGCACTTGCTGGGCCTGGCTGCAGGGCCGCACAGCCAGGCTGGCACACGGCCCTTCCGACCCACAGTCCCGGGATTCAGAGCTGAATTCCTGAGATAAGTCTTTTCCAGGAATGTCTGACAGCGCAAATGAAGCAAAGATTGCAACATTTTTTCCATAGTTCTTGGCCTCTTGAAGAAAAAAAAGCATTATCTAACAGCAAATGCAAAAATCAAAGCAACAAGCAGGCGGTTGTACACGGAGAGGGAGTGGGAATGTGCCCTGGGCTCCTGCTGGGATGGCTCAGCCCTCGCGCACACCGAGGGGCCAAGCCCTGCTGAAAGGAATTTGGGAGGTGGGAGCTCAGCCCCACCGAGGCCAGTGCAGCCCATACCCTGCTGCTGATGTCCCGGAGTCCTCACCCGAGCAGCGCTGTGCTCAGCCCTGGCGCTGCTTTGCTGCCTGGTTCATCCCCATGGGATCATCTGTAGGGTGAGGAGCACAGCCCAGAACCTGCCTCAGGGTGAAACAAAAGCAAATCCTGCTGGCACCTGGATTAAAAAGTTCTGCTTCTCGTTGGGCATCCGCACAAAGGTCATTAAGAAAAGGGTCCGTCTGTGACAGGACAGGGGAGGCTCAGCTGAGACCGAGGGGGCACCACAGCACCACTAGCCCCCAAAGCCCCCATCCATGATGAACACAAGCTGACCCAGCACCATCTAACTCCCAAATTCCACTCACTGAGTCCCGCTGCCTTTAGAAAAGAAATCACAACACCCCAGAGGCCACCGTGATTGGCCAGAGCAAAAACTGCCCCTGTGTAAAGACTGAAAGTTCTGCAAAAATTTCTAACAAGGATTGCTTACTGTTTCCCCAGAGCACCTTGGCACTCCAGGATTAACCATTCTGTACCATCCTAGGCACAGGAAAATGAATTTTTATGGCTCTCTGGAGCCCACTGCAGCACAGCCTCTGTTCTGAGAGCTGTGACCAAGGATGGTTTGTGGTATTTGCATGGGATCATTCCTAATTGTGAAAATAAGTCTATTCCTAGGAAAAGGGTATGAGGATGAGGCAGGATGCAAACATGAGCCTCGGAGATGGCTCTGCCACAGTATCCTTGCCCTGTGACCTCACTGCTGCTCCAAAGAGTGACCAACAGCAGCTCCTGGCAGCAGTGACAGGGGAGAGAGGGAGCAGGACCTGCTGGAAAGGAGACCATGTGGCATTTTTGTTGTTTTTACAAACAGACCTTAAAAGCCCTACATAAGCCCAGGAAATATGCTTTGATTTTATGTTCCTACAGCAGTGGTGGACTCTGGAACCTGCATCCAGGGTCCCACAAGATGAAGACAGGTCCTCAGCAGCACTGCTCCCACATCCTGGCCGCAGGGTGAATGGGGCACAAGCTTTTGTCCAAGCAAAAGCCCCTTCTCCTGGTGCCAGAGCAGAACCTTTGGATAAGTGAGAGCTGTAAGAGAACTGCTTAAGTCTTCAGCACAAGGAACTTCTACTCAAAGAGCAACTCACTTGGGCACTTCATCCTGGAATCCCAGAATGGTTTGAGTTGGGAGGGACATTACAGATCATCTCATTCCACCCCACCTGCCATAGGCAGAGACACCTTCCACTGAATCAGGGCTATCAACTGAACTCAGCTGCTCAGCTGCATTTTCAACACCATCATCTTGACTATTGTTCCATTAATGATGAAAAATCAGCACTGGAAAGGCTCCAGCAGCTTTGGGAACAGGCAATGGACACTCCCAGCACGCGGCAGGACCATCGGGTATGCAGAAACCACCCAACCATAGTTTGGACAAGCCCCTCTCAGCCCTGACAGAGCATCCTGTAAACATCCAGAAAGAGCAGTGCAGGTTTGAAAAGCAAAAGATTTGGGGAGGCTTTAGAGCACTGGGCTCTGGGACTCCTGGGGGCAGAGCTGCCTTTCATTACAAAGCAGGGGCTCAGCACTTTCGGAGCTCGCATGACCGGCCCTGAAGCCGGGCTGCCTACGCTGCAATAGCCAGCCCAGCCAGCTGCTGATGCGGGACGCGGCTCCAGAAGGGTCCTCGCCTGGCATGAGATCCAGCCGCCTCCCGGCTGGCCCGGACGCCACCAGGCGTCAGCAGAGACCGGCGCTGGGATGGACTGCCAGCGAAACCAGAGCCCGGGCACCCGCGGGGATAGCGAGGACTACGGTGGGGACAGAGCAGCGACATCACCTCCCCGCATGGGTAACACGAGTGGGTCGCTCCCAAAGGCTGGGGATTCTGATCGGAATCTCCAAAAACCCTCTCACAGCCTCCCTTCACTGAGGGAGCCTCCGGAGGTATTTCACGCTCCCCGTGTGCCTGTGCCGCCCACACCAGGGCCACATGGCATCGGTCTGCTCCTGCCCAGGCCCGCGTTCCCGGCACAGTGTGACCGTGTCCCAGTGACAGCGGGGGGATTCACAGCTGCTGCCACTGGGGGTTGCACTAGGAGAATCTGTTTCTGCAGGAAAGCAAAAACCAGGCTAAGAAAACAAATGCTGGCCCCAGCACCACTGACATTACCTCTGTCTTCCAGGGAAACTGAGGCAGGGGCTTGCCCAACTCTCTAACATGGATTCTGATTCCTGGTGCCACTGGTCACCCTGGAAGCTGCGTGTCACACTCTCCTCCCCCTGCTGACCTCAGCAAACAGTTCAGGGGTGATGTCAGCCAGTGTGACATCAGCCTTCACCCAGCTTGGCCGTGGTGGCTGTTCAGCCCCCTGGGTGTGCAGGTGCACGGGATGAAGGGCCTGAGCACTCAGCACAGCCCCTGCAGCATTCCACAGAAAACCCCAGGGCCAGGGTTGTGCCCAAATCTCAGCCTGTGCCAGCAGCAAAACGCAGGACAGATTTCCAGGTAGGGGACAGAGTGTCCTCAGGGCCCTGTGTGCATCCTTCAAACCCCTCACAAGCAGAGCAAGAGGGAGCTGTGCCAGAAAGAGCCCCACAGCCTCCAGCAGGGTGACAGGCACCCAGCGACCCTGCCCCAGGGAACACCTCGTGTTTGTGAATTCAAGAGGAAAAATGTCCTAAGGAGACCCCCAAAAAGGGCTCGAGCCGTCACCACCCATGCAGCTGAGGGTGTCACCCTGCCCTGGTGCTGCCCCTCAGCCTGAGGACAGCCGGGTCTAGTCCTCATCCTAAGACCCATCACAGCCTCAGGGACTGGGACGGGATGGGGAACAAACCCCCCACTGCCGGGCCAGCCCCGCGTCCGTACACCGGGACACAGCAGAGCCGTGCTCTTCCAGCAGGGGACAGAACAGAGCAGGCAAGGGGATTGGGTGGACGCGGGAAAATCCAGGAAGGAATCTCCCTCTTGATTCCAGAGGTGCCGGGGGGAGAACGAAAGCGGCGGGCGGGAGCAGCCCTGATCCCGGGGGGCACAGATCTGATCCCGGGGGGCACAGCCCCGATCCCGGGGGGCACAGCCCCGATCCCGAGGAGCAGCCCTGATCCCGGGGGGCACAGCCCCGATCCCGGGGGGCACAGATCTGATCCCGGGGGGGCACAGCCCTGATCCCGGGGGGCACAGATCTGATCCCGGGGGGGCACAGCCCCGATCCCGGGGGGGCACAGCCCCGATCCCGGGGGGGCACAGATCTGATCCCGGGGGGCACAGATCTGATCCCGGGGGGGCACAGCCCCGATCCCGGGGGGCACAGCCCCGATCCCGGGGGGCACAGATCTGATCCCGGGGGGGCACAGCCCTGATCCCGGGGGGGCACAGCCCCGATCCCGGGGGGGGCACAGCCCCGATCCCGGGGGGGCACAGCCCCGATCCCGGGGGCACTCACCATTGGAGGAGGATGCCAGGCAGTGGAAGACGGTTCCGGAGGTGCAGTTCTGCCACAGGTCTGCCGTGTGCTCGCCGTTCACCAGCCATTGCTGCGGACAGACACGGCCGGTGAGCAGGGCCCAGGGAGGAGCAGCCACCCGTGGCCGTGTCCCCCAGCGCCAGCCGTGTCCCCCCCAGGCTTCGGCATCGAGCAGCCCCGCACGTGCCTGCCCGGCCAGGCGCCCTCAGGGACACACTTTTCTTTAGAGAGGGGCTTGGAAAGTAAATCCCGGTATTTGCTTTTAACTGCTTTAGCCCCAACGGCACAGAAACAGAAGTTCTTTATGCTCTTTAAACATGGAGCGAGTCCCGCGGGGCCGCGCTTCCCTCCCCTCGCCGGCTGCCTGGCCGGGATATTTGAATGCTTCCACGTGATTCCTAACGGCTCGGAAGATTTTTGTGACGTTTTCCATTTCCATTACCACTAAAAACCCCAAAAAAAGCCAAAAACCCAAAACAAAACCAAAAAAATCCCAAAACAAAACAAAAAAAACAAACCGGGAAAGAAGCCCCTGGTGAAGCAAGCTTGGAAGTCACCAGCTCCACAGAACAGCTGCCTTAAAGCCAACTCAAACCTCTCCCTGAGCAGCTGACGTGTTCACTGGGCTGCAGCCCCGGGATAGTGCTGGGAAGCCTCTGTGCTTCATCCAGCCCTCGGTCCTGCCGCTGCTCACACAGATTTGGCTTTGGAAGCTGGGTTAGGAAAAGGAGACTGTGCCTTATTCCCAGCCCAAAGACGGACAGCTGGGGAGCAGAACTGTTGTGCTGAGGAGTCCATGCCCAGCCAGCCCCGTTTACGGGCTTTGCTCAGACTGGCTGTTCTGGTCCTGTGCCTGAAGTTCAATAACAGGTGGAGCTCCCCTCTGAAAGGGGAGAGCAGCATCACCCAAAGGAGGGGATTTTGAGTGCTCTGAGGCTGCTTCTTGATGTGAACCAGCCTGGGGAGGATGAGGAGATGGTTTCCAACAGCCCTTGTGTATCTGTAACAAAGTGATGCCCTGAGCAACCACCACAGAACGCAGCCAAGCGTCCCACCAGCTTCCCCTGACAGCACAAACTCCCAAATTCCCAAATCCCACTGTTACTGAGACAAGCAACCACCCCGTAAAGGCTTCCTGCTAACAGCCAGGCTGTAAAACCTGCCATAAATAAGAATAACACCTCCTGCTCTTGCCACACCACGTCCCTGCCTCATGGAACCCCGGCGCAGGGAAAATCCATACTCACGCTAACGATGGTGGAGACGAAGAGCAGCACCAGCACGGTGACGTGGAGCACGATGATCCCCAGCAGCAAGAGCAGCATCTTGGCGGTAGTGGAGGGGAGAGCTGCAGCGGGACAGGGATGATGCTGAGTGTGTGTGTCTGTCTGTCCGTGCGTCTGTCCAGGGGCAGCAGGGACGCTCCGCTCTGCCCCGCCCGGCGCGGGGGATGCTGCTGGGGCAGTGCCCGGCGCCCGGGTTCTCTCCTCGGGCCCTGCCGATGGAGAGGGGTCCGAGCCCCCTGCCCGCTCCCCGACATCCCCGGGGATCCCCCGAGACCTTCCCCCGCGCGTGTTCTCCCTCTCCCACCGAGAGGGCTCCTCCCAGTGCCCTCCCCGGGGACCTTCCAAGGGAGGCGGCTTCCCAAGGAGGCTCCCCCAGCCCCTCTCCCCGAGAGGGGTCCGATCCCCCTCTCCAAAGGGAATGTACTCCCCGCCTCCGCCCCGGCGAGAGGGCCCAGTCTCGGCGCATCGAACCCGAGGGGCTGCCCCGGCCCCGCTCCGCAGGGAAAGGGGGGCGGGGGTGCCTTGCCCACCCACCCATGGCAGCAGTGTGGGTGATGCTGCCGGCCTCCACCCCAGGGGGAATTTTACTGGGCTCATCTGCCCTGGCAACCCGCGGGGAGAGGGCAGGGGGCGGGGAGCAGGGAGCGTCAACTCCTGCCGCTTTCAGCCCGCTGGGCTACCTCGGCCCCTCTTCTCTCTGCGTGCCCTCGGCTCATCTCCCCTCGGCTCCCCCGGCAGAGGCTCTCCCGGACCCTCTCCCGAGCTGGAGGGGACTTTCCCCAGTCCATCTCCCCCTCGGTGAAGAGGGGAGGGGGCTGTCCCGGCCCCTCTCCTTAGACAGCTCCCGGAGCGGGGGTGCTCCTCCCCCCTTCCCTCGGCTGCGAGCCCCCGGCGGGTCTCTCCCGCCCGTGTGCCCCCGGCGCGGACAGGCGGTCCGTACTCACATCGCGGCGGAGCGGAGCGCGCTGGCGGCGGTGGAGCGGGCGCGGAGCGGAGCGGGCGGCGGCGCTGTCAATTTTCCCCTTTAACTGCGGCCACCGCCCCGTTTGCGTCCGCGGCACGGGGAGGGCTCAGCCGCCGCCCTCCGCCCTCCTATAAACGGGGCAGCGCCCGGCCCGCCGCCTCCCCCCAGGACACGGCTGCCGAGCCGCTCCCGGACCCGCCGCGGGTCCCTTCTGGGACACGGCCGGGAACCCCTCACGGTCCCGTTGCCTTCCCCGGGACACGGCTCCCGAGCCGCTCCCTGCCCCGGCCGTTCCCGCCCGGCAGCGAGGAGATTTGAGTGGGGCAAGAGACGAGCAGCCCTCTCTCCTGAGCCACCGCTGCCCAGGCAGCCATGGGACAAGGCGGGGAGGAGGTGGCCGTGCCCCGCTCTCCGAGCAGCCTCTCTAGGGTGGGGG
This sequence comes from Phainopepla nitens, assembly GCA_013400175.1. Classification (NCBI taxonomy): domain Eukaryota; kingdom Metazoa; phylum Chordata; class Aves; order Passeriformes; family Bombycillidae; genus Phainopepla; species Phainopepla nitens. The sequence goes on from VXBQ01010690.1 coordinate 19,015, forward strand.
TGTCCCACAGCGTGGGCGCTGCAGCCCGGGGTGTCTGAGCAGGACCGGCCGGTGCCCGGAGAGGACAGAGCTCTCCACATCGGGGGCCCCTCACCCTGGCCTGGGGGCTTGGATCCTGCACAGGATCCGTGGCACAGGATTTGGGGAACGAGTATCTGGCGAACGAGTATCTGGCTGAGCTGAAGGGATTCTAGCACTTGGAGTCCATCTTTTTTAGCTCTTGAGAGCTAAATTAGGTAGAACTGAGCAACTTTTCACTAAATGGAGGGTGCGATTTTCCACAGCTCTGGAGAACACTCAGGGAGTTAGGGCTGTTCTGCCTGGAGAAAGCTCTGGGGAGAGCTCAGAGCCCCCTCCAGTACCTAAAGGGCTCCAGGAGAGCCGGAGAGGGACTTGGAACAAGGGATGGAGGGACAGGACAAGGAGGAATGGCTTCACAGTGACAGAGGGCAGGGTTGGCTGGGATATTGGAAGGAATTGTTCCTGTGAGGGTGGGCAGGGCTGGCACAGGGTGCCCAGAGCAGCTGGGGCTGCCCTTGGATCCCTGGCAGTGCCCAAGGCCAGGCTGGACACTGGGGCTTGGAGCAGCCTGGGACAGTGGGAGGTGTCCCTGCCATGGCAGGGGTGGCACTGGATGGGCTTTCAGGTCCCTCCCGACCCAAACCAGTCTGGGATTCTCTGACTCAGGTGTTCAGGAAGAAAGGGGTGGCTGCGCTGCCTCCCTCGCTCATTCCTCAAGCGCAGCCAGTCTGTTCAGACACCTCCTCCGCCCCCCTCCCCCCCACAGAGTCCACCCTCAGCTCCCAAATAATCCCACCAGGAGACCTGCACACTCCTGAGCATTAACACCAATCTCTCATCACCTTCCCTCTCCCCGCGCCAGCTCCGGACTCGTCCCGCATTGCTGCACAAACGAGGGAATCGGCATCCAGCCACCGGGACCGTAAATCTTGGGAGAGGGGAGCTAGGGAAGCGTGTTTGGCTCCTCTCTCCTGGCAAGCAGAGGCGTGTTCCCGCAGCACGGGCTCCTCACACTCATGGAAGGGGTCTCGGCACAGGCATCAGCCAGCGAGTGGGAGCGGAGCTGAGAGCACCCGAGGGAGTCGGGGAGAGAGGCAGCGGCTGAAACGAGATTCCAAAGGATGCATTTTCCCTTCCCCTCCAAGAAATCCC
>VXBQ01010699.1:286-247464 GCA_013400175.1 Phainopepla nitens
CCCCTCCTAAACCCATGCTGGCTGGGTCTGATACCCCGGCCATCCTGTAAGTGCTGTGTGATAGCACTCAGCACAAACTGCTCCATTACCTTACCAGGTACTGAGGTCAGGCTAATTGACCTATAGTTACCAGGATCGTCCTTCCCATCCTTTTTGTGAATGGGCATCACATCGGCCAGCTTCCAGTTGCCTGGAAGTGTCCCAGGACTGCTGGTAAATGATAGAGTGGCTTCGCAAGCTCATCTGCCAGCTGCCTCATCACCCTGGGGTGGATCCCATCTGGTCCCATAGATTTATGAACATTTGAGCCACTCAGCAGTTCTCTGACTGCCTCCTCCTGGATAACAGGGAGACCATTCTGCTCCCTGATGCCATCTACCAACCCAGGAGGACGGTTGTGCAGAGGACAAACCATCTTCCCACTAAAGACTGAGGCAAAGAAGGTGTTAAGCACTTCTGCCTTCTCCTCATCCACAGTTACTAATTTCCCTCTTTCATCCAATAAAGAACGAAGCCTGGACTTACCCTTCCTTTTACCATCAATATACTTGTAAAAACATTTTCTATTATCTTTTACAGAAGTTGCCATTTTTAGTTCAAACTGAGCTTTGGCCTCCCTAATTTTTTTCCTACATGCTCTAGCAGCCCCCTTAAATACTTCTTGAGAGATCTGACCCTCCTCCTGAAGATGATACATCCTCTTTTTATTCCTAAGTTCCTCCAAAACCTCGTTGCTGGATCCAGGCTGGATGTTTGCTTTGTCAACTCACCTTTTGGCACACAGAGACAGTCTGTTTCTGTGCCCTCAAGATCTCTGTTTTGAAGCATGCCCACCTTTCCTGGACTCCTTTGTTTTTAAGGGCTGCTTCCCAAGGAACTCTCTGAATAAGTCTCCTAAATAGGCCAAAGTCTGCCCTCTAGAAGTCCAGTGCAAAAGTCTTATTGATATTCCTCCTGATTTCACCAAATATCGAGAACTCTATAATTTCATGATCACTATGCCCCAAGTGACCTCCAACCACCCCTGCCCATCTCTGTTTGCAAACAACAGATCTAACACAGTCCTTCCCCTGGTGGGCTTGCACATCAGCTGCATCAGAAAGTTGTTCTCCATACACTCTAAAAATCTCCTGGGCTGCCTCTTTTCTGCTGTATTAAGTTCCCAGCAGATGTCTGGCAGGTTGAAGTCGCCTACAAGAACAAGGGCTAATGATCCTGAAACACTGTCTAAGTCCTTACAGAATAAGTTGTCAGCCTCTTCATCCCTGTTGGACGGATGATAACAGACTCCCAGTAGGATGTCAGCCTTGTTAGCTTTGTCCTTAATTCTTACCCACAGGCATTCAGCTTCATCGTCATTTGTTTCAATACTCATGGCATCAAAAACCTCCCTAATATAAAGGGCCACCCCTCCACNACTCAGGCTTACCACCTTTGGGCCTGCTTCCAGACAGCCCAGTTACATCCCCTTCCCCCTTCAAACCTAGTTTAAAGCCTTCTCAACAAGGTCTGCCAGTTCGTGAGCTAAAAACATTTTGCCCTAAACTGAGAGATGGGTCCCATCTGGTTCCAGCAGGGCAGATGCTGTAAAAGTTGCCCCATGATCAAAAAATCCAAAATTTTGCCAATTACACCAACCCTTGAGCCACTTGTTAATGATATGAGTTCTCCTATTCCTTTCACTGTTTGTCTCAGTCACCAAGGGCACTGAGGAAAAGACTACCCGTGTCCCTGTCCTATCAACCACTTGACCCAGTGCCCTAAAGTCCCTTTTAATTGCCCTGACACTCCTCTTTTCAATCTCATCACTGCCAGCCTGGAGTATCAGCATCCTTCCTTCTCCTACCGAGAATCTTCCCATGTGTCTCTCTGTAGAAGACAGGAAAGCTCCTGTCATTTTCTATCACTGACTATGTTATGAATATATTAAAAAGATATTAAGTGCATTGTTGAGTCAGTTCTGCCTTCAGTTATTAGTGAGTCAGGAAGGTTGCAGTTACAAAGCTGTTGAGGATCTCATTAATGGAAAACATTACTTTTTTAATAATCATTTGAGTGCTTTGGTGTTGTCATTTGATGACTATTATGCTAAATTAAGCTTTGTAATGAGAAGGCTCTGACATCTTATTTAAACCTCTGACATGTTTTATTTTGTTCTCTAGGTTTCTTGGTGGGGGATATGAAATGGCTTATCTAGATTTTAAATGATTTGATATTTACAGCTGTCCAGAGGATACATTTAAGCACAGAACTAATTTTATTAAACGTGGAGGTCCAGGTAAATATCAGGTTAGTGAAAATAAATTGTCAAACCATTTAAAAATGGGTTTTTTTCTCTCTTCTGCACTCCTGCACGAAAGTTATTAAAATGAAGTCATGCAGCAAGTAAGGCTATTTCTTGTGAGATGGGAAAGAAGATAATTTTGGATGACTCATGCCTTCTGATTAGGAGCTCTTTCACACAGGCAACTCTCACAAATCATTGCTGCACCTGTGTAAAAAAACTTGTTCTCTCTTCTGCTTCTGTTTAATTCTGAAGAGGATAAAATAAATTCCATTTCTAAGGATTTTGATAACACATCTGAATTATAATTGCCTCCCCAAGTCTATTTTCACGGAAAAAAGATACTGTGAGGTTTTTTTTATTTTTCCAAGAACAAGCCTCATGTCTGTGACAGTATCAGTGTGCAAGACTGAATGAAGCAGTAAAAAATAAAACATATCTGGCAAAAATATTTAATGTGTATAATGTGTTTTCAGAAGTGTTTATGCTTCTCTGAGGATTAGAGTCTCTTAGGGATTTCAAAGAAAATATTGAAAAATGAGAGATTATTGTAACAGCTGTGGTTTTCTAAAGGAGCTTTTCCTGACAGGAGGTTGGCAAATGGTTCCTTACTCTTTCTCATGTCCCAGATAGTTATGGGATAGTATTCAATGGCAATATTACAGTCTTTCCAGTTACTTCTTCCTACAGTTGCTTCATGACATAAACAAACCTTAGAAATGGTGATAAGGTCCTTATTATGATTATGTTTTAATTTTGTTCTGCATGTCTTTATTAATAAAAGATTCTGTAGCTCCCAGTATGTTATTGGTTGCAAAATGTTTGGTTGTACTCTCACTTTGGTTGCCAGGGTAAATGAGTGATCTAAAATTGTTGACTTCTTTCTCCCACTCCATATAGTAGTGTTATTTTGAAACCCTAAAGATACAGCTGTTTCATTTTTCCATTTCCATAAAAATGTGCCAGACATCCCCAGTTACAGCTCCAGGGATGAGTTCTTTTCAGGATTCATGACAGATCTGCATTTTTACAGATACTGATTGTAGCTGAAAAAGCAACAGAAAAAAATATTTTAAAAACAACTGAATGGGGCCAATGGGAAAACAGCTGTGCCATAATTAATTTCCTGATGGCCTTGCATCATGATAAAGGAGGCAGCTGAATACCAGAAGGGGAAAATGTCCAAAAGATGCTTTGCTGCTGGGTATTTGCTCTTCCACAGAAGGGCGAGGGAATTGCATGGCAGCTGGACAATGGCATTGGGTCAGCATTCCAACATTCTGCCACTTAGTGTTGGAAGAAATGCTTCAGGTTCACAGTGTTAGTGAAAAGGCAGTTTGTTTCTCTACTGTTTCTCCACATTAGGCCAAATACCTCATTAGGAACCCATATTTTAGATTTAGGCTAATGTCAGGCTTTGTCTGTCAAAAGATGTTTACATGACAGTATAGTCACAGAAGGGAAGCACATAGTGAGATTCATGTTTATGTGTGGAAACTGTTTACCTACAAAATTTCAGAGGTACAGACAGTACCACCGAGAGGACAGGCTGTTCTTTTTGTCTGCATTGATGTAACCGATGCACAACAGAAGGCAGTTCTGTAGTTGTACAGAAAAAAAGTACCCAGTTCAAAAGAAAGGTCACACCAATGCTTTTTTCTCTTCTTTACAGGCAGCTGGGGATGCTGTTTTGATCCTGCAGTTACCTGGAACAAACACATTGAAGTTAAGAACACTGTGATCATAATATATGAAGACCTGAAAGGGGTAAAGCAGATGCTGTTTACTGACAGCCAAAACACGTCTGGGCCCATTCCTTGAAATCTACTGAAATTAAGAGGAAATGGCACAGGTTTCTGAAAGAGAAAAATCAAGTTGATTGTAGCAACAAGTTGAGTCTGGCTATACATAAGCAGAGCTCCAGAAAACAGAAATGCAACACAGAAAATAGTAAAAGAAATGAGTAGGTGATGGAGATGCACATCCCAAGTGGGTAACTCCCTTTTTTAGAGGAAGCATACTGCACATCCTGCTTTCACTGTCATGCTTTTAGAACCTACTGCTGGTGTAGAGCAGATAGCTGCATTCTTTGGATTCTCACCAACAGCTGAGCAGATTCAGGCCATTGCAGGAAGGCACACTTTCCAGCCAGTGAATGTTAAAGCTCAGGAGACTCATGATGCTGTTGGCTTGATTCTTTTCCATAAAGGTAAATTTGTTTGTGTTTTGCCAGAGCTGTGAATGGTAGCTCTTTTTCTTGAGCAGAGGAATTTGGATCAATAGGGGGTTAATATTTATGTATAATTTTCAAGGCTGGGTGTTGTTTAAGAAACACTGATTGTGCTTCAGGAATCTCTTTGATTTTACCTCGAGGGCCAGTACCATTCAGTACAGCCCTATATATTAGCAGAAGTGCCCTACAAGTAGCACACCCTCCATTGTGGTATGCACTAAGCACCAACTGAAACAAAGGAGAGTTTTATCTTGGGTTTTGTGACTACTGGGGATAGCCAGTAGACTGAGTGCCTCCCCAGATCTTTCTTCTTGGGTTTTCTAAATAACCCTCGAGATTGCCTATGGACCACAGTCAACTCACAGAATCCAGATGCTCCAAAGATTGATCTGTGTTTTTTAGCCATGGGTCAGGCTAGAACCTCAGACACCCCCCAGCTGTGGGCTCTCCAAAATCTAGATTAGAGGTAGACTGCAGCTTAGAGCAGCGTCTGGTTGCAACAAACAAAGCTCTTGCATTTTAAAGCCACGCTTTTGAGCTTTCTGGGTTGGTGTCACAGCTGCTGGTCACTTTTCCTAGTCTTCTGCAGCTGTACAAGGTATATGCCAGAGCTGTGAAGGCAAACCAGTAACTTCCTGTGGTTGCTTTAAGTTCAGATTCTATTGAAGACACCAAACATAAAGCAAATGTGTATATTCTTCTGTAAGATATTTTTTTCTTATAGGCAAAAAATTCTGAAATATGATAAAAAAGTTAGTCTTTTGTTTTAAATTATACTCTTTGGCTGTTAGAGTGAAAGGTAATAATTTCCTCTTCTTTATATTCAAGGTGTTTTTGAGGACTGGAAGAATGTTTTTGCTGTAGCTCAGAACCAGAAATTGGCTACCAAATTCATGGTGTACTTAGAAGTAGCTAAGCTGGGAGTGAAGTTTTAATATGATATGTATTGCAAGGCCTGAACATCCTTTGCAGAGAAAACCCACTAATGTTCAGGCTGGTTTTTATTCACTTCTATGAAATAAAACACAAACCAGGACAGCATCCAGTTTAAAAATTTTGAATATCCATAGAGTTTGCAAACCTGTTTCTGCTGGCTTAATTTACACAAGTTGTCCTTGCTTGTGCAGTTAGTATCATTGAAGGCCACTGGGCTCTCTTAACCTTCACCTCCTGTGTTTTTAACACAGATTTTTAGCTTTGATTTCTTGTTTCTGGTAGAATCCTGTGTGGAATATATGTGCAGTAATTAAACCTGCTGAAATCATTGGAAATATATTCGGTAGGTTGCAAGTGATTTTCCAAGAGGTCTTTTAAAGCAATCTTGTAGTGTCATTTTGATTCTTAATTTCTAACTTCATGGAATTCATATATAATTTTATTTTCTAGGTTCATAGTGTAAAATGAAGTTTCAGAAAGTCTTGTAGTTGCATTTTGCTCCTTTCTGTGTGCTGATCAATGTAACTAAAAATAAAGGAACTCAGTGGTGAAAGTTTTCCTTTCAGCAGTATTATTTTTCTTTCCTTTGATAGTTTGAGATCACTGGAAACGGAGCCTTTGCCTGGGTTATCTGTGTTTACCTGGTTTTGCTTGGGTTACTTTATGCTCAAGAGTTGTACATATGATCTCGGAGCCAGGATGCAGAGGTTTCCTGGATGTCTGTGAGAGCTTTGAGCTGTTGCTGTCCAGAACAGAATGACTGTGCTTTGGTGGAGCCAGAAGACCAATGTGCACAGGTGTGGGTGGCTGTGCTGATTGCAGAGGAGTGGAAGCAGTCCTGCCCTTGACCAGCCACAACTGAAACCAATAAGGATGAGCCCGAAAAAAGAGAGGGTTGGCTGGCTGAGCTGAGAGGAGGAAGGGTTAGTTGGCCAGGAGAGGAATGGGAAGCTGTTATATGAGGGACAAACAGGGTTAGGTGAGGAACAGAGAGGAGTTAGTTGGTTCTGCAGAAGGAGGGAGGAACAAGAAGATGTTGTGTTGTGGCTTCAGGGTAGGATCTGAACTTAATGTGTGCTTTGTACGCCTGGGGAATAACAGCAGAAAAAAATTTAGTCCCCTGAAGGCTGTGTGGTGCTGTCCAAGGAAAAGGGCTGAGTGTTGCTGCCTGGGGAGAGAAGGAAGAAGGACTCAGAAGGCTGAGCGATGCTGCTTGTGGAAGGAAACAGAAAGCTGTGAGAGAAGCTGCCTGAGGAAAGTTTAGTCTTTTAAAGTGTCTTGTGTCCATGGGGGCTGTGACATTTGTAACTTATGGTTGTGGGCAACCACTAAACACAAGATGGTTTAACACTGAATGGCCTCATAAAAGGGTGTCTTTTTAGACTGCAGTTTTCCCTTGAGAGGCTGGTTAAGCACCAGTCTTTGGCAGCTGGTTGCTTTGCTCCCCAAAGACATTACTTTATCTCTAAAGAAAAGGAATCCAAGGGAAAAAGTGCTCAGAGAAAGAATATGTGGACAGTAGGTACACAGTTGCTAATTTAGCCAGTAGAGAAGGTTACAGTCTTCTTTGTCATAGTTTTTCAGTGTCTGTCTTCTTGCTTGTGGTAGATGTGTCTTGGCCAGAGTGAAAACTCAAGTGTTGGGTACTTGAGATGTTGACAAAAATGGACTCTGTGAGAGTATCTGCTGCACACTTTGTTAGCTGATAGTAAACACAATGAACTCCTAGCCATTCAATGCTAATGAGAATCCCCTTCTAAAAGTCTGCCAGTGACAGGGGAATGGTTAAGACAGGTCTCAACAAAATCTTGTCTGTCTTTCCTAACATATTGCCCTTTACATTTCTTCTCCTGTTCTAGCCATGGTTATTGCAGCAATGTCCTCTGTGTACAGCTCAGTGATGGTGCAAAACACTCCAGCTGTTGGCCCTTTGGACTGACTAGCTAAGATGCCAGTGTGCAGAAGACTGGCATTCACATGGTGGGCAGAGAGGACCAATGCAGCTGTGAATTTTCTTTCATAATTAAATGCTATAATAATGGTCATTTAAAATAAGTAAACCAAAAGTTGGGTACCAGTGAGGATGGAAGAACTAAATAGAAATCACAAAATCAAACTGTATCGGAATGAAGTGGGTTAATACCAAACAAATGAAAGTTTCTGGTCATTAAAGCTATCTTAAATAAATCTGAGGTTCCCTATAACCTCTACGAAGGCACTTGAAAAAGCAGCAGCATTCCATGGCTGTTTGCCTCAGCTGTGACTGCTGCAGCAGTGGGCAAAGATCGTTGCTAAGCAATTATTAAAAGTAAGTTCAAAAGGTTAAGGATGATGTTGAAGGAGGAGCACTACTTCCTGTTAAAGTAGGTTGTCTGAATTACTGATAGATCAGTAACAGCTAGCCTGTGCACTTAAAGCTCAGCGAAGTATTCCAAAACAGTTCAAGAGGAAATTCTCTCTCAAGATGCTAAATAGGCTACTCTTAAACATATTCTTAAAAATAGATCTTTTGACCAGCAATGTTATTGAAAATGAGGCTGTTTAGCTATCTGGGGGAATATTTTATAGGTGACATTCTACAATTGTTCTGAGCTGCACATTCTTCCCAGGGCATATTTACAAACTCAGTAATTACCAGCTAGGGATGGGCATTAAAGAAGGAATATAAGATTTGTGAGTTTGAGGGTCAACTTTTTTTTTTTTTTTTCCCCTCCAGCTTTCTGTGTGTCACAGATTTGGTTCTGTTAAAAATTATATGGTGGGGCGACAAGGAAGAAAGCTAGACTAATGTCACATAAGAAAGGGAGAACTTGTATCTTCCTCAAACACTTAGGCACATTCAGGATGAAAAAGAACTGTGAGGTGCTTTGAGATGGTGGCATTATCACCAGGTCAAATCCAGGAGCTCACAAAGATTGCAACTATTGACAGCAGCTAAACCAAACAAACAGTAAAATTAGGTTCCTCATTGTAGAAACATTGTATTTTTCCATCATAAGAACAAGAAGCAATTTTGTGCATATATATTTTCCATTTCTATATGTTTTACTCTCTATATATTTTAGCTTTTATGTTTTTTTATTATGGTTCTAAGCAGTAAAACTTTGAATGGTATTTTTGATGCATTTCAAGGAATATGTTGGATCATTTAGCTCCTAAATAAGAGGGTATTTTCCATTCTTTGACCACAGTTTTGATATCACTTTCTTGCTGTATTTGTAATCCACTTCACACTTTCCATTTTCCAGCAGTTGTAGGTATTTATGATGCCTACATTTATGGTAAGTGGTAAATGCTGTTCTATTAGTGCTTCTGTCACCTCAGTTTTCCTTATGAGCTATTCAGTAACAATCATAAGGCAGGAATGTATATCTAAATGGTATTGAAAAAGGAATTGGAGATCTACTCTTGGGAAAGAAAAGAATAAAAGTATCTTATGAACGCAGAAGATATTTCCCTTGTGTATGTTCAGGGTGTCAGTAACCCAGCCAAGAAGAGGATCACCCACGGTATTGAATTATAATAGAAGTAAAATGGGATTAAAGCAGACAGAGCTGAGCTCAGCTTCCTCCTTTGCAAAATGAGAGCATTTCACAGTATTCAGTATTGCAGCATTATGTAGTACATTAATTGGAAAGATAATTAATGTTGAATTACAAGAGAAGTGCTGTAAAAGCACAGGGCACATATGACATCTACAGGAACATCAAATAATTTTTTCTGAGGCTAGGCTGTTTTAAAGGGTGCCAAATGGATTTATGATGAAGAGGGATATGAAATACAACAATCACGATCTTTTTATGACAACAGATGCCTGGACTCATATTCTAATGTGTTGATTATTTTTTTAAAAAAGTCCAAACATTGATCTGAATTTTTGCTGAAGGGCCTTTGTGGGGACTATCACCTTCTGTTTCACTTGTAATACCCTGCAGAGCTTGGCAGTGCACCCTGGAAGTGTCAAAATGTGAGTGGTTAGTGATTGTTACAGATATTAATATTGTCAGGATTGATGTAGAGGAGAGAAACAAAGAACAGCAACATTCTGAGTGAGAGCACACTGTATCAGTGCTGTGTCTTGAGTGCACTGCTAGAGCACTCTGGTAAAATGTCATTTACATTCAGAAGTTTGTGGTCTTAGATACAATTGTTCTGTATTGCTATTGTACTTTGCGATGCATGTCAATTGGATATATGAAGTATAACCAATAAAATATTCAGTTTGTATCTGAACTAAATGTTTTTCATATGATTATTTGTCTTCTGCAAAAACTTTATGGGCTTGAGGAAGACAGACAATTAGGCTTTGACTTTGCTCAAAATGTGATGCAGTCAGGAAATGAAAGGGGGCTGGGAAGCTGCTATCTTGGGAGGCTTGTGTACTTGTGGATAATTTAAGTTTATTGACATATGCTTGTAGGGTCTCCAGTGAGTTCCCTTCTGTTTTATTTTTTACAAGCTAGTGAAGCCATTTTCACTGCTAGAATACTCATTAGCATTGTCCTGGCAGGTAAATAACTCACAGTTGCATTATTGTGTATTTCTGATATATCCACAGGCAATGTATTTATATTCAGAGGTAAAAAAATGAAATACTAATCTTAGGCATTGGACATACATCCCAAAAAATGTTAAAAAACCTAAAAGAAACCCAACGAACAACCAAAAATAGAACACTTTTAATCTTTTATCTTGCTCATTTATTTCCCACAGACAGCTGTAGGAACAACTTCTGCAGATGTGGTGAGACCTCATGGAGGCTGGGCTCCGGTGCCCCTCCATCCCTGCAAGGCCAGGTGGGTACGCCTGGCGGTGTCATGCCAGGGGTGAACCCAGGGCCCTCGCCATGCTGAGAGGAGGCTGCAGTGGGAAACCCTGTCACTGTCTGCAGGGTCACCTAGCTTAGGATCACCCACAGATGGGACATTCAGGTGGTTTGAGGTCGAGGTTTTCCCTTCTTCAGTGCTCGAGCTGAGAAAGAAGACGCAGAAGCCGCTCTCTGAGGTTTTCAATGTTGTTTATTTTTCTTATCTAAAGAATTCTCTCTCAAGCTACAGAGGTCTGTCTAGCAAACTGGTGAGGGGCACACTGCCTGCCCAGAGGGCAGGTCTTATCTTTTATAGTTTAGTCTACGTAATTTAATGTTTACTGTTAATTCCCAATGTGTGACCCTTACATTACATTGTCCAGTTTTCTGACAGACCAATCCAGAAATGCCATCCTGGCCCAAAGATGGATGACAAGAAGAAGAAACGACACGTCACGTGTAAAAATCCTCCATCTTAATTCTAAACTTCTTATCACAACAATATCACAAATTCCTATTTCTATTCTCTAACAGTCTAATTTATACTCTACTTGTCTTCTGTGACTTGTAATTCTTCCTACAATGATGGTAATTTTTTCCAGGGACTTAAATCAAACCCACAGGGGTCTTGGGCATCATGCCAAGGCCTCTGAGCCCTTCGCCCAGGGCCTGAGGCATTCAGGGAAGCCAGGGGAACACCCTGGACTCCAACAAACCCCCTCTCCCCTTGCCTTGGGAGCAGTGGGAAAACTCCATGGCTGCCACAGCCCACTGCCTTGGGGCTCTCCTGCTGCAGGAGCTTTCTCTCTTGGGCTGTCCGGTGCTACATGGCTGGCTTTTAAAGGTGAGAGAAGTTGCTCTCCATGTTTGAAAAATGCAGCTTAGCTCTTGGAGCTGGGGCAAACACAGCTGGAAGTCTGTTCCCCTCCTGGTGACTGAGGGTGCCAGCCTGCTTGGGGTGAGCAATGGTCACTTGGTGGTGAAAAGCACAGTAGGTTCCCCATTCTGTCTGAATCCCAAACTCCGAAGGGTTTTTCTAGCAGTAAAGTCTGACTGTGTTCTTGCCAGAGAGAGAAAAAACATGGTGTAGGGGCATGTGGGGGAACAGGACCACATAAAAACAAGAGGATACAGAGGGAGATCAGCTCTGAAGGCTGTGTGTGTTTGATGAGGGTGTTCCCCATATGGCTGCAAATCATAATTTGGAGCAGAAAGCCTCAGGAAAGCCACCTGCACAATGGTGCCAGTGGGAAGAGTCTGTGCACTCCGGAGTCTCAGCAGAGCAACAAATGTGTCGGAGCGCTGGGGTTTGCTCAGGTCCTTGTTGTACACAAAGCACCATATTCATGGGCAGGAGTAAACAGGGCTGTAAACAATCGTCTGTTCTTATCAAGTCCAAATGTCTCTGTGGCACTTAATTGCTTTCGCAGGCCATTTTATGCCTCTCCAGCCCCTGTGCCCTGACTGTTGCCATTTTAACTCAGCAATCTGAAGCACAGGAGACAGACAGTGTATTTTATACATGGGTGATTTCACAGTTTCTGGACAGTTTCTGGTCAGGCCCTCCAGATCTGGTGTTGTTTTTCACTGTCCACGTTTTGAGTGGTTTATGATTTGAGGACCATACAAGTGCTTTGTCCACAAATGAATTGTTTGCTGGAAGCCCAAGGACGCTGAAAGAGAAGAAAAATGCATGAATATAGAAAGATGACTATGTAATGAGTGGAATAAGTATTGTTATTAACTTCTGTAAATATAAAGCTGTTTTCTGGCACGGCAGACCCTCCAGAATAATGATAACAGAAGTAGCCTGAGTTTGCTTCAGAAGGAAAACTGTTCCACATCCAGCATTAAATCATTAAGGATCAGAGGGGGAGACAATACATAGCTCAGGTACAGCCATGCTGCAGTCTTTCAGAAGGTGTGGAGGCTTCCAGGACTGAATCCTGCTTGTAACCCACTTGTGGCAGCATATCACTCCCCTGGCAGGTCCTCCTGCACCCCACGGCTGCTGTCCCTTGAGGCAGTGCCAGGCATAGTGTCTTAGGCATAGGAGCTACTGAGATGCTACAGCAGTTTTATGGTGAGCTTAAAGAGACAAAAGGAGTTTGAAAAGAAACACATTGAATGTTTACTGGGTGGTTCACACATAGACATGAACAAACTAGCAAGGCAGGAGTCAGCTCCATTCTGGGAGTCAGGATTACTGCAGTTCTGAGGACACCCATGAGCAAGGGCCAGCCCCTCTGAGTGACACTGATGCTCAGCAGTGTGACCCAGAGGAAAGCGGAGTCCCACAGCATGGATGCAACTGGTGTGAATAATCCAACTTGCCAACTCTAAGCCAATTTGTGAAATGTCAGTGTCACCTGAGGTGAACAGGGTGAATAAATGCATGGCATGATGGAGCTGCTCATGGGTGTACATGGGAGAGTGAAGCAGTAAATGGGGGTGGTCTGGAAAATGGCACTTGTTATTTGCACATTAAATATTGACACCTGCACTCATTAATCTTTTCAATGCCAAACTGAGTGCAATTTTATTGTGTTCTGGGGTAATTATATAGAAATCACCTTCTTTTAGAAATAATTGTTTAGAATTAAATGCAATGTTATGTTGCTGGGGTTCATGGACTTTTGCTAACTTATTTGAACACAACAGTTAGTTGGCATTTAATTATATGTGTAGCTAATCCAAAGCAATGCAGCATTTTATAAGGATAATTGATAAGTTGTCATGTTGGTGGTTTCTCTAAATGGGTTCATAGCATTTAGAAGGACAAAAGAAATTGCACATAAATAATAGGTTATTAGAAATAAATGGTTATGCAATTATTCATAGTATCAGAAATGGACAATTCAGCTTACAATGGAATTCTCAGAATGCTACAGCTACAGTATTTGCATAAAATAACCTCTGAAATTTGTAGTTGGCTTTGTTTCCCATTTAGAATGTCTTGTGTAATTATTAGACTAGTTCCCTTTTGAAGAAATCTATTACAATGCTAATTATGTTATTTCTGATGCTGTGAATAATTGGCCATGTATTTAGTAAAATTGATTTGTGGTTTTGGTCCCTTAAATATGAGTGAAACATGTTAGAGGGATATGTGCTTGATGACTTTGGGGCCATCTTTTTCTAATTTTTGCATGAGTGTCATACAATTAATGCTCTATTTAGGAGCTAATTTGAAGCTGGGGAGGAAATTTGGACCTATATCTTTGGAGAGCATAGCTGGATGCTGGGGATTGTTATAGCAAAAAATCAAACTTATTTTTTTTTTCCTCCTGTGTACTATAAATGTTGTCTGAAATTAAATAGAAGAGAGCGGTGCCACATTCTGTTCTCAGATAAATACTCTCCTTAGAATCAGCTGCTGCTGTGGCACTGGCATCAGTCTATTGGGGATGAGTTTGACCTCTTAAGTGCTCTCCCCTCTATACTGGAATATGCTCCAAGTCTCTTTTTGTTGAGGGGAACAGGAGGGGATTAATGTTGTGCTGTTTTTTTGTGCCATGTGAACACAGCTGGGTTGCTGGGGGGCCGGCACTGGCTTAGTCAGTAAGTGCTCGTTTTGTTCAATCTGTTTGATTACCAGGTTCAGTCAAGAGTAGTATCTGAAAAGACCTATCAAAATGCCCTTCAGCAAAACAAGGCATGATCCTGCCCTGCAAATGTCAGTGTCAGATTACTATTTGTATTGTGACAACCTGTTTCTCTGTGCAGATGAAAAACCCCATTATATTGTTGCAGCATTACAGGAGAGAGATGTTGAATTATGGGGAAAATCCTGAGGGATAGCAAAGTCTCTCTAGTTGTATGTAATTTCATCACTTCTACTCTCAAGGCAATAATCTTGAGAATGAAGCCATTGGCATCTAGGTACTGAGAGTGGTTACAAGCTATGAGGAATACTTTACACTTCTTTACACTGCTTTCCTTAAAATACAATCTCAGATTCCTTCAGGTAGATCCCCAGGGGATATCAGTGTCTCAACACCGAGAGGTCAGGCATTGATACATCCATCCCCTTTTTTGCCCTTCCCCGCCCCACAAAACAAAAAAGCAGCAGGGACCAGTCCTCTCTCTTTGTTTAACCAAAGTGATGATGCCAGTGTCTCCTTCTAGTGTTTATGGAATGACCTTACAGTGAGATCTGACTCCTATCTTTAATTCCTTCTGCAGATGGAGGAATCCAACCTGTGTCTCCCAAGACAGAACAAAAGTGCCAAGTTGTAGACTCCTGTGATATAAAGAGGCTACTCTCCTGTTGAAACTATTGCACAATCAAAGTTAGTTGGGCTAGACAGAGTGACTGTGACTGACTGGGCAACTTAGATGGTATTGGGAGATGGGAGCTGAGGCACTACACTTTAGGAGGAGGGAAGGAACTTACTGGTCCCTTGCACTTTGCAGTAGTACATTCATTAATCACTGAACCATGGATTGTGCTGTATTTCTAGTGGAAATGGCTGCTGCTGCTGTGCCTGGCAGTCCTATGGGTGCATGTCAGGCAGGCATGTGAGGTCACAGGTCCTCAGGGAGACTGGGAAATGTCCATCTGCTGATTTTGGCATGGGAGAATGAAAATAAGATCATCTCATTCCATGGAAACAATATGATTCTCAGGTTAAGTGGAAATTTCTGCTTGCAGAGTAACATTGATCTGGGCAGACCCCTTTGCCTGTCTGTCTTACACTTGCTGGATATGACAGCAGTGCCCCATGTCCATAATTTCCATATATCTCAGTATAAGGAACAGGACTGCTGGGAAAAAAATGTAAAGAAAGGAGGCTGGAGAAATTTGAAAATAACCCAACAATTTCTGACAGATGAATGGTGGTAAAAAGTTTCTGAACATTGCTAAAAAGTTGCTGTGTAGTTGTACAGTTCTGGTAGGACCTCTTTGTCCAACTGGTCTGTAGCTTTTAAGCTCTATTGTATCCTAATCTATGTCTGATGATATCCATTCTGGCATGTGCAAGAAAGCACAGCATAGCTTTTATGACGGCCTTATGCCACCTGCTGTGTGCCAGTGTAGACACACCTAAAGCAGCACAGAAAATATAGGAAAATGATTGATAGAATCACAGAACAATGGAATTGTAGAATTTTTGGGTTGGAAGGGACCTTGAAGATCATCTCATTCCAAACCCCCTGTCAGAGGCAGGGGATATGTCCGTCTAGAACAGGTTGTTCATAGCCCCATCCAATCTGACCTGGAATGATGCCAGAGATGGTGCATCCATAACTTCACTGGGTAACCTGTTCCAGTGCCTCACCACCCTCAGAGTAAATAATTTTTTCCCTAATATCTAATCGAAACCTACTCTCTTCCAACCTGAATCCATTCCCCCTTGTTCTATCAGTTCATGCTCTTGTAAATAGTCATGCCCCATCTTTCCTGTAAGTTCCCTTCAGGGACTGGAAAGCTGCAGTTTCTCTGAAGCCTTCTCTGCTCCAGACTGAACAATCCTGATTCTCTTGGCCTTTCCTCATAGGGAAAGTGCTCTATCCTCTGATCTGACCTTGGTGGCTCTCTTCTGGACTCATCTAACAGGTCAATGTCCTTTCTGTGCTGTGGAGAAGAAGTGATTTGTTTGCTTTTGATGGCACTTTGTCACTGGTGCCCAGACAGAGAGTGGGTGGGTTAATCTCTAGTTTGCAGTTTATTTCTAGCCTGTGCTGCCTCTGCAACTCTTCTGGACAGAAGAGATAAAAGGACTCCAAGATTTACCAGCATTACTTAGAAATCTGGGAACTGCTGTCATTTCTCAGCTTCTGAGGTATCATTTTTTTCCTCACCGTTTTTCCAAGGAATCTGTTCAACAGCACAAACCTTGCTCACCTGTGATGCTCTAGGGAAGGCCTGCTGAAGAGAGGAGCCCAGTACTGCAGCCTGCAGGTGTTGAAGATTTGTTAATCACTTCAGGCCAGTTACTTCAAGAGTGATAATGGAAGGGATTAGCTGGAGGGAGATGAGGAAAAGGAGACAGTGGGCAAGGTAAAAAAAAAAGAGATATCAGTGAATTAAAAATGTACTAAAAAAAGTCAGGGTTATCAGCATTTTTTCACCAGTCTGCTCCCACTACAGAAGACTTCCTTTCACTGTAAGTTGCATGTTGTTCCAAGGCTGCATGTGTATTCAAGGCATGTGCATGTACTAATGTAGTTACTATTATTTTTACACAAGTGTATGTTAAAAAACAATTTTTGCAGTCTTGTAAACTTCTCATTATCAGTTGTATTAATCTCCAAACAAAGCTGAAACTGTAGTTACTGTTGAGTGAGCAGCTGAATAAAAGTTATCTCCACCACAGGGTTTACTGATTTTTTTTTTTTTTGGTGTGTGAAACTGCTAATAAAATTTGATAACATTTTACTTGTAGGGAGATTTTAGGTTGATGTTGAAAGATGTGCTAAGAGTTAGCCAATTATATTCCACAACTTTGCACTAAAAATTCTAATTCTGCTTGAACAGAAGATGCACTCTGAACCTAGTTTTCCCCATGATGTTAATTGTGAATCAAAAGTAACTGATTTTTGTCTTTTCCTGATAAATGCTTCTATTGATTTTTCTACTGCTTAAGCTCCTGCTTTAAGGAAAACACTTGTTTAAATCAATCCCTATTCTGAAAAACATGTGAGAACAGGCTTAGTTGCAGGCCTGATGGGTGTTCTCCTTGCACCATAAGAGTGTTTGTATTATGAGGCTGTTTGGGTTAGGTCCATTAGTCGTGGTCCCCCTCACCCTTCAACCAACCTCCTTGATCTCAAATGCTGGTAAAATATTCCCTCTAGACAAATGGCAGTTCTAAGGTGGGTGAGGCCCGAAGTCCTTCAGGTGATTGTTGCACAGACTGCCCCTTGAAAGCTTGAGATGGCCTTTTCTCCTTCTCACCTTTGCTTCTGGGCTCCTTTGTGCTTGTGGGCTGCAGCTGTTCTGACAGGTTCAGGATGGAAGTGATCACTACATGTTACCTGAAATATAATCCCCCAGATGTCTAATTAGGAAGAGTCCAAATGCTCAGTGCCTTAAACCAGGGGTATATACCCTTATATCTGGGATTGGTCTGTCCTGTTTTCAATGATGTGACCAGCTGAGAAATGCAGATGCAGAGTTTTAACTGCACTCACTTTAATACAGATTCAGACACCAGTTGACTGAGATCCACTCCGCCAGTGGAAATCAAAGTTATTTACTACCAGATTTGACTTACATCCTTAGAATCCACCAGATCTTTTACAGCATTAAAACTGCTGTAGTTTAAAATAAAAATGCTTAGGGCAAGCAAAAAATTGCCTTAATAATGCTATTTAGCTAGATGAGAAAAAATGCACTATAGTGGAGTTGTGTAACACAAGGTAGTTAATACACAACAATGTTATTAAGAGGGTTTCTTTAGGGTTGAGCTGAGAGGGGGGAACTGTGGGAAATAGAAAAGGTATAAATATATTGTGGAAAATAGAGAAGGTAGGAAACTCTTAGAAAGCTGTGTGAAAGCAAATCTCAGGCGGGAAGAATGCAAGAATGCTGAAGATGCAAGGACAAGAAATAATAAGACTGTGTTAGTGAGCTGTGCAGAGATAGGCCTTAGAAAATATGGTAGAGAAGATGATAGAAAAATATAAGCTTAATAATGAATCTTTATCCATTGTTTTTAAGCTGTTACAAGCAAGCATTGTTCAGGATGAGATGTATGTGCAACTTTACTAATTGGCTTAAGCATATGCTTGTCAGCTTTAACATTATTCTCTTGGCTAGAGAGTTTTTAATAAGGCCTTATAACCTAGAGAATTTTAGCTGCCGTTGTTACGGCATGAGCTCTCAACATCTTTTGTGTTTCACCTTGGAATGAGACTGATGCTAAAATCAAAGCTCAAGGAGTGCTGTCCAGCAGCCCCCTCCTGTTGTCTCTATACATAGCAAGCTAACAGTAAAAAATAAGTTTATGCCTTTTCTATTTCCTGCACATATGGAGACATTTGGTAAAATAACATATTTTAAGCATCTTTCATATGAAGCGTTGTAAGCATCTTTCATATGAAGCGTTGCAGAATGTTCATGAGGGTGAGTGGAGGGTAAAAGAACGGAGTTCTGCAGGCTGAGGCACATCCTCAATGGCAGAGTGCTTGGCACAGCAGCTATGGGCTTCTTCTCAGACCTTTAGGTGAAACTAAAATGTTACCAAAAAGAAGGAAAGAGTTCATTCTCTCCTCCTTCCTCAAACGGATTATTCTAAAACATTTTCCTCCAGTCTGCTGTACCCCTTCTGTGAGTTTTTTCATACTAACATGCATAACCACAGTAGAAAGCAAAAATGTATGCCCTGTATTCAGTCATCTCTGCATTAGTGACTTGTTAAATAAGTGACTTATACTGATCTTTTTACTGAAGGCCTTGCATAGCTTTTTAAAAGTGCTTTAATTTTTTTTCCTCTTCCTTGTAATCTAGAATGGATTAACCGTAATGTTTATGGTGACAGAAACTTCTGTTTCTGTGGTTTATCTTTAGAAGATAGATTTTGCTGTCTTTCAGAAATATAGGAATTGTTCCTACATGGTTACACCTGGCATCAGTTTACTCTAGGTTTTGGGGAATTTACAAGACTCATGGGAGAGCATTCATCCTGATAAAAGTTTCAGTCTTACCCCTTAAAGTTTATTTAGCTGAAGATAAGATGTATGGTACTAAAAAAAATTCCAATATAGTTATATTTCTTTCTATAGTTGATAAAATTTTAATTATTCTTCCTTGAGTCAAGTATGGGTGGTTCTTCCCTTCAGATTGCTTATGCAATTCCTTTGTAAGTTTGTAAAAGTATTTGCTGTTCTGGTAGCTTAAAGGGTCAGCTGTTTCTTGGGGTTCAAATGTAGTTTTGATACAGCTTTCAATGTACTGCCAAATGTCAAGGATTACTAAAACCTTGTTTTGTCACAGGCATGGAGTGAGGTACATTTTTTTTTGAAACAAGATAAAGATCCTAAGAACAGATGATTTTTCTGGAAAAATGTTAAAGGCTTGCTGACCTTTTGAAATTAAGTATAACTGAGCTCCAGCGTGTATTGATCTGCATAGAAACACCTCCAAAATGCCACAAATTGCTTTGTGAAGTACTCCTGCCTTCTGACAGGAGGTGAAGTATTGAGCACTACAGAGTGTTTTGATTATGCATTTAAAAAAGGGAAACGTGTGAATATAAATTTATATGGATTCTGTGGGTTATTATGAGCTCTCACAGTGCTAATGCCAGGCTGCAAACTTCATTTTGACTGCAGGGTCAGTCCTTGACTTCCTCCTCTCTTGTTTATCTCTAGTGTGAACTGTAATTTGAAGAGACCGAAGGGCTGCCAGGAGGAGGCTCACAAATTCAGAGTTGTTTCCCTGTGTGTACAAAGCTGAGCAAGATGAAGTAGGTGGTGTATCTTCTATATCAGTGCATTATATGACTGAGATGTCTGACTCAAAGAAAATGAGTAGCACCTCTGTTTATGGTACAGTGAAAAGGTGTAGGAGGTTGAAATTGGACTGTTTTTCTTCTTAAATGATAGTCAAGGTTTAGGGATTCGTATTAAAGTCCAGTATTTCTAGGCAGTTCACGATGACTTATAAAATGAGTTTTTTAGATTTTTTTAAAGTAATCCTGAGAAGAAGAGCCACAGAACCCTCACTGGGCTCTTGTTAAGTTGTTGGCCTTGTGACTTTGTTAACCTGTGTTCCTGATCCAAGTAGTTGGCAGCACTTTTTCCTGTATGTTTTCTTGAAAATATCTTGAGGATATGTTTACTCTCAGGCAGTCTTCTGTGGACAAGCCAGCTTATTGGATGCTGCCAGAGGTCTTAAAACCAGTTACTGCCCTTCTCAGTTGTGCTTACGTCTGTGCCGTGTGACTTCTCCAAACAAGAGTGGATCACAGCTTATGGGTCCACAGCAGAGGCAGGAGGCAGCGTGTTTCATGCTAACTCAAAATATTATTGGGTGGCACTGAAGAGTTGCACGTCCAGGCAGCCTCTGGGCATTCCTCTGTGTGGAGTCATTCCCTGCTGTGCTGTGTTTGCAGCAGTCCTCAGAGGCTTTGTGTGGTGTGCAAGAATAGTGCATGTACTACGTGAGCAGTTCTAACTTATGCCCAGTCAGTTCTTGAGGGAGTTTTCTTTGTGTCAGCACAGTTTATTGTGACTTTGAAGTTGCCTGTTATGGAATGTGATCCCTATCTTAAATGTTTATGGAAACCTTCAAATGGGTCTGAGCTTCAATAATAACATTGTAAGATAGCTTCAACAGAAAAAGCAGTACAGACCTTCTCTCCTTTTCCCTTATATATTTCTTTTTATAGCTACATGATTTTATTTAGAAATCTTTAGTAACACTAGTATCAGAAACACATTCAATTGAGATCAGACCAGGTTTTTGGTGTTAATTTCCAGCACTGGAACTTCAGGAGGCCACTGGGATGCAACTTGGCAGATAGAGAACCAGTTCCATAGAGGACCATAGTTCCATCAGGCTTGCACAGAGATCCTAATCAATGTATTTTATAAATAAAAATCATATACCTGTGTTGCAGCCATCTTAGAATAGACTATTTCAGTTGCAAGGTACCTACAACAATCATCTAGTCCAACTGGCTGAGCAATTCAGGGCTGACCAAGTTATAGCATGTTATTAAGGGCATTTTCCAAATGCCTCATAAATACTGACAGGCTTGGGGCATCGACCATCTCTCTGAGAAGCCTGTGCCAGAGTCTGACTACCCTCTTGGTAAAGAAATGCTTTCTCATGTGCAGTCTAAATCTCCCCTGGCACAGCTTTGAACCATTTCCATGTCTCCTATCAGTGGTTACCCGGGAGAAGAGCTCGGCACCTCCCTCTCCCCTTCCCCTCCTCAGGAAGCTGTGGAAAGCAGTGAGGTCACCCCTCAGCCTCCTTTGCTCCAAACAAGACAAGCCCAAAGCTCTCAGCTGCTCCTCATGGGACATTTCCTTCTGATCCTTTCACTGGTTTTGTTGCTGCCCTCTGGATGCACTCAGGAATCTTCACACCCTTCTTAAATTGTGGGGCCCAGAACTGCCCAAGTATTCAAGGTGAGGCTGCACCAACACTGAATTCAGTGCGACAATCACCTTTTTTGACTGGCTGATGATGCTGTTTGAGGCACCTCAGGGTGCAGTTTGCCCTCCTGGCTGCCAGGGACTCCTGACTCCCTGCTCCCTGCTGACTCAGACTGAGCTGCTGCCAACCAGCAGCCCCAGGTGACCAGTGGCCAGCCAGGTGTAGCCCAAATCAGTACACCCCTCTGAGCTTTGCCTAGTTCTTCACCCAGTGCATCCTGAACCGACTCGTCCCACAGCTGGACAGCTTTTCCAGAAAGATGCTGTGAGGGGTAGTATCAAAAGCCTCCCTAGAATCCAGAAAAATTTGACCTACCATTTTCCCTTCATCCACTGGGCAGGTGACCTTATCATAGTAGGGTGTCTAATGAGTTAAACCAGACTTTCCTTTGTGAACCCACGTTTACTGTGCCTGACGAATGCATTATTCTTCAAATGCCTTCCGGTAGCACCCAGTAGAATCTGGCAGTCCATAATTGTTGCAGGTACTGAGGTTAGACTAACAGGTCTGTAGTTCACTGGGTCTTCCCTCACGTTCTTCCTTGTAGGAGGATGTGGAATAACATTGGCCTGCTTCACTCAGCTGGCCCCTCCCCAGACTCCCAAGACCTTGGGTACCTGATCTAGAGGTCCTGCCATAACTTCACTAGCTCCTCAGTACTCTGTGATGAATTCCTTCAGGCCCCAAGGACCTGAGAGCATTCAGCTGATACAGCTGGTCCCTTACAATTTCAGTGTCCACAAATTGAAAATCACTATTCTTACACTTGGGGTCCTATGGCTTAGGGGCCAGGCAGCCCAAGGCTCATCTCAACTTCCCAAATGTGTGTATCTGTAATTGCAGTTGAATATTCTAACCACATTAATGCTAGAAAGCAAAATCTTCATACATACATATGTCTATATATTTTCTTTAAAGTATCTTGAGAACCCCCCCCTGCGTGGAATCTTTTACACATGAGAATCAGGATCATACAAAGACTTGTGTGGTGTTAGAGAATACTCCCCCACCATCTGCTTGATAGAATTGAATTGCAGAATCTTATCTTGTAATTTGGAGTGTGAAAAATCATTAGAGACAACTAGACAAGTCTCCTACTCTTATCTTATGAAAAGTTTAGAAATTCATTATTTTCAGATAAATAGGATCACTCCTGTGAGTAATAAACTAGAAAGGTGGACTAGAGGCTATACTTCATCTCCACTAATCTCAGTGACTACAGAAGATGATGGATAGTAATGAAAATATCTGCTTTGAGTTGTTTTTAAAATTGAACTGGATAAACAAACATTCATCTATTTCCAGTCATTTCTCTTTTCTAAAAAAGAAATTTTAGAATTGCATCATGGCTAAAGCCTTGGACTCTGTGCTGAGTGTCATTTGATAAAAACTAGGTAAATTGAGCAAATGTGGTATCATTAGCTAAAGTTACTGCAAGAAGAGCTAATGAAGTGTGGAATCTGTCTTCAATGAGAGATTTGTTTTCCTGTTTGTTTGAATTAATAGTAAAATATGGACAACTCTGAAAACTGTTTTTTAGCAGTATTTCCTTTCTTGTAAATGTCAAAGCTCTCTCTAAAATACTAGGATCCAAGTCTCATTTTAATCAACTGTATTTCCTTGATTGTCATAAGTCATATTTGTTTTGTCCTTAGCTGTCGTGTGATTCTTGAAGTCACCTTTTTTAGTGATTTTTTTTTTTGTTTGTTTGTTTTTTACTTGAGTATTTTTCAATGCCTGGTAGCTGATGCCTAATTTTCCATGAGGAAGATTTATGAGTAAGTTGAGGAGAGAGAGGTCCTAAGGAAAACAGTATATGCTCAGAACCAATGTTAGAAAAATTCATTTCCTTTTGGAAGTGGAATTTAGGTGGGTTTTTTTGGTGGTGGTTTTTTGTTTGTTTGTTGCTTTTTTTTTTTTTTTTAAATTACTGATGTGCCAGCAGTTGTTCCATGATTGAGAAAATCAGTGGATGCTTAACTGACCAACATGAGCAGGCTTCATCCTTTTAGATTAGCCATAAACCCATTTATTTGATTTCCACACAAGGTTTTTTCTTGGACAGTCAAGCAATCCAATAAATAGCAAAGAAATGCCCACTGAGATAGAAGTGGCCCTGCCCTTTGAGCACTTTTTGATACACATGCAGGTAACCTTTCTCCACAGATCCATTTGCTCAGAAGAGCTATCAGGATAACCTTTTCTTCCACAGATCTGTCTGCTCGGAACTATCAGCATAACCTTTTCCTCCTTGCAAAGAGTGAGTTTGATGTCTGTTTAACTCAGGAAGAGCTGCTTTTCCCAGCACCAATAGTGTTATCCAGGGAGGCTGGTGGAAGTGCAGCTGGCAGGGCTCACAGTGAGGGCATGAGCTTCAAGAATGGGATTCGGATGATGTGTACGGAAATTCTGATTCTCCTATGTGACCTTAAGCACATTGTTTCTTCTTTTGCACTTTAATTTTCTCTGAGCTACAGGCAGATTTTTTTCTTGTTCAGAGGCACTTAGCACCACAGGTCCAGCTTTACTTGTGCTTTCATCCTTTATGCAAAGCCTCTACATGGGCCTTGGGAAGCTCATATAACTCATTGGGTGAGCTAACCTGCAGCTCCTGAGCTGCTTCTGTCAAGCCAGGGCAGCTCTATCTGGTTAAACACTGTAGGCCTACAGAGATCAGGTTTGATCCAAACCCCTGTGGGTCTCTTTTCACTAATTCCAGTGAGCTTTGGAGCAGGAAATGTATTGCTTTGTGGGATGTTTTCGGCATGGGAAGCATACACTCATTCCTGGTGTTTCAGTACATTTTTAAGCTCCTGACTAATTCCTGTTTACAGATTTTGCATTCTAATGATTCATAAATTTGTAAAATGAAAGTAAATTATTTAGGTTTCCTGGGGAATGCAGTTCTAGGCACACCTGGTCTAATTAGAGGTTTAATTTCTCTCCTGAGTGAAAGTCTAAATCCTTTTAACTCTCCAGAGAGACAGAGAATATAAGTGGTTGTGAAGTATTGAGCAGAGCAAATTACAGAAAGAAAAGGGTATTGTTGGATGGCCATAAAACCTGCAAAGCGCAGCAACAGATACAGAATAAGATGATTCACAAGTTTTTTGTCAATCTATCTCCATAGCAGGCTTGTTAGTGCAAGAGAAGCAATTTTGAGACATGCATCTTTGCACGTGTGGCTGTAGAGTAATATTGCATGTGGATGGTTTTCTTTTCCTGTTGCTGTTAGGCTGTCCCAGTTTCATCTCCCTCTGCGTGTTCCTTCTGAAACTTCTGCCTGTGGGTACTGTGTTGGTGGTCCCACAGAGTTTAGGAACCTCCCTTGCAGATCAAGACCCGTTGCATGGAAAGATGATAGGAGCAAGACCAAGTATAAGCTGGAATTTATATGCCTGGCATTTGATTTAGGATAAATTCAGGTCCTTGATTCTTAAATTATGACCCAAAGAGTTTTCTTTAGGTAGTTTTTAGACCCTGGAGGTTTCTAATTTAGGCAGGGGCATCTTTGCTTGACGGAAGCTCCCCAAGTGCCTTCACTCTGCATGTTAGGGATTATAATTTTCTTGGCAAGTGAAGCACCTCAGTTCAGATGTCTGAACTCTGCGGGCACAGCAATGAAAGTCCTCTTCTGCCTCTGGCTTGTGGGCTTCTTGATTCTGCAAGTGCTCATGGAATTGGTCCATCATAGGAGATACCCTACAAAACAGAGTTTTGTGTGACAGATTTCTTTTTAATTACACTTAGAGAAGGAGTAATTTTGCTCCTTAATGTGGTATATAAGCTTTAAAGTTCTGTCTGGAGTGTCTGTGTTTGTGGTTTAGTGGTTAAGCTGGGAGAAGGCAGGCTTCAGTTCCGGTCTCTATTTTCTGGTTGTGTTTTAGTGAGTGTTGAATCCAAAATATGGACTTGGTTTGTCTGAAAACTCAGCTTGAAAGAAAGAACCCACTCAACTGTAAGAATAAAAATGTGAGTAAGTAATGATTAAAATGCAGTTGAGAAACAGTTCTGCGCTCAGGAGCAGAAAGATGTAAGAAACATTGTAGTCAATCCTTGTTGTATATTTGAATTAGGCCCTTAGCCAATAGCACTTGCTAGTTTTCTGAATCTTTCTCTTACAGCATCAAAGTTGAACTAAAAATGCCTTCAACAGAATAGTATTCAAACAGAGAAGCATAAAAATGGGTGAAGGGAAGCTAATTCATTAAATCTCTTCTAAATAAACATCTTTCCCCAGCTCGAGAAAGTGGACAATCATCAGCTCATGATCCATGTTTGGATAAAAGTTTTCGTGGCAGATATTTACTTAAAATGGAGAGAAAAACACATAAATATCTGCATCTGTTCCTGTGCTGTCTTCTTCAGAATACTTGGCTTTTGTGGACACTGTGCATTTTCTCAGGTGATAATTACAGATCTCTTCAGTACAGTTTTGTTAAAAAGGCAGATAGATGATGATTTTTTTTGGCACAGGTTATTTTATTTATTTCTTAAGAATATTTCTTAAGAATACTTGTGCTCTCATTGTAAGTGCTCAAATTATGAGAGGGGAGGATGGTAAATTAGGAGCCTCATGGAAGGACCTGTATGCATGCACAACTAACCCTATAAATGGATTTTCTGATGAGTGTTTACAAAAAGCTCATTAGTTATTCATGACATTTTGGTGTGAGACTTCCTCAAAAGGATGAAAAATTAGACCTTGTCTCCTGAAATACACAGGAAAGTGCTAAATGTGACAGTAATTGCCTTGTCAAATAGTCGAGAAGAACGAGACATCAGGTAAACAGCTTTTTCTATATGATTGTACTGTGGTGTACACTTAATGACTTTCTGTCTTAAGTAATTTTTATTTTGATGATTTGGACTTGCAACTGATTTGGTTTTTTTTGAGAATTTGACCTTTCCAATTCTGACTCCTTCCAGCATATTTTGAACCATGTCTTAAGAACAAAAGTAAAGCCTTGCTGCTTTATTTCACTTCAGTTTTTGAGTTACTTTCATTTTTTTTTCTGGATTTTTATTATTATTATTTTTATTGAAAGAAAATGCAATGGTGCGACAACCCAGGGTTTGGCACTGGGCTGTGCCTAGGGCAGTAAGTCGGATTCCTTTTGTTTTCTTCCTCTGAAGCTATTTAGATCTGCTGTTTGCACAGGCACAGCAGAGTTTTAGATTAAAAGCAAATTTTTTAGAGTGGCCTGTCTTGAGTCTCTTAAACTCCATTGACCTTTCCCACTGACCACCACCTGAGCCAGACATAGGAAGACCTGAGGGTAGAAGTCGTTGTGAGAATCTGCCTTTCAAAATATCCTGTGATGCTGGTACACAGCCAGTACACACAAATATTGCCTCTCAGACTGCCTGCTGCAGACACTGCCAGATATTTCAAAGCTCTCCACGTTGAATGGATTTGGGTGTGCTTTCATCCTTAAAGGTTTTTCCTGGGTTGAATTTCTTCACTTGGTGTTTGCTTTTATTGTTGCCCAGTGCTCTCCTCTATCCCCCTTTATAATGTCTTGGCTATCTGTATTATTCGTATGGTGGGAAAACTGCTCCCTAGCCAAGGTTGATCACAGTAAATGATTATCTGTTGAGTTTTCAAATCTGAATAAGTATTGGTGCAAGTTTTCTCTTTTCCAGTAGTTATCCTCACTGTTGCCTTCCAGGCAATTTCTTCTATTATCCCTCTCTTTATGGATCACCATTAAGTTAGAGCCTTAGGCAGGATAAACAAAATCTATTTTGGTCAATGGATTAGGAGTCAATTTGGTTTGTATCTGTATACCATGAAGACATATATATATGTACACATATGCATATACATATACACATATGCATGCTGTGAATATATATGGGGACAAACTTTTTTTTGGGGATAAAGTTTTTGCAGGACCTGTTGCAATAGGAGAAGGGGTAATGGTTTTAAACTAAAAGAAGGTCGATTGAGGTTAGATATAAAGAAAATTTTTATGATGAGCATAAAACACAGTGAAACACTGGAGCAGGCTGCCCAGAGAGGTGGGAAATGCCTCATCCATGCCCGGAAACATTCAAGGTCAAGTTACATGGGTTCTGGACAATCTAATCTAGTTGAAGATACTCTTGCTCATTGCAGGGGTGTTGGACCTAATGGCCTTTAATGATCTTTCCAACCCAAACTATTCTATTATTTTATGATATATATAGAAAAGGTGGCTCTAGAACACCGTTACAAATCAGTTTGGCTGACTTGTTCCGGCCAGGATGGAATGTCTGACATGTGATTCCCTGGTGATTCAGGATAAGGCCAGGCGATTGAAGCACGACCGGGTGGGATGTCTCGTGTGTATCATCTGGAGACGATCACTAGATGGCAACGTTACACAGCCGAAGGACCGTCTCGTCTTCCTGTAGCAAGCTTTTTATCTCTTTCTTATAATCACTAAATGAAACGGTCGTTTTCGTTCAGATTATATAGCCAAGGTACAGAGTCTCATAAACCTGTAAGATGAAGAAATAAGTTATCATTGCAGATTACACAGCCATCTCAGAAAATAAATAACTATTTATAAAGCTCTTGTTAATCCATCTCAGGTTGTCTAAGGACATATGCTGCTATATTTACTGTTCCTTAGCGTAGTGGCTTGAATTTTTGGATAAAGATCCTTAAAGCATAAAAGCCCAAGCTGAAGGGTTGTTACTGCTTTGTTTCTTCATGAAAATATGCTTTTGAAGTTGTAATGATCTCTGACAATGCTAAGCTTAGGCTGAGATATTGACCTTTTGCACTGCTGCAATTTTGCCCTTTCTGTGGTTGATGGGTGATTTTTCACGTGACTAATTTAGAGCCAAGTGTGGTCTAGGTTCTGTACAGGTAAACAAATAAAGCATGAGCAGCATGCACCTCGGGCTGACACTCAAACTCTGATAATGCAATACACTACATGTGCCAGAATGAGTAAATGTTGTCTTACAGCACAGCTCTTGTCCTGAGAGCAGGCAGAGCAAAGGATTTCCTGAAAGTTGTGAGATGGAGAGCTGAGAGGCCAGGCACGCACTAACATCTCTTTGTTGTGAAGTTCTGGGTACTTTTGGTCAGGGATACTGGTGCACATCATAGGTTGTACACAAAGGTCCAAAAGTCTGTCCCTAAAATTTCTTCAGCTCCTACCAAAGCAGTTTCCAGAGGTGAAGATACAGACTATCTTTGGAGTGCACAGATACATTAGTGAAGTCAGGAAATACTATTTGTTAATTAAAACAGATCAAAATTATATTCATCACTTGTGAGTTAAGAAAATATATTTCTTTAAATACAATATGAACATTGAAGGTTAACCATAATAACAAACTTGGTGACGGAAGAGAAACAATTTTCTGCTGATATAGTAGCAGATGAATATTATAAAGTAGAAGCTTTCTTGAGGACAGAGACTCTAGAGTCACCATTTCACATTTCTTTTGCATATTGGAGATTGTAGGCTGGGTAAAGACTACATGTATACATCAGTGTGCATGTAGCCATAGCATCCTAGTATAAAAAATAAGCATAGGATGTTTCTGTTAAGGTATTCCTTCCCACTGAAGCTGAGGAAGAATTAGTGCTCTGGAGAAGTAAATCTCTGATCCTGAGATATCTCTATATCTTATCTCTCTCCATCTCTCTCTATATAAAATCTATATCTGATAGTTCTGGTCACACTATGTTCAAGGAAAATAAACTTGGAGTAGGATAGGTGTTAGCACAGCCTTGGGTCTATTCAGCCATAAAGTACAAGAAGAGAATTCAATAACTTTTTTTATTTGACCAGCAAAATGAAGATTGAGAAGCTATTTAGGGGTGACAATACAAGGGAAGAAGGAGGGGGGTGGAAAGCTAAAGAACGATGGTAGCAAAAGAGCAAGTGGATATACATTAGGTATCCATTCTAGATGGAAAATATGCCTTGCCATCAGAACAGGGATGTCTAGTGTGGGCAAGATAAACCCAACTGGTGCTTTTATTGAATGAATTATGTGGCTTGGTTGACTCATCTCCTCAGCCCTTTTCATTCTTTGAACACAAACTAAAATGTTTGATGCCCCAGTGAGTAATCATGCAACAGTGGCCTATACTGTGGCTCTAAGCCACCTGCTTTGGGAAGGACTGTGTGCTGAATAGCTCAAGGTGCTTGTGCCAAGAGGCTTGAGACACCCACTGTTTCCAGGACTGTGGGAATATTTACTTGTAGCAGTAGTAGTCTGAGTCTTGATATAGGGGTTTTAAAAGCTGAACTGCTCCTCTGCTGGTATTGGAATGGACTTAATTTGTCCTCTTATCTCTGCCAAGCTGAAGATCTTTTGTCAGCAGTAGAAGCTTCTTTTTATTTTTTTGCACTAAGGTGAAAAAGGGAAAATTTAAAATCTTTATTCACTTTTATTCTGTTTCCTTGCTACTGCCATGGTCTGGGGCAGATAGAAACTGATCTGAAGTGTATAGGAGGGAATGTGGAGCACCAAGATGTTATATCTCCCTCAGGTCTTCACGTGTGTGCTGCCGTGTGTTTTCCCACCTGTACACCTGCAGTGATAATGTCTGGTCTTGTCCACTTCACAGTCTGTATAGCACAAGATGATAATCACAGAATCACAGAATTGGTAGGGTTGGAAGATCTGTCAAATGGCTGCTGTGATGTTACCTTTCCAATGCTCTGATCCTGAACAAGCAAGGAGAGATTCCAAGGTGAACAATCAGCTGATCTGTCCCTCCTTGTCCCATCGGGGTGAAGGGTGGAAGGAGAAGGGGACACATGCTAATATATTCACATATTTTTAATATAATTAACGTAGGCACTGGAAATTCCAGACATGTTGAAACATGAATTGAGCTGCTTTCTTCCTTCCTTTCACGGAAATATGTGCAAAGCAAGCAGTTTTGCAAAGACATCCACAAGGAGGAGCCCGGAGCTTGCCAAGGACAGATTTATTCCTGTCCTGTTTTTTGCTGCTGCATTGACTGGAGGTAGCCTTGCCTTGAAGCATAATTAGTTCTGAGGCAGAATTTTATCAGCGTAGTCTTTGGGGAGTGGTAGCATGTAAACACTTATTAAAATGTTATTTTGGGGTCATAATTCTGTCATGAGCCAAACTTGACAGATGCAGATAGAAGAAGAGGTTATCTCTCCACAGGGACCATTTGTGTTTCCTTCTGATGATTTACATCAAATGGTGCATTTCCCTTCAGTCTGTGGGATCATACAAAGATAGAGAGCATTTTCATATTTAGAGCAAGAAAGCACATAGCCTTTTACACTGGGAAGGATGTGGGCAGTATAGATTCTTATAAGCAAGATTTTCCTTCTGGTAGCTTCAGAAACAAGGGTGATGGTCATTAATTGACAGGGACATCAGGTCTGTTTTTTTTCTCTTTATTCCTTCCTTCCTTCCTTCCTGAAAACTGCCACTCAGCTTCTTTTAAGTTAAGGTATTCGGAAGGGCAAAAGAACTGTGTTTTCAGCTCTGCAATCTTCCATAGGCTTGCTGTATGACTAGATGGATTTCTTCATCTCTGTATCTTTGTTTTCTTTTGGGAGAATCATAGAATGGTTTGGGTTGGAAGGGACCTTAAAGATTGTCTAGTTCCAACCCTCCTGCCAAGGGCAGCAACACATTCTGCTAGACCAGGTTGCTCAAAGCCCCATCCAGCCTGGCCATGAGCCCTTCCAGGGATGAGGCATCCACTCCTCTGGGCACCCTGTTCCAGTCCCTCACCACCCTCACAGTAAAGAATTTTTTCCTAATAGCTAATCTAAACCTCCTTTCTCTCAGTTTAAAGCCATTTCCCGTTGTCCTGCTGCTACACACCCCTGTAAAAAGTCTGTCTCCAGCTCTCTTGAAGCCTCCCTTTACGTAGGAATGTTGATTTGTTTTTGTGCCTCCTCATGGTTGCATTTCTGTGTAAGATTTTCTAATCANGTAAGGTCTTCTCAGAGCCTTCTCTTCTCCAAGGTGAAGAGCCCCAACTCTCTCAGCTTCTCTTCAGGAGAAGTGTTCCAGCTCTCTGATCATCTTCATGGCCTTTGGGCTCACTCTAGCAGGTCCAGTCCTCGTGTTAAGGGCCCGAGGACTGGATGCAGCACTCCAAGTGGGATGCCACCAGAGTGGAGTAGAAGGGCAGGATCACTCTCCTGGACCTGCTGGCCACACTGCTTTGGATGCAGCCCAGGATTCCATTGGCTTTCCGGGCTGCAAGTGCACATTGCTGGCTCATGTCAAGCTTCTTGTCCAACAGCAACCATGAGTCTTTCTCCACAGAGTTGCACTCAATCCATTCTCCACCCAGCCTGTATTTGTGCTTGGGATTACCTTGACCCAGGTGCAGGACCTTGCACTTGCTCTTGTTGAACTTCATGAGCTTTTCACAGGTCCACTTCTCAAGCCTGTCAAGATCTCTGTAGAAGGAGCAGAGTTCTCCTTGCTTTCTGCTGATGATTCCTTTCTCTGGTAGGTCTCAGATACTGTCTCACGTGAGAGGGTGTGGTTACACAGGGACTGTCTAAGAGGATTCTCCAGCGTGCCTTAACCTTTTCTCAATATTCCAGTTGGGGAGTGATTACATTTAGATTATAGCCACAAAACTACTAATGAAGGCAGATCAGTAATGGCTTTGGGGCTCTCTGCCACTGACTGATGGATGCAGCCCCCTTCCTAGTGAGAGGAATATTGTGACACGCTGTCCTGTTGTCTTGTGCAGTGTGTGCTTCCTTGGGCAGTAACTCATGGGAAGGTGGCAGGATTACAGACATCTAACTTTGCCCCTTCTCTCCTCTCCAGCTCATCTGTTCTTGTGACATGGTTGGCAAAATTTCCCCAGACTTCAACACAACTAGGAACAAGCATTTTAGAGCATGTTAAATTTTTAATTTTTTTTTTTTTTAGAATGAATTGGATTTGAAACGTGGGTAGGAATTTAAGTGCAACCTTCTAAAATCACCTACCAATACCTTTGCTAGCTGAATGCACAAATACACTTCAAAAGCAGGATACCAACCTGTTCTTAAATTCTTACTTTTATCTTGCTGTTGCACATTGCTGAATCAAATGCCCCAAGGTAGTTGACTTCACTTAGAAACCTAATTTTCATCTCACTTCACAGAATTTTTATTCTGGGGCAGCCCCAGTACCTACATTTGGATCTTGCCTATGTAGTTTTTCCATCTATGTGCCTACCCTGCCAACAGTGGTACTTCTCCTAGTGTAGAGGGACAGCTGAACTAACTACAGGAAATCATAACATTCAGAAGACCTGCTGGTACCTGTTGTCATTGCTGGACACAGGTATCTGCCTTTGAGTGAAGGACAAGGAACTGTTCTCTGTCAAGTGTGTGCAAACAGCACCTAACACTTTCATTTGTACTTAACTGAAAACTGTTCTGTTCCTCTGTGCTCGTTAGCAGTGAAATTGATAACATCATCTGATTGTCCCAGCATGATCTGGGGCTTCAGTGATTGATTAAATGCAGAGGCAAATTTGAGACATCAAATTAGTTACAGAAAGGGTTTCTTGCAAGTGGACTGTGGAAAGTGGTACTGATTGCTATTGCACAGTGAGCCACAGGGGTCTTTGTCCTTTACCTCTGTGGAGGCTTAAATTTATTGTGACATTTTGTTTCTTCCATGGTTCTGTAATGAAGAAGGATTAGGTTGTGGTCATGGAAAAGGAGCAGTATGAGGCTACATGTCAAGAGATTTGTGTTGTGGCTTGGCTGTTGCAGTTGGACTCCCTGCTCCTGTTGGTGTAAGCATCTTTGCCTCTGCTTTCTATCTACAGAATTAAGCTGATGTGCCTCTGCAGCTGCCTGGGGACATCAAGAGGCTCGATGTTAAAAGCTGATAATGACCACCAGCAAGTAAGCCTCTGGAGGGGGATTATACTAAACAGATTTTTCAGCTTAGTAGAAAAAAACATGTCCCTTTCTGTTCTTCAAGAGAGGTAGGACTTGGGAGCTGTTGGCTCAGGGTTATGGAGACTTCTGAGTGTCTAAGTAAATGCAGAGCTGGGTTGGAAGGCTCTCTACCTTTACACACCCAGAAGAGAAGAGTGCTTGGAAGCCCTAGAACAGAGTGCAGGCACATCTGTAAGGCTTTGAGAGGAAGGAAAGTGACTAATTTTTGCCTCAAAAGTTTACAGAAATGGCTGTCCTGGGATTTCTCTGAGTAAGAGAGTAGCCTACTTTGTGTTTCTCAAATTTAGGGAAAAGGACATTGCTGTTTCCTCTTAGCCCAGCCTTGCTAAAGGTTACAAAACTTAATTCTCTTCCAAGTTGATCAAGACCTGCTGAAACAGGTCTCCACTTGCAATCTTTCCTGTCACAAAAGCCACAAAGCTGGTATTTGTTAAGTGCATCTTGGATCCTCGTTCTGACAGTGCTGTATAAGTGCAGAAACTGAGAGAATGGTTGACATCAATAATTGAAGCATTTAAAATTAACCGCTAATATTAAACGTTGAATTAGTGATTTTGAGATCCCTGTTTAGTAACTAAATGAAACAGACATTACTCAGAGACTACTCTAGCTCTTTTAAGGGTGAGTAAAGGACTTCTGTTGTGGAGTTTTCCACTGATGTCAGTTTTTGCTGGGACACTGTTACCTTGTGAGAGCAAGGATCCCCCCATCCTCTTCTGTGGTGCACAACCAGCTGAGCAGTGATGTTAGCACAATATTTGTGTTGTGCTTTAATACCTGGAAGCCTGATGTGGCAATGAATTTAGCTTCTCTCTTCACTGTCCCTTCCCCTGGTCTCTCACTTTCACCAAAGCTGATATTACTTTCAAGGCTTGATTCTGCTTTGCCATAGCACGTGTAGCACCTCCCAGCCATGTGCAGAGAGAGCAGGGGACCGGCTTCTATGGATCTGAGGCTTTTTGAGCAGTTTGAAGTGCTTATGCTCTTTGCAAGTACCGTTCATTTTGTTTCCCTCTGGAAAAACTCAACAGGCTAAGATAGCATCTTGTAGCGTTCTTGTCATGTTTCCTTAGCGACGTCCCTGCCATCTTGTCCGCACGAATAACAAAGCCAGATCTGCAGTTTTGTCTTGAGAGGTAATAAAAATGAACTCCAGCTGCCTTTGTTCTGCTGTATATAAATTGTTAGCCCTACCGTACGCTCCAAACCCAGAATTTGTTTTCTGTTTTCTGGCTATTGGTGGTGCTGATGTATGGGGGAAATGCTGTAGTCTGCGTTTTGCAAGCAATGTTGACAGTGTGGAGCAGAAAGTAATACAAATATGGGTATTAAAGTATATAATAAATTAGGCAATGCTGACATGGATGCGATAAGATACAAATAGGTAACATTGAGCTGTTGTGCTTACTAGGGCAGTTTCTCTAGAGGCATAATCAAGTAGTGATTCTTGTTTTTTCACTTGTCTTTCCTTCCTCCTGCATATTTTTCTGTCTTTTCTCCAACTCAATTTTTTGGCATGCACCTTTCTGCCATGCCAGCCTTGAAGTCTAAAGATCAGGTTTTTGAGGGGGGATTGTTTCTTTAGAGAGGATGACTGACAGTAGAAATTGGACATAACTTATTGTTTACTGAGGCAAATGGCACAGACCCAAGGGAACCTTACTGACTTACACATGCCAAGGACTTAATGCTCAAAGTCCCATCTCCAGTTTTTGTGAGTACAGGCTACTTCTGCAGACACTTCTGCCTTGGGGGCATTTGACATGAAGCATGTTAGTGGGATGTGAGATTTTGGCGACTGAAGTACCCTTGGGAGAGGTTTGTTTGAAACCTCTGTGTTTATTTTGAAGGAATTTTTGAAGATTTGCTTTTTTTCCATTTGGGCAGGGAGATGGGACAGAGGGCTAGGGTCATGCTGTCCTACAGCCAGCTCAGCCCTGCAACCTGCAGCTGCCGTATGCTTGGAAGGAAGTGCTGTAACCCTTGGTGCTATGAGATAAAAGTGGGCTTGTACTTCAGTTTGATTACCCTTTCCCGAGTTCATAAGGCCCCTATTGTTTATTGCTTGGTGTGAGTGTTAGGGTTTTAGTGTAGTGAAGGTCACCCATCTGTGATTTTGGCTTTGCTACCTAATTGTAAGTGACACCCCCTTTCCCCAGCTCACTTTTAAATTAAAAAAAAGAAAGGTTACAATTTGGAGCCTGATTTTTTTTTTTTTTTTTAATGAAAAGAAGTCATGTCTTTCCTCTAAGGAAACACCTGGAAAATTAACATTTTATGGTGTGCCAAATTAGTTCCTTTGAAATTGCAAGGTGAGAAAGGTTGTTAAGTCAGACACTCACAGAGGATTTCTTCAGCTCAGTGAAATACCTGCATGGCCAGCAATAACCTACTCCTTCTACCACTAGCTCTGAAGACAAGATCAACATTTTGCTTGTATTGATCACTTCTCCCTACTCACAAGACTTATTCAGGGCAGATTTTAAAACCCTGAATACCAGCAGTAAAATAAAGCATTGGAATGTTTGAATGAATTACTAGTGAAAGAAAGATTCAGCACTGAATGTGAAGGCTCTGAGGCTAAATTTAGCCTTGATGTTACTATTCTGGAATTTTTTTCCCAGTTAGGATGATCATGTGTAAATCTATATTATCTGTGTATGTTTTTTTTTTTTGCAGTAGTAGTCTCCTCTAAATAGGAGATACACATTCACTAAATGTTTACACCAGCTCAGCTGTAAGGACAGTTTGGCACCAGCAAATAATTTAAAACCCTGGATCTTTCATGTTGGTAAAATCCATCTAGGAGGTCAGCAGTTCATATGTTGGTTATGCATGGCTCTTACCCAGAAACCACAAGCAGGAAATAAATAAAAGAGGTAACTTTTTCAGTTGTCTTGTGTCAAGCTCCCTGAACATCCTCTTGAGTAATCACAGTTGATAAGTAAGAAAAACACAGGTTACTTTTAGGAGTTTTGTATTCTAAGGAGGGAGGTGGGAGAGAAGCTAGAGTAAGATGCTGAAACATTTTCTACTGAGATACCATCACCTCAGTCTCTCTTTGTCTGATTAATGGTTTAAATATGTAAAAAAAAAAAAATAGAACATTCTTGTCAATAACTGTAGTTTGTGTTAAACAGATCAGTAGGCAAGGCTGCCTAGGCCCAAAGTTCAGTTAATGACTTTGCATGAGGATTTGCCACCCTCTGATCTTCAAATGCTATTATAATTTCACATATTTTAGAAGACAAGATTCTGTGCTGATTAAGTTAATTCTGCTTAATTTTTTACCTGTTAAGAAAAGCCTTGCATACTGAGTAAGAAAATAGATTGTTCAATAAGCATGCCATCTTTCAGTGCCCTTATACTCCAGCAAGGAACTGCAGCTACTAAATGCTTGTCAGTGATGGGGCCCATCAGCTTCTGTGTTGCTTGATTTGGGAGATTTATATTCAATAATTTGAAATCCCACAGTGATGAAGCTGAATATCCATGTTGTCAGGCTAAAGGCATTGTCAGACCTTTTTTTAATATAAAATGTTTCCTATCTGTTAAGCTGGTTCTGGAGTTATAAAGTGACAGAGGACTGCTAATTTTTTAAACTTTAATTTATTTAAATGCTGAACCTAAGCCTAGAATCAGCTTAATGCTTAAAGTTAACATGTACAAATGGTTATTTTCACTTCTGAAGGTACCATGCCAGATGATTTGGCCAGGTAAGGCTCCTAGTCTCATAATAAAGCTGTTGAATGAAGTGACGTGGCTTTCCACATCTGTGGAGTAGCACAGCCTTGTGCAAGAGCTGCTTGGGTGTCTCGAGCAGCACAAGCCTGGTGTGGTGGTGGGGACAAGGCTGGGGGGCACAGAGCTGTGGGATGGCTGCAAGCAGAGCCCAGACCCCACTGCAATTCCAACTTCACATTCCCATCTCTGGCAGTGGGCACTGCAAGGGAAAAAGCAGCCTCCCTGCAGAGGTGTTTGAACAGCTGTCTGGTTTACACAGGAACTTTACCAGTGTATTCTAAATGTCAGCCAAGGCATATGGTATAGTGTTGCTGGGGGAGAGTGCTTTTTAGGACCTCTTCCTCCAAATTCAGCCTGGTACTAATGAAACATTGGTATGTGCTGTATACAAATGTGGTGCTTGGTTTTTGGATTTAGTCCCGGCTCTCTCAGAAGGGCTGGAGAAAGACTGTGGGGTTTGTCACTGTTTAGGGTGGTAACTGGGTTTTCTCAGAGTCTTGGGGGTATGGTATCACTATAAGGAGGGATGTTTCTTAGAGAGCAAACAACACTTAGATTCACAGGAACTTCTCTGAATGGTTTATTGTTACTTTAGGTCCCAGACACTCAACAGGGTCCTCAGCCCTGTATTTTGAAGCTGGCCTTCCCATGGTATACGGTGTGCCTGTAGGTGTTACACTGCAGAGGAACACGTGCATTAATCATCCCTTCTTTTCATTAAAGGCAATCTAGTGATCTAAAATTGCCAGGGGGAGAAAAAGTTCTATAGTAATTTTATAGAATTTCAGGGCATTCTTCTTATTTTCATTGTAGGGGGAGGGGAAAGCCCTGTAACATTTGCAATGTGACATAAATGTCAGCTTTCCTCTGTTGAAGAGTCCTGCAGGTTGATTGCTTTCCACTTTTGAAATCATGACAGAAATAAGCCTGAGGAAAAAGAATAGTGTGTGTTGTCCCTATCCTATACTGTCTCAGAGACACCCACAGAGAAATTGGTAGACAGTATCTCTTGATCATGGAAGATGGATGGGTCCATGGCAAGAGCTTAGCTACCAGATTCCAAGTTTAGTATGAATTTTTGCCTCTGGGTTTGAGCTGTTTACAACAGGTTCTAGCTTGAAGTGCAAAACGGTGGTTGTAGGGAAATACAGCGTTTTTGCTCCTGAAAGTATAGAAGGAGGTGTCTGAAATAGATGTGCCCTTTTCATTGCCTAAGCAAGTCAATGGAAAAATCCAGTTGCTGGGTACCCAAACATCAGGACTTTTAGTACAGTCTGAATGCCAACAGATCTTTAGGGGAAGCTGTGTTCTGCGGTATTTTATCTTCAGCAGAAGATTGGAAGCAAGCTCCAAGCCTTGCTAGTCTATCCTGTGTATTTTTTATCCTGTGTATTTTATCAAACTGGAGAAGATAATCTGTTTGAATCTCAATACCTCCCTCTCAGCTCTGCTAATTGAGTAGTTTATATGCATCTTCTAAAGGTGAAAATAAACACCCGATGGTGGGAATTTTTTTTGTTTCTCGATATTTTCATTTTTTAAAAATGTGCTTATCTTGCTTTACTGCCATAGAAAATACCTACAGCACATGGAATCTGTGCAAAGTGCTTTACTATCTCACCAATAACCTGAACATTTTCATTTTTAAGGTTAAATCTTGTTCCTGACTCCAAATGGATCATTCCCTAGTGTTTGACAGCATTCTATTCTCTGGTTTCTGAATGTTATTTTAGGAATGGCAGAAATGTGGTCAATGATCTTGGTAGTTTAAAATAAAGTTGCACAAGAAAAAGTCTTGCACAACAGAAATAAGTCTTCCTTGCAGTCTGCAAGGAGACTGGGGCTCTGATCAGGCTGAAAATTGTATGAGATGTGGTCTTATTACTTTCACCTACATTAGTGTGAAATCTGGATTCTTGATTCCACTCTTGGGAGGCTTCAGCTCCATCTATAAGGACTAAAGGAGTCCTCCTCAAGAGGAATCTAGTGGTTCATCCCATGAAATCCAGTGTCTGTATTTTATGATCCAGAGAAAGTTTTGAGCTACTTAGAGTGATGACTGCGGTGATGGGGAGGACACTGGTTTTTGCTTCCCATGTGGTCAGTGGTTAATTCATCCTCTGGGTTTTGATGGACTTCAGTAAGTAGGGATGTTGGGATTTTAAATCTTCCTATGAAAAGGTGACTTTGTTAATGCAGTGTTTCTAGAAATTAATATTCTATAGGAACATTGGTAAACATAGTAAAGAGAGGACAGGACTGTCTCTATGGAGGCACATTTCATCCAGAAATCTGTAGCATCTGTAAAGTCTAAACTTTATAAGAAGAAGCTAAGTCAGCTGCTTTGTAGTGTACTCTCTTCCCTATATTTTCTGTCTCTTGGTTTTAACAGATCATGTCACAGTTGTGTGCTTTAGTCCCTACTGTAAGCTCTCTGTAAGTTTTCCTGAGTGCCCGAGCCTTGTGTGAATGACCAAGCAGCACATTCTGTCTCTGTGGGGTATATTTTTAGTGTGGTGTTCAGGGAAAGGAGGTGCAATTAGAACTAACTCATTAACTGTAATAGCTCTTTATGTACTGCGCTGACTACAGACCCCTGTGAGGGTCAAGGCATTGCCAATTAGCCTACATCTGTCCAGAAACAAGATTTTCTCTGATCTCTCTAAGTCTAATCTAATTTTATTTGTAAGAAAAAATTGGACAGTGCAGTCTAAAAGAGATAAATGGAAGCTCTGCAAAATGGCCCTGAATTTGGTATTGTAATTGTTGGAGGATATGTTTTTGTTTATACTGCATTTTCAGCTGTAAAGTGACTTAAGCCTGGTCAGCCAAGCTGGCATAACTCAAGACCTGTGGGGTACTAACAGTTCTTTCAGGTAATAAAAGAAAAGTGTTCTGAAACAGTGTATGCGCTTTGACTTGGGGACAGGCATTTTATAGGGTAATATCAGAGTTTTTATTAATGTCTGTTCTAGTAAGAAGGTTGATGGAATAAAATGAAGGCTGCTTTAGACTGAGCTGGAAAACTTCCATGGATTCTTGTGAAGATGGTGGGGAAATGCAACATGCCTTAGTCTTGGTCACTTGGCGGTCAGGTGGTTTTTTTCTCTTCTAGAGGAAGCTTTACATTATCAAAATCATAGGACATCTAAGGAATATTATTTAAAGATTACCTGCAGAGAGAGTTTTCCTTTCCTTCTGTTTTTCTCTGAGCATACAGCTGTCTGAAGTTATCATAGCATGTCTGTTAGGGATGTTATACTTCTTGGTTACATGGAAGGTGAACTGCTCAGTAGGGCTCAAAAAGCAGTAAAACAAAGCAAATACATCAAAACTTGTCATCAATAGGGACTTAGATAAAAATAAATTCACTTTTTCTGCAGCTCTCTTGCAATAGACTGTAGATGAAGAACTATCAAGAACCACACAAAGAAATAAGTGAAAATAAATTTTTAAAAATCTTTACAGACTAAGTGATTACATGCCTGGCTATACTAAGTCACAACCTTTCTGAACTGATTTCTGTTGATGAAAACTGTACCTCTGTAATCAGACAAAATTTTGAAGCATATCATAAAGGGCTGGGTTACATAGTTTGCTTTTAAGATATCAAAAGTGCAAGGCATTCCTTAGCCCATATTTGCCTACTGTGAAGCTTATACATTTCCCTGCAGAGTTTGATACAGCATGGTTGAACCAGAGGAGTCATCAAATATGTTTATTCCTACAATCCATCCTAAATGCAGATTGCCCACTTGAAAGTAGTTCTTGCTTTCAAGGTACAAAAGGAAGTACTTTCATACAACATTTTCCAGTGCATCAGGAAAAACAATTAGAACTTTGTTTTACTGTATAGTTGAATACAATAACTTGGTGTTTTTCAGTGGTGTTGCTCAAAAAGTAGGATTATTAGAGACAATCCTACTCCCACTGACTTGAAGCTGAATTTTGTTCCATTTGAGAACAAAAGTGAAGTTGCACTACTACAGCTGTGGAAGAACCAGCAGCAGTTTCAAACAGCCTGGAACCACACAAACCAAAAATGATATGCAAATTATGCAGTGCATGAAACAACCTTACAGTATCTTCTTTATATATTCCAGGCAGGTCTATTTTTCATGGTATGGTAATGTCCTAGTGGAGCCTTCTCTAAAGCTCTGGTCCTTCAAAATAAAAAGCTAGGAATGTTTTAGGAGAGAGGGAGAGTAACCCTGTTGAGCTGAAACTTGCTGGTGTCCCATTGCATCAGATCTTCGTGGTGTGTGGTCTTTTTCCTATCAATAAGCCTCTGTGGGGTTTTTTGTTGTTGTTCTCTACAATAAAATAGACTGTAGGGAGTGGTTTCTCTCTGACCTTTATTCAGATCTATGCATATGAATTCCTGGGTTTTTTCTGCCTAATGCTATTATCATCCCTCCACTGACTGGAATTGTGAGCACAGTGAGACTATATGAAGCAATAGGGTAACAGGACAAATCTAGTCCTAGATTAGTTTCACCCACTTTATTCTTTTTCCATGTCCTCTTTACTCATTTTATCCACTTTGGCTGGTATTATAGTCATGTCTCTCACTCCAAAGCCTTCATTTTGGTTAACAGCCTTTTCACTGTTACCATGGAGTCCCATTACCTTTGTTTCTGTTGACAGTGTGAATAGGTGTCCATCACTACATTGTCCATCATGACATGCATCAGTAACACAATAAATTGACTAGGGAACTAGTCAGCTCCTAAGAAGAAATGTGCTGTGGCTGCTAATGCCTCCAAGGAAAAAGAATTTTATCTGGGGTGGAAATTTTAGTGAAGGACATGGCAGCCAGCACTGTGCGTTTGTAAAATATAAAGCCTGTGAGGGATGAGGAAAACAAGAGTAATGGGAATCTCTGATTTCCTTCTTGTTGACTGGGTGAAGGTAGTAAGATGTGATGAAGAAACCAAGTGTTGATGAACTTGCTGAAGTCTGGTTCATGGAGCAGTTGATCAGCCCGCCTGCAAGGGGGGGTTGGTGGCTTTGTGCCAAGTGATGTGTATGCCCTGAATCCTACAAACTTTGTTTCTAGGACTATAACGTACTTTAGTTCAGCATCCTTAGTAGAGCAGGGAAAGCCAAAAAATTCATCACAGCTGTCCCCAATGGGGAGAAGGGCAATTGTGTAAAAATGAGGAAGTGTTATCACTAAGCTGACATGAACGTTATTTAAGGACACTGCACCTCTTAGAAGAGTTTGCAGGAAGTCATGATGATTTCTTTTTGCCCAAAACAGAGGTTATCAGAAATATGAAGAATCTGCCAAGGAGCTGAAATT
Organism: Phainopepla nitens; assembly: GCA_013400175.1. Classification (NCBI taxonomy): domain Eukaryota; kingdom Metazoa; phylum Chordata; class Aves; order Passeriformes; family Bombycillidae; genus Phainopepla; species Phainopepla nitens. The sequence goes on from VXBQ01010699.1 coordinate 42,639, forward strand.
ACGTTTGAGGAAAGAAAAAGAAAAAATCAAATTAAAAAAAGTCCTACTCTTGTAGGTTATATATAAAGCCCAGAAATGTATTCAAATTTTTGAGTTTGATCGATCAACTGCCAAAAGAGATCCAAACTTTTACAATAACTATCACATGTTTCTTCAAATGCATCAGGAGCATGAAACCTCCTTGGAAATGTGTAGGGTAAGAGCGATTGAGGTGGAACAGGGATCCTTCAATTTGTTAAGGGAAATTAAAGGAAATTTCATTCATTTTGTGGGTTGTTGTTCTCTGTGGAATAACCTGGGGAAATTTCCCATGCCACAAACCTTCCTGTGGGGTACTTTTGAGAAAGTCTTTCTGAAACTGAAGTGAGGGTAAAAGGTTAGAGAAGAAATAGTAAAACTGAACAGTAACAAATCACCACAACTAGACTGTGCTCATCCAAAAAGCTTGAGAGGAACTGCAGCTTACAGCACTGTGTGGCTGCTGGCTTAGAGATGCCTTTGCACCAGGAGGTGATAAATATGATCAGCAAGTTTGACAGAAGTACTTGATACCGCATAGAAGCTATAACAAAATGAAGAATTAGAGGATACCTGGGTAAGTATTGCATGCTTGGTAAGAGTCAAATTGCATATCTGCCTTGCAAATGTGTTGCTGTTCTCTGTAGGAGCCAACAAGCTTGTTGATAACGATGATGTGTGGTATAGTCTCCTTTGTCAGAGACCTTCGTAAAAACCAGCTTCCTTTTAAGAGGATTTTAGGAAAGCTAAGCAGTTATGGCACCAGAAGAACAGTTCTGATGTGGATAGATAATTTGGCCAAAAGCTGGAAAACAAGGTCAATGGTCAGTCCTTGGAGTGTAAGGAATGTGTGTGCTCTTGGCTCTGCCCACATATGGCTTGGAGAGAAGCTTCTAGAGATACCATGCCATCATAGGTGGGTGGCAAATGTGAAGTCTGTCTGGAGGGCTGCAGAGGGATCTCATAAGACTGACTGGCTAAGAAAATGTCAGATGAAACCCAGTCTAGGTAATGATAAATTGATCCATGTGGGGAACAAGCAATCCAGTTTGCCTTAAAGATGAGTAGTGAGCTGAACTCACACTGAGAAATGGGGTATCTGGAGTGAGACCTGAGGCTTTAGTAGGTAAGTCTCTGAAAATGTCAATTTACTCACTTGTGGTTAAAAATGCAAATCAAGTGTTGGCGTTTGTAAGGAAAGGAATACAGAACAAAACATGACATTGTGTCAGGAGGAAGGCTTAAAGAAAAAAAGAAAGTTGCATCTTCATGCAGAGGGTATCGGACATGGAACTTTTTGTTAAAGGATGTTGTGAACACATTCATATTAGTTTTATGGAAATTGGATAAGAGAAAGTTGGTTTTGGAGGCTACTAAGTACACAGAAAATACAGCAACTCATGTCCCTGAGCTAAACCAACAGGAGATTGGAACAGAGTTAAGAAGGCCATGCTTATTTGGTCCTTGATCTTCTCTAACTCTGGCTCCTGCGGAATGCAAGTTGTTCCAGGCAGTGCTGAACTTCTAGTCAGATCTAATACAGCCACTCTTCTGGGACAGAGCAGATCAGGGTCTCTGCTTCGAGCAGCATCATGACCTGGTCACAAGAGCAGGGAGCTGCAGCACTCTGGAGACCACTGTACAAAGTGCAAAAGAGGAGCAGGTTTTGTAGTGCTCAGACACTCTGCTGGCTGGCCTTTCACCCAAGTGCAGGATGGATACCAATTTTTTGCTGCGAGCTTTCCAGTGTTTTGCAAGTGCTTCTCCCAGATGTTCAGGGTGACATGTAGCCCAACTACTAAAAACCCAGCTTATTTGGATTTGTGTGTGGGGGGGTTTGAGATTGGTGCTCTCTACTGAATATATTGTATTGTCCTGCAACTTGCTCTCCAAAGTAAGCAACTTGCTTACTCAGAGTAAGAGTGGTCAGTGTATTGCATAATGCTTTTGCAAGGTTTCTTTTTCTTTCTCTGTTGCTGAGTCTTGATTGGTTTTCTGCTTTCTGTTAACTCCAGGGATGCAGTCTGGGGACACCAATTTACCACAGCCTGCACCTGAAAGGTTTGATAGCTGAATGTGTTGGAGACACAGGAAGTTGTGCAGTCAGAAAATGTGAATTTATATTTTTCCTATAAATCATTTGAACTGGTGTGTATTTCCACGTCTGATTTCTGGGCATGGATCCAGGAAAAGAACAGAGCAAAGTGTATGCTCATCTATTCTCTTCCCCTTGTACAAAAAGAAAAACAAATAGAGCTTGTGCCTATTGGAAATTAAATAGCAGCATGTTTCTTTTAACCACTTTCTATTAAAGTGAGACGCAAAAGTGTATGTGGAATGCTCAACCTGGATTTGAATCTCTGATGAGTTGTCACAGACTGTGAGTGTCAGAGTTTTGTGTTTAGCTTCTAAAATCTTGGGCAAAAATGGCATCCTGACAGAGGACATCGAGGCGAGGTCCCATGTTTTAGCATCCTTCAGATCCACTTGAGTAACACCTGATAACTGCACGTCATGACTTGCTGAGGCCAGGCTGCTGCTGTGCACACGTGAGCTATCACTGTGTTCAAGTGACCGAAGCCTGTGGCCAGTCTGCTTAACTGTGTTTGCTTCATTTGTTGCTGACCCATACTTGTCCAGCAGGTGCTACAGCATGGCTGGGGGGCTGTTTAGATGCTCAGCAGGGATGCCTCACTGCCTTGTCTTTGTGGATGGCGTGGATCTGCCAGAATCACAGCTTTTTCTAAGCTTGTGACACTGGGCTACGACTGCAGTGCGGGTGATATGGAGTGATTTTTGTGAGCTGCCAGGCGCCAGGGACACAAACATACTTTCCTATCTTTTAGTTTGACTTATTTTTCTTTTTTTTCCCCAAAAATATGCTTGACTGACCCGCTCTCACTGTCCCTTGAGTGTTAGTGCTCTGACACCCAGCAGAACTGCTGCAGTTACTCTGCTTGGTCATGGCTGTTGTCTGCACGTTCTGTAGGAGGTTGCTGGAGCTCAGCTGCTGTGAGAGGCTCCTCAGAGCTGTGTTTGTACTTGAATCTTCTCTCAGCAGCATGATAGTCAATTCTTCATCCTGGAAAACTATGGCTGGATCTGTGAGATGCAGTTGCTGGGAGTTGCCTGTGTATCATTTATTCAGAAGCAGATGCTGGCAGCCCTTATAACAAAACTATGTCTGTATTCTTGGTCTTGAGCAGAGCTGCAGGTGTGACTGACTGACTGCAGGGAAACTGAGAGGAAGCTGCCTAGTGGAAAAAAAGATGCTTGCCAATGAAAACAAAACAAAAAAAACAGCTTGGAAAGCGTTCCATGTTGCCATCATGGAAATAGAGGGCACAAGTGAGGGGACCCCCAAAGTGGGTAAATTGGAAAATAAAACATTTATAGCAGGAACAGGGAGAGTAATAAGGTTTGACTGGAAAATCAGATGTGTGTATGAAGTTACTTGCAAGATGGATATTAAAGGCTGGGAGCAGCCATACATTATTGCAAGTCTTGTCTTTGGACTTCATCTCTTCTTCAGACTTCTCTTGTGGCTGTATATTTTCTATGGTTCTAGCTGAAGAATGGATGTTTTTCATCTGCCATCCAGCATACCTTTGCATCTGGACTGCTCTGTCTGGAATGGTTTTCCTGCCCTCGTGGGAGGCTCTGGCTAATGAGTGGACTGTGTACAGCCCCTCTGTTCATTCTTTCAGGGAAGACTGAAAAACTGAAATGTTAATTAGATAGCACTTTGCAATGGAAAGCAAGCAAAACACATCTGCCTTTCAAGCACTTGATATTAGCCAGCTTGCTTTTTACTGGTACATCCTGGCCCTGACTTGTGCTTGCCAGTTCACGTTGAGAGTAAGTATTCCTTTCAGACACTGAGCTGAAATAACGTGCTTTGACACAACAGAGCCTGTTTTGTTGAAATGTTTAATAGGAACTAAATGTTACTGGATTCCTCTGTTAATGAACAGTTTCTAACTGTTTGTACTAGCAACAAGGAGAATTAAATAAATAAGGACTTTTCCTGGTGGAGTAAAGGAGCTCTGCACTAGGCCCAGTGGCCATTCCTACACCATATTTTTATGTGGCCTTCAGGACGGACATGTGACCAGACTCATGAACTAGGCTGTTGACCTGTTGCACAATGTCGAGACTGTTTTTCTGGTCACTAGGATGGTATTTTACAGACGAAAAGCCGATGTCTGTCTATGCATTGAAGGACACTCAAATGCACGCTTGCTATCCATATTAATGCTTTAGTCCTCTTTCTGATTCACAGATTGGTGCTAGAGCAGAGAGGATATCTTACTACTAATGTTGTCTATCTCCTTCTACAGTGGTCCTGAGATTGTTTCTTAGGGGGTAGGTGGGGCTTTTGGGCAGGTGGCTTTTGGGCAGGGCTTTTCATGCCTGGCTTCAGTACAGGCACTGCCCATGCCTGGATCACTGGAGCCCAAGGGGTCCTCCAGGAGCTGGACTTGAAGGAAGGCTTCATGCCCAGGCAGGGGCTTACTGCTACATGCTTTCCCAGAACACTGGAGAAGTTAAATGAATTTGTGCTTACTCTTTCTTTCCCAGCAGGGGTGCAAGGCAGGGGAGGGAAAAGACAGCTGCAGGATAATTATTTAACCTTGTGCTTTCTGCTGGAGTATGATCCAGAACAATTGATGCTTACTGGACTGGAGCACCAGAGTAGTTATTTACTGCTAGCTTACCTCTATGCTTACAGTAAATAACCACCAGCCTGCAGTGCAATTTCCTCCTGTGGTGCCTCTGGAGCAGCTCTGAACTGCACTCCCTTCTGTTAAGGATGCAACACAGCCCTAAACATAAATTGGTCAGCTTTTCTATGGCTTTGTGCAGTAAATGGAAATGTGTATGTGAGCTATGAAGGTGTCTGTGGAGTCAGTTAAAAAGAGATTTTGGGAAAAACAGACTTATGAAAGCTCAGAAACAGTACCAGTTGATAACTAAGCATAACTAAATACTTCTTATGTGGTATAACATAAGAAATATGTCTGAGAAATATTTTGGATAGTGTTTTAAAGTATTCAGTTATGTTTCCCAAGATAGACTGAGAAGAAATAGAATTATTTGTGATTAAACAAATGGATCTCTTATTGCTAGACATTTTCTTTCTCTAGAAACTGATGAATATAATATCATGCTAGCTTTTGTAAATGTCATATGAAATAGATGAGGAAAGTGACTTGGAGAAAAGCTGTAATCAATCACAAGGTGTCACAATTCTCTTTTCTCTGTTGATCATCTTCCTAGAAAGCAATTTGAAGAGGGAAAGATTATAAGTATCAAGGGAACAAACCCAAATCTCCCTCCCCTTTGTTAAGGCAGATTAAATGGGTCAGCAACTGTCTTTTTTTCTGGAAGAGAGAAACCAGAGGCTAAAGTGTGGTCTAAACTTTACTAAAATCTTCATAGTTATTTGAATAAATGGGAAGGATAATAGTGTGTAAGTGGCCCATTCTGTGAGCTGCTAGTTGAACTCAAGTGGAAACAAAGTCATTATAGGGAAAGAAGCAAAATGGGAGGGTGCTGTTAAACCAAAATTTAAGATGACACTTTGAGGTCAGGCCAGATGATGATCATAATAATAATTCAATGAAATTCTTTTATAGCACCAAACTGTGTTCATACTTCCAGGAATGGCTCTGTTGATACTCAGGGTACCTTAGTTATATGTAGCTCCATGCTTTTTATCCTCTGGTCGTTTCTATTAAACTCTTACTGCAGTTTCATATCATTCAGGTGGGTGGTCCCCCTCTCCTCACAGTTCACAGCTGCCTGCTGAGGGTCAGAGGTGCTTGCACAAATTAGGGAAACACAGATGTGCCACCTATCTGCCCTTTTGCAGGCCGTGTGCTGTGTTCTGCTCAGAGGACACACTGGAGGAGAAACTGCTGCTCTGCTATGGGTGGCCTTATTTTAGATGTAGCCTATGGTGAGCTTATCAACTTGACATTTCAAGGGTGAAACAGCAAACTTCTGCTTAAAGATTTGGGAAGATACAATAAGTGGACTGTCACTCTTTAGCAGATGATGTGACTACAGCAACTTACCTTCACTTGCTTGGGTGTGAAGTGGGTCAGTGTTAGTGACAGCCAAGCAGCTCCTCTGCTAATTGGTTTCCTGAGGTCACTGACTGCTAGTGAGGCAGTTCACATTCTCACATAAGAAAAACATTTTGGCCAGGCACTGTACAAAAGCACTTAGCATGGAGACTTCAGTGACATGTGAATTCCACAGTCAGAAATCACGTGTGAAATGTCACAAAAATGAAGAGATTATATTTAAGGCACTGCCCTTAAGAGAAAAAAAAATAAAATTTCTTATCCCTTTGGTAGCTTAAATTTCAGACTTTTAGGTGGTAATTTTCAGAAACTTTCTTTAAATAAAAGAAGACAAAATCATTCACATGTAGGCCTGTGAATGTCAGAACCTGGGTTTTAAAAGGAGACTTAAATAGCATGAGGTTCATTGTGCTTGCTGTGGTGGATCTTTAGCAGGTGAATTAGCTGCTGCTCAGCTGACCTGTGGAGCATGGGAGCAGAAATCTGTGGGAGCAGTGCCTCTGAGCTGGCTCCAGAATGGTCAGCTTTCTTCTTGCAGCCTGGTTCTGCTTGCAGCCTTGAGCTTTAATCATTCCTGTTTCTGTGAGAGGGCTGCAACATACAATCATACAAATTTTTTTGTTTGTTTGTTTTTTTTGTTTCCCATCTTTTCCTTGTCTACAGACACCTTCAGAAGCCTTCTCCTGGATGGAGGGATTGGAAAGCTGCTGCTGTTAAGATGGGTGGCATATACATTTGTATGCAGTTTGATTTGCTGACCTGATCATCAATGAGGTTGCTTGGATAATCTTTTCCCTGTGTTTCTGCATCAGGCACTTGGGCTGATGTAACACATCTCTGACTACTTTAAACATACAACAGTGTTGGGTCAATGAGAAAGTCAGAAAACATCTCTTAAGTAAGGAAAATTTCAGTGAATGTTATTTTCTTAACTCTGGCTGCTGACGGTGTTGTTGGGGGCTCATTCTATGTTCTGCTGTCACTTGCAATATGCTCAGATGTGTAAGGATCTTCATGTTCTATAATGATCCAAGACCTTCTGTATCACTCTCCACTGATCTGAAAAATAAGCAATTTCAGAGGAGTTGTCATCATAGCTCAAAAAAGCTTCTGAACAGTAGTGCTTCTTTGTTTTTTTAAAGCCTACCTAACCCCTGTGTCTGAAACACTGGAAATGTATGAGTTCAGTAGGCAGCTTCAAACAATATCACACACAATTGTGATCTCTTCTGCAGTGGCCCTTCTTTTGAAAAAAGTTTTTCTTTTATTTTCTGGTTCAGATCACAATGTGAGCATATGGAAGTGTAAAGGATAATGGCTAGCAAGGTTTCTAAATTTTAGATACATAGAGAGATTTGGAGTGTAGGAATTTTACTGAAGCTGGAAAATGGGAAATAAAATGGAGATGTGGCTAAACCGTTTTCACTAGAAACTGTGAAACAGTCTCAGTGTGCATGACAAGTCTTCAAATCACCGCTTAAACCTGCTGGAAAAAATGACCAGAAAGCACGTACCTGGGATACACATTTGATTTTTGACAAGTTCTTCAGTACATACAAGAAACAAACAATATCAGGGAGAACCTAAAACTTCTTTTATGCTTGATATCAAAATAGTAGGCTTTTTATATGGATTAACATGCACCCTGCAAATGAGTCTCTCAGTTGAGTCCAGTCCTCTTTTTCTTTTCAGTAATTTGCTTGGACTGGTTTGTCCCTCCAGTACTATTCCCCTGTGTCCCATAAGGAATCCCATATCCCTTTAGGCAGTAGCTGCCACTCTGTCAGTTTTTAAGCTGAAGAACTGCACCTGTTGACTCAGAGTGATGGTTTTAACACCTGGACAGCAGCATTGATCACTCCTCTTGAGAGGAGTCAGGGCAGGCTCCCTTTTCTCTTATCAAATTATTGGTGTTCCCATGCTTGGCATTGTACTCCTGTTGTTGTTTGTGTTTGTGGAGATGCGCCTTCAAAACACACAAACTGACAATTAGGTTATCTACAGAGTTTTAATCAAGGCTTCTTTTATGTGAAGGGAGGATAAAATTTTTAGGAAGAGAGTCTTCTCTGTGAGGGTGCTGTGGCACTAGAACAGGTGGCCCAGAGGACCTGTGGATGCTCCATCCCTGGAAGTGTTAAAGGTCAGGTTGGATGGGGCTCTGAGCAACTTGATCTAGTGGAAGCTCTCCCTGCCCATGGCAGGGCCGCTGGAATGAGATGGTCTTTAAGGTCCCTTCTAACCCAAACCATTCTGTGATTCTGTAAAAATGGCAGCTGGGTCTCCTTTTGGCACTTGGAGGAAGAGAGATGGCACTACAGTAAAAAATGGAAAAGCACTGTGTGAAGTGAAGGAGTTGGTTTAGGGAAAGAGGAGAGTACTAAGGAGAAGTCATGCCTGGTTTTTTGCCCCATATTTTGCCTCCATATTGAGGAGGAGGATATGGGTGAGGAGACAGGGGATGACATCAACACTACTGAATCTGCTGTGAATATGACACATCATGCAGAGTGACAAACCAGGCTGGGCAGATTGAGGTACTTTCCTTTTGAGGTACATGCCTGTGTGGTTCCTGTCACAAAGTGTCAGTGTAACCACTGTTTTATTCCCTGGATCAGCCCTTTGTTTGCTGGATTCACCTGCCTAGCATTCCTGAGATGCTTTACCTGCTAGTTTTCTCCCTGAAAGGCAGGACAGTTTAAAGCTTGCACCTGAACGTGAGGAGAAATACCTCTCTAAACTTATAATTTATGTGTCTGAGCTTGACCTCTCAACCGAAGGCATGTTGGCATGGAAAAGCTGTTGAATTTTACCTTCACTAACTTTCTGGTGGTATTATGGGAAATTACATCAATCTGACTATGGTGACTCATTAAAACCCAGAAGAAATAGTTCATGCGAATAACACAGAAGCCTAGCTAGTGGTCAGTGATCTGGAACATGAACATAAAGTATTGCAGAGAAAAAGCTACACCAATTTCTATTAACAGAAGTCAGAAATACGTAGCAGGAGGAAATGTATTTTCAGCCAAACTCCAGATAAGGTACAGAAAAAGAATTAAGCTTCAGAGATGGTTGCTCCACCCTGCCACTGGAGAGCACAAACCATTGGTAAGGATTAGATATGAGGCTACCTAGTGCCCAGTCAAAAAAAATATTATGGGTGAATTAAAGAATACATCATTTTTATGAGGTTCAGAAGCAATAAATACCTTCCAAAACTCAGAAGACTGATCTGATAGAGCAGATGCTTATTAAAGCAGAATCACGACTGGCTTCTCTCAGACACAGAAACATTTAACCAGCTATACCATAAACAATCCTGTTGCTGGCACAGTTTCCTGCTTGGTGTAACTTCTGTAATTACAAATGAGATTTTCTGTCAACACATTAATTTATCTATATGAATATTCTTCCTGACTAATGTTTAGAGAAGCATTCATGTGCTTTCACTTAACTACTGGGTTTAGCTGCTGCGTGTTTCCTGACCCAGCTCTGCCTCATTGTCTGGTTTTCTTTTCTGTATATTCTAGTATTCATTACCTTCTTTGTGGAGTGTGAGACATGAACATCATTTTTTCTTAGGATGCTTATTTCCAAGATCCCTTTTATTCATGTACGTATGAATAGAGGAGAATGCCTCGCCTCTTCTTTTGATAAAAATCTAGGTTTCTTAGCATCTCCAAATCTCTGTTACCCATATTCCCCTTGGATAAGTAGCAGTTCATTGCATCAAAAAAAGCCCTTTAGCTGTGACTTTTCCTACCACTGTCATAATGCTCTAATTAATTTATCTACAGACTCATTTTTTTTACTTGCAAAGTCTCCCTCATTGTCTGTATCATCATCATCTGCTTGCCTGCTGGACCATGCTCTGACTGCACTAGGAAGGCAACATTACCTACTCAGAAATATGTTACATACTCATGTATACATTATGTAGCATTGCATGTGCAGAACTGCTGCCTATGTGCCATTCATCTCTGAGCCTCTGCTATACATCTCTTTCCTCTGAAGTCCTTCAGGTTCCTTTCCAGTTTCTCTGATTTTGATTTTCTCCCTAGTTTGCTTTAAAACCAGCTATAATTACAGTCCTTCTTTTCACTTTTAAATTTTCGTTCTAAATTCCCGAGTGTCTTGACTCTGTCTCCTGTTCATGTTCTGGAGATCCTGTACATTTTCTGATTCCTACCTAGTGTTCTTCTTTTTTTTTTTTTTTTTTTTGTTGATGATACTTTCTGTGCCCATGATTTCGCCTTCAAAGATTTTGGTTGGTTATGTTTGCCTGCTTTCCTTTTGTTGCACACATTGTCAGTAAAAATGACTCTGGATCCCTCTGCACTTTAACACACTGACTATGTTATTATCACGTAATCTCAGTAGTGCAGCAACAAGAATTCGTCTCTTATTTGGAGCTTCATCTGCTGCGTGCTGCCTTTCCATAACTCTAGCTCATCTGTTTCTGCCTCATCTCAATTCTTTTCTCTCTCACCTCCTTTCTTCCTGTCTTAGCTTATGATTGTATCTTAGTTTATGATCTTATCTCTCTAACTAGCTTTTAATCTTGTAAATCCAATCGAGATAAAAATCATTAGATTGTATTTTTAACTCTCTTCAAATACATTTCTATATAACATTTATAATCTCTTTACTCCTGGAAAACAGCAAAGCCCAACATACAGACATGCACTGTGGCATACCCAAAGTGTAGCCACCTCCAAACTGAAATACTATGGCTATTAAACAATTACCCTGCACAAAGTAGTAGTATATATGAATGCAATGTCTAATACCCACTTCACACCAGAGAAGGAATTTAAGTGCAAAGTATATATCTACACACAGCAGAACTGTTAAATTCCCGAAAAGTGCCAAGAGGTACAATAGTGACCCTGTATATACCTATCATTTGCTTTGTAGAGATAATATTTCCTGTTATGAGTTCTGGAGGGATAAAACCTTTGAACTCTAAAATGAGAAAATTGATCTGATGAAAAGTTAAACATAGGTTTATAAGACACTTGTTAGATTGAATTAGATGCAGAACATAGAGCTAGATTTTAATGATGCTTCTTCATGTGCTAATCAGTCCTACACTGGTCATCTGAGGATACTGATAAGAGATGAGTAACAGAGGAAATAAAGAACAATTTGGAAGCATAAAAGCATTAAGGAAGGAAACCATGTATTATTCAAGATTTAGGCACTGGTCCTGCAAAGTTTTACTTGTTTATATAACTGCAAACTGACTTACTTCAGTAACCCTGAAGCTACTAACAGTGCTTAAAAATAAGCATATATTTTGCAGGTCCAGGTCTGATTGAAATAGGATGTAAACATATAATTTTAGGATAGAAAAAGAGAATTTAAAGGGTGGTCAGACATACTGAAATATATTTTGTACATATGTATTCTACCCTTTTGTCCTTGTCAGAGTTTCAATCTCATTACTTAGATTCGTAACAGTGAAACTTTCTTTTTATGAACACAAAAAGCAGCTGGGTTCTGCTCTGATGATTTTTACTTTTCAAACAAATACAGTGGATAGAAGATGGATGAATGGTAAGAATGATAAATTAGCTTAAAACCTCAGGACCCTGCAGGATATTTGGCTGCAAAATGAAAATATGCTTCACCTCTACTTTTGTGGAAGGCAGTTGGATACTATGACAAGATAAACTTGAAAGAGTAGGTAAGAAACGGGGGTAATAGGACTTAAACAGACCAATACCAAAGCCAAGACACGGTCCCACTACTGTTATTCTTAAAACATTTTCAATCTCTCTCTGCATAGAAAAAGTTATGGAGGAATGCAGTAATTTTTGACCTTTGAAAACTGTGGGACTGTCTCATACTGAAGTAAATGCTTCCGTGCAAACTTTCTCCCTGCAGGAGGCTGCCCTCCAGTTTTCTTCTGGTTATTTCTGTTTTGCAGAAGGAAGGACTTCCCACTTAGGCATGTCCAGTGTGTGGTTTCCATTTCTTTCAAGCAGCTGCCAGTGTGCTCTTGCTTAATTTATATAAAAGTGAACATTTTATCTTAGAAATGTGCTTTTGAGACCTCAAGAAAAATTTTATATCATCAAAATTTGTGTATTTGAAGAAAAAAAATACTTGTGGAAGCAAAGAGCACAGCTTAGGTAGCCAACAGCACAGGGTTACAAAAAATTCACCAAGAGGGCTCTGAGGTGTAAGCACTTGATAAACAAGGAATGAAGTGAGACACAGTAAATAGAAACAGCACCTGGAGATGTGCATGCCTTAGGAATCACAAAAAAGAAACCACTGTAGGTGATGAATTTTAACACACCATTCTCAGATTAATTGCTTTTAAAAAACGAACTACCTTTTTGTTTATGATATTTTCATATTAAAAATTATATCCAATCTGAGAATACTCAGATTTTGAAAGATTACACTCTGCCAGGTATGCATTTAGGACTCTTATTATAAAGATAATTTTTTAAAGTAGTGATGAATTGAAATCCTGTGTCATTGAACAGGCTTATTTCTTATTGAATCTAGTATAAACAGCAAGTTTTCAGAACCTGTTTGTGCAGCCAGTTCTAAGATCATATTCGGTTTTCTTTGATCTGAACATGCAATAATCCCCAGAGAAATTGACTGTATAAAAATGGATGGCTGAAACAAACTGTTAAAAAAAAGTTGCAGAAGACTACACACAAAGCAGGCAGAAATGTAAGGATTTGGATAGAAAAGAGAAATGAGGACTGGTAGAGAAGGAATAGAACGTATTCCAAACATATAAAAACAGGACTAAAAAGAGATTATGAGAACAGAAAAGCATTTGGCGACTGAGACTGTAGTTCAGCCAAGATACCTGTCCTTAGAATTTACAGTTAGAATAAACAGCCAAAGCTCCACAAGAAAAGTAGGCAAAAAGGAATTTTAATGCAAAACTGCCCTCTCCCCCTGCCCCTGTTTGTATGTGAATAAACTGAGTTTGTTGAATGTGGAGGCATCATAATTGGATTTTTTTTTTTCTTTTTTAGGCTGTGGCTACTGGCTGCTTCTTAAATGATATCAAATTGTCTGAGGAGCAGATCTTCACCCTCTTAGCTTTCTGCTCTGCTTTCCTGATTGCTGGGATGTCACCGCTTTACTTATGTTTGAGGTATGTTTTAGGGATGCACGTGTTTAGGAACATTTTAAGAATTGCTCCTTCTCTAGCCATCAAGAGTCAGTGTAGTCTCAGGTAGAAAACTATGGGAAACTATGCCAGAAAGGTCTGCTCTCTACAATTTATTAATTCTTATAGTTTAGACAAGAGAAAAAGCAAATAAGTGTCATTGGTAGGCTTGCATTTAAAAGCCCTGAAATTTCTGAAAATGAAGGGAGGTCTGCAGAAAACTCTGGTGAATAGGCTTGTATTTCTTCTCTAGATAAACAATCTAATGAAGATGCTTTCATGCTGTGCATCTAAAGGCTGCTTTAAAATTAGCAAGGCAGGAAATAATCTTCTTGCCCACAGTATGACACTTGTATTTGCTATAGTACTAGCTTGGCTGATAAAGGAAGAAAATACCTTCTTAAAACAAAAAGAAGATTGGGTTTATATCTAATTGTCTCATTTACATTTAAAGGATAGTTCTGTCTGAAGTGCTTTCCACCAGAAATAACAAAATCCTCACTGGTGTCATTTTGAGACTTCTCATTCACCCTCTCATGTGGCCTGAGGCAAAGTGATGAGGTTTTGGGAATTTTTGCTGGAAAAAAAAAGTACTTATGATTTTTGATATTAAGTTGAGCTTCTGCATGGATTGGTTTACTGGAAATAATGTTTCTGCCCTTTTTTTTTGTTGAAGTTTCAATGCTGAAAAGCATTTTCTGGGCAAAGTTTCTGCCTGCTGCAATGGAGCCCATAGTACTTCAGCCTCCATTTCCTTCATAGGAGTGAGAGCTTTGGGTGATGATGATGTGTTCCTGTTCTCCTCCAGTCTTAGAGGTCTTTGGCCCAGCTCTCATCAGGTGCAAATTCTTGTAGATTCAGCCTAGTACTTGTCTAACCAAAACTAATATATTGATGGAAAGCCATGCTTCTTTAAAAAAAATCATGTCACATTATAGAATCATAGAATCATCTAGGTTGGAAAAGACCAGACAATTCTAGGCTGTTTTGTTTTGTTTTGTTTTGTTTTGTTTTGTTTTGTTTTTTTAAGTCAAAGTTTCCTCCTTTTCTTGTGTCTGAACTTTTCCCATGACTCCTCATTATGTTTGCTCATAGCAGTTCCTACTTGTTGAAGGTTGTGCTTTATCCTGATGGCAGTTATGGAAATGACTCACTTTCTGGCTAGAAAACTGCAGATCTTGTATATTTAATCAGACAGAGAACAGTCTAAGGCAGTGATAATAACTCACCACCTACACTTAGCAGCTGAGGATTCTCCATTTTGTGAATGTGCAATTGTCATCACAGCTGACCTACAGTGAGATGAACTCAATGACAGACAACAGTCATGCAAAGTAGTTTTTCTTAATGTTAGAACAAGATGGCCAAATAAATCTGTAAGCAGGATGACGAATGACCCATTAGGAGTTTCCAGGATGACTGTTGAGAAAGGTGTTTTCTCCATGTACTCCAGAAAGGTTTTGTTTAGAGCCAACATTTTCTTTAAGGTTTTCATGCTGCCATAATTTTATCAGGATGTCTGTTTTTCAAAGGCCTCATCTCTCAAGGTTTTGAAGTGGCTTTGAGAGTTGAAAATTGTGAGGTCATCTCAGTGTTCAACATTTTACAGGATTGGATACTGGATGCATAAAATGGACATTGAACCAACTGCATTCCCCTTTAAGAATTCTTGATTTCAGGAATTTTGAAAAATCACATTCAGAAAATTAAGACCACTGGTTAACATTTGGAAATACTGTCTGTTTTTTAAAATCCCAAAGTTATTTACAGGCGTTGCTGCTGAGTATTGTGATAGCTGCATGTTTATTCATCACAACTATCCTTGATATGCTTGAAGCATCAGTGTTTAAAGTTATTTGGAGAATGTGGGAAAGCATCTGGGAGGCAGCTTCTAGATTTAGAGCTATTTGTGGTGCCAGAGGATCACACGTATTTTAAGGGAATACCTATTGAATCTTTCATGACTATAATGTGTATATGTGTGAGACGCAGCTTGCTTACCCCTTCCCCTTAGTGCACCATCAAATATTCAGTTCTCTTATGTTCAATACTTCATGAGGTTGAGAAGTACAAAAAGCTGAGTTGACTGCAAGGAAAACACTTTGTTTAGTGGGAGAATTTCTCATGATAATTTTATTTGCTTCTCAGTGAATTCTATTCTATTCTGAAATAATAATCCCATAGAACCATAGGTAATTCTGGGGAAAAAGCCCCCATACATTTGAGTGATATATTTTATACAGACATGTAGGTAAGATAAATAAAACAAAAAAAGGATAAAAGTAACCAAATGTGGAGCTGAAAATTTCTGTCCTATTACCTTTCAATTAACTGCTTCACAAACTTCCAGGGCAAGGCTGCTTTTGTTTAATGTTTAGTGATAAACAATTTTCAGCAACAGAAACACAGCAGTGCAAAAGACTCAAAAAGTGACTGGGAATCATTGTTTACATAGAAAGCCCAGCCAAGACAGTAGAAGTGATCTCTACAGGCTGTAGGCTATGCACTTACCTTCTGGAGCTTCTTTTATCTAAGAATGTCATTTTTGATAAATAGTGCCTGTTGTATATTAGGAAAAATCGTGATAGTTGAGGGAAATCGAAGGCAGTGAGCATCAGAGAGGAAAAAAAAAAGAATATTGAAAAGAAAATTTAATTATGTTGGATTCAGTTTTTGAGAAGGAAAATAGTGGCATTATCTATCAGATGGTCAACCATCCATCATTCCTGTTTATCCACCCTCACCACTGGAACATTTGAAATGCATGGTCAAAGTCCCAAAGAGGCACAGTTACAAAAATGAACAGTTATATATCTTAAGCTCACTAAGAGTAGCTAAGACAAAAACTTTCTTATTAGATCCAGTTAGTATTGTACTCCTACTTTTAACTAGCCCAAACTTCATGTCTCAAAGTAGAGCTGGATTTCCACTTCAGGTAGAGAAATGTACATAAAAAAAGATGTTTAGAGCTTTGCAGGTTTTAGATGTTAGTCAATGACCCTAGATTTAAAACATGCCCAACACTACTCAGTGATTTATTGTTAATTACAAATTTTTAAATTAGTGTGCTTTAGGTTGAGATTAGTGGGAGTTCAGTCAAAGTTTCCAAATGGACAACATTTCCAATATTTAATGTTGGTTGTTTTTTTCTTTTTTTTTTTTTTTTCCAAACCCAAGATGATTTGCAGTCATTAATATATGGGAATGAGCTACTTTGCAGAGTCACATTAGCCAGTGGTGCATTCCCTCCCAGAAAGATTTCAGCAACCATTAAGACATAAATTTCATATACTATGCTCTGATGAACACAAGAAACAACTGCAGATACTATGGAGTATCATAAAAAGAGACTACAGATTAGGACTATTTAGATTTGAATAATTAATCAGCACATAGAGGATGTAGGAAGAAAAAGCCTTTTATTTCAAAATGTAAAATATGTAGGAGCTGTGACTAAAAGGTTTAATTAAACATTTGAAATGAAAGGTTGGTAAAAGTACCTGAGTGGTACACTCAGTTAAGCATTACTCTGGTGAGTAATTAAAAACATTGTTCTGAACTGTAGCATTTTTAATAGTCACAATGCTGCTACTGTGGATCTGCTGGTAATTGCTGTTCTGTAAAACTGTCAGACAGGTGCAGAAGTGAAAAACAACAGAGGGAAACTGAATGGCACAAACAAACCTCTTAGAAGTCACCTGGTTAATAACCTTAAAATAGTTGTCAGAAACAAAATCATGATTCCTTTATATTTTATAAATAAAGAATGACTACAGGCATTAATTGTTCTTTGGATATAGAGAATGAGGGATTTGTTGACTGTGAAAATAAATAATTCACTGATCAGAAAATGATGCTATCCACAGTAAAAAAACTGAGCAGTGCAAATGTATTAGCATGCCTTTTTATCACTGGAGTGGTACAAGCAATACACAAATATTTGGGTCAGTCCTGGGATTGTGATGAGGCATTGGCATCCCAACTTTCAAGTCCGGAGTTGTGTTCTAGTAAAAGGTGCTGATGAATTATGGAGCTCTGGAGTTGTGCTTTGGATAGACTGTTGCATTTCAGGTTCCAAATCAGAAAGCAACTAGTGTTCATTACATATTAGATATTAAAGAATTAGATGGCATTTTATTGTCAGTCTCATAGTTATTGCTAATTTTTAGCACCTGTGAAGGTTAGAGCTTTGTTTGTTAAATAAATAGGTTAGGAGAGATGAATCAGCTCATACGGATCATACAAAGGCTGGCATCAGAAACTCGGGTTTTACAGGTCAGTCTGTCCTGATTTTGCCATCTCAGATAAATAAAATTGTATTAACAACATGGGGAATTAGTACTATTTGCTGATATTCCAAGCCACAGTATTTTTCATCCCTCTGGAAAAAACCAGAAGTTCTTTTAGGACAAGCCTAGTCACAGAGTCACCATTAAAACATCCTCTTGAGAAAGAGGCTGGTTTGTTTTTCGTTGTTATTTCTGCTAAGTAACTTGGTACCTTGCTTCCTTATAAGAGTCACTGCATTTTTAGATATATTGATGCTGCTGTTTCAATTAAATGATCTCAGCACTTCATCGCTGCATTTCTCAGAGGTCAGGACTGACAACAAGGTATTTTGTTGTAAGTGCTTTGCAGAAGTAGTGGAAAGGCAAAAAAAAATCCCTAATGGGTTCATTGACGGTATTAGTGCCTCTGTTTCAAGTACAAATTGTTTATAATCCATCTGTGCCAGTAGTGTCAAGGAATTATTTGTTTCATGAGGACTGGTTTAAGGACATGATATTGGGAGGTATCTGAGTGGAAAGTCAGAAGATAAAAATTTAATGGAAATGTAAACATGACTGCTTGGGGGAATTTTTCCTTTTTAAAAATGTTTTTAAGTTTGTTTTTTTTTCCAGTGGTATTGAAAGAATGGGACTTCTTGACTTTATGGTACAGTTTTTCTGAAATCTGAACAATTCTTTTTGCCCTGATGGAAAGGGGAAAAATTATGATATATCATTAAACAGAAGAGCAAAATTTTCTCCTGTTGCTCCTGTATGTAGAAAGGAGAAAGGACTTTTCCTGATGTGCTAGGCGTTGGTACTTGTGCAGGCCCACTGGAATGACTGTGATCACCCTGTCAAGCAATCAGTTCCCACTGGTACCACACTGAAATTTACTAGTGGTGTATAGCAAAATGTCTGAATTAATGCCTGTAAAAGCCACATGGTGCCTCTTAGGAACTGTTCTTACTTTACTTATTAGCTTAAAATATCTATTTTTCTATGCTTAGGTGATAAATTTTTAATTTCAATTTTACACAGTCAAGCTTCCCATTTTATAGCTAACAATGGCCTTGTGGTGGTTTTTTACTGTCTATGGACGTAATAAAGAAAAAAAAATCTAAGGGGCAGAAAAAAGATTATATACCTTTCTCAGGAGCCAGTGAGGTTTCTTTTCCTAAGAGTGAAGCCCTAATTATTTCCAGTCATGTCAAAGGGAATTTTTCTCTGTTATCTTTCAGCATATATTAAGATTCCTAGTTCTAAAGTGTTTCTATTGGATCACATTAGTCTGATTAGATGGCAGTTAAGCTCACTGGTGTTTTTGAGCTCTTGTACCATATATTTTTCTCCTTTCTTGATGCTCCTGTTTTAGTGTCACATTAATTTTCACCATTTTCTACTTTTTTGTGGTTCATCTCAGATTACCCTGAAGAAAATATTGACCAAACTGTAGGTACTATAGATAATTTAGGGAACTTGATGATTAAACCTGGATGGCTTCTTACATGAAATGATAGAAAAAGGCTTGGTACAGTAATTTTGGAAAATACAGTAATTAATTAGAGGGAAGAGAAGTGATCAAAGAGAGAGTTTGAGAACCCTGTGAGGGTTTATGTAGAGGACTGAGAACTGGCTGAGGAGAGAAAACTTGAACAGAGAGTGGCTGAGAGTCAGCCAGCTGGGAGGGATAAAGGGCTTGAAGCTGAACAGGCAATAGGCAATAACAAAAGTGCCCAGTGGGGGTGTGTTTAGATCCAGCTTATCACCATTTCTCTTTCCTTCTGAGAGGCAGAGAGAGAAGACCTGCAGTGCTGATTTTTCTATCATAATCACAAAGACTTCTGCTTCCTTACAGCTCTGAGAAATGCTTCAGCCTCACTAGATGTGTGTTATTGATTATTGACTGAACATATTGGTTGGGGACATTTCTCCTCACTCATCTCAAGATGCATAAAATCATGGGAACAGGTTTGTTTTGGTTGTTTTTTTTTTTTTTTTCCCTTGCTTGAGATCTTTCTTTTTGATGGGGCATTGGGTAAGAATGATGAGAAATTGAGATGTTGCCCAACTATTCTGGGAGGGCAGAAATCTTCTTGCTTGTTTCTCAAAATGAGCTGAGATGTAGGTAGCCTAACAGACCACAGTGCTGGTGGGCCTTTGCATGGGCCCTGTTGCATGGGAGAGACCTTGCAGGAAAGAAATCTCCTAGAGCCTGTCCCTGATATATGACTGAGGGGTGTTTCCAGACTGTACTCCAGAAAAACACATGTTCTTCATGTGTTTTACTGCTTAGTGCATTCAAGGACTTTGTATCCCTGATCCACTTGTGTTGAACAGACCAGTGAACATCTCTTCACTGGTAATACCTGACAGATGTCTGAACTTTGCTACTGCAATAAAACCAGAAACATGCATAATGGGCTTCTGGACCTCCCCTCTCAATGGTACCTATGAGATACTCAATAAAAGGACCAGCTGCCAGTCTGCCAGAGGAGAAAAGCTTTAGCTTGGAGCTGCCACAACTAATTCCCTCTCTAACTTATAACTAGATTGCAGATGTATTGCAAGAAAGCTCAGACTAGAGTCACTCTCAGAAGATGAGGTTATTGGGAGGGAAGTCAGAGTGCGCATGGCCAGGGACAGGGAAATATGTATTCTCTGCTTTACAGCCCTATATATCACAACATTAAAAGAAAAAAAGAAAAAAAAAAAGAGGGCAGACTAATTTGACTGGCTGGTAAAATAATAATCTCCCAGTGAGGAAGCAGATCTGTTTTTTTTTTTTTTAAATACATAAAGCCATACCTCAACCAATGTTTAAAAAACTACAATTTTATTTTTAAAGTAAGCTTTCAAAATTGCCCACTACAAAAGCAAAGGAAAGAAAGCCAAGGCTAATTTTTTTTTTTTTCATTTTACCATATCATTAAAATAACGGCAGTTTCTGTCAACATTGAAATGAAGGGAACATTGACAGTATTCAACAAATGGGCAGGCGTGAATCAAAACTTAAGTCGTTAAACCTGGAAGCATGGAAGAATTGTACTTCAAAATCTAGCTTTTTGGTTTTAAAATTAACAGTTAATTAAGCTGATAGTTTAAAAATGCTGTGCAAGAGAAAGAGGTGATAGTTAAAAAATGCTGTGCAAGAGAAAGAGGTGATATTAGAGCTGCTGTAATAAATTTTAAGAGAAAATGTCTGAATCTCTCAGTATATAACCTTAACCTTCAGAATGTTAGGACAGCTTTCATTGCCCAGGCTGAAAGGTTAAAAACTGTGGGGAAGGCTTTTCCTTGACACTAAGAAACACCTGTTCTCACAAGATAGAATTGAGTGCATTGCTCGAATAGATTTGACATTTCTGGCAAACTGTAACCTTGCTCAAATAAAGGAGAGGACACAATAATCTAAATAGATGGAATTTTTTTTCAGCTCTTCTCAGTTGTGTGCCTCTGTAGGAAGAGAAGGGGAAAAAACCCATCTCCTTAGAGCCACATCAGCATCAGAAGATATCCTTAGCTGAGACAGTTCCTCCCAGGGGTGCCTTGTTACTAATTACATCCCTTCTGCAGGAATCTCAGATTTAGAGAAACTGGAATATTCTGCTTGATTCAAGTAAAGAGTCGATTTGGTCAAGTGGTTAAACCAGCAAAGACTCAAACTGAAAACTTGTGAAAGAAATTTGTCCCTGTAAATGACTGAAGTGTAATTTATACTGGTGAGTGTTCACTTCAGTATTTGTTCACAGTGCTGTGGCATGTCTTGTCAATGCCAAGAATGGGATTAATACACTAGGACTGCAACCCTCAAAATGGATGGGCAGTCAAGTATTAAGAGGATGAAAAGTCAGACAGGCTATGATTTGGGTCAAAAAAATGATGACCACAGCCTAATTTCCAAAACAACTTCTCTCTTCCTCCTTCTCCCTCCCACCCCCTCAGTATTTATACTCATGGTTTCCAACCAAGAGAAGTGGGAGCTGAGATCTATATGAACTGAATAGGCCACAATTTCTGTTTAATTTCAGATGAGCTGCTGAAAGTACAGTGAAGTAATCTATGATTTGAAAGTTCTTATCCCAGAAGAGCACAGTAGTTAACATAGTAGTTGTTTTTTTTTTTTCTTAAAACTTGTATTTTGTGCTCAGACACTTGATCATTTAAGTCATTTGAGTGTCTGCATGCCTCTCTGATCTGGATGAAGCAGATGTTTGGTGATTGCTGTAATGGTATATCTGTTCTTCAGTGAAAATATTTCCTTTGATTTGTGGTGCAGTAAATAGCTTATCAATGCCTGGCACAAAATTGTTATCTTTATCTCTTTGTAGATGTGTGTCCCCTATAAGCCTAATGGATATTTCAAATCAGTAATTGCTAACATAGTTTGACAAAATAAACTGAACATCAGAACAAAAAATGATTGCTGCTAGCCAGGATATTACAGCATTACTCACCTCTACTTTCTGATGTTTTAATGCCACTTTCAATGATATATAATGAGGAAAGGCAGAAGGCAATGCATTGCAGCCAAGACAGTGGCTGTGGTTTTCTGATACCAATATTAACAGCTGTGCTCAGACCATTAATATCAGTTTTTGTTCACAGCTCCATGGTGGTAAAGCAGTCAAGGCATTGCCTGTTCTTTTTTTAAAGTGACGAATAGAGGTTTTTCAAATCCTCCTGGAGCACTGACTTTTCAAAGATGACTGCTATACCTGAGAACTGTGCAATGTACTCCTTGCAATAGTTTTCTTATTTTCAGTAATAATGTGTTATAAGAAACTGAAACTGGAATTTCTTTGGATTTGAACCTTTCAGTTGATTATAAGCTCTGTTTGAAGGGTCATGTATGTGATTTCTCATGTGTTGATTTGTTGGAGTATAATTAAAAATGCTACCTAATTATTCAATTTTTTTTCCATCTGGACATCTATCAGTCCATTTTGTATCTACCTAGCAGTTTTCATAGACTTGCACGTATTTATGAATCATTGCTGTGTCTTTATTGATCTCAAAAGTACTTGAAAAATATAATGGGGAAGACACTAGACAAAAATCTCACAAATGTCTAAAATATTTGGAAACCAGACATGAAAGACTGCATCCTTGTAAGGTCTCACCCCATGTCTCTCTGGCTTCTGTATCTTCTCTTTCTCAGACAATAATGTAAATGTTTATCTGAGTTTTTATTTCTTTGTTTGTGGGTTTCTTTGTTCTTTCCTCAGTAAAAGGATGTGCTTTGTGATGGGTCATAGCAGTGGCAGCAACAAGCCAGAAAGTTTCCTTTTGTTGGCATCTGCAGAGAGAGGGCAGCCTGCCAAACTTGTAAGCAGCACCTTCCAAGCATCTACTGTGTGTGCCTGTTGTGAAAGATGTTGCATACACGTTATAATGAAATAGTACCTTTGTTATCTACTGTCTCAGCAGCTACATAGCCATTTACTAGGGAGTCATGTGATCAGGGACCAAACAGGCAAATCCGTGACAAAATTGTTAAAATTAAAAGCTAAGCTTTTACGCTTATTTAGCTAATGATCTACACTGCCTGGAGGTGGTTAATCGGGATTTGGCAGAATGTTAAATAATAATTTCCTTCTGTGTTTTTTGTTTGGGAACTGTTATGTATGGCCTGTTGTCAGCAGATAAGCTGTGTTTCCTGTGTCAGTCTGGGAGGCATTTTGACCTGTTTTATTGGGTAGTTTGGAGGTGAAAGTTTTGTTCTTTTTTTCCTTTTTCCTTCTCTGGTAGTCTTGAGAAGCAACATGGACTTTGATTCTCCTACTTAAAAGAATCAAAGATTTTATATTCTCACAAGCAAGATGCTTGCAGATTCTTAGCACCATGAGGATAGCTTCAGTCTGTTTTGTGATTTTACTTCATCTCTTGGGCTGTTTTGTTTCATATCCAGTTATGCTTCTGTTTCAGAGTAGCTTATCTATAATACAGTAGCATTTAGCTTTTCACTTCTCTTTCATATATAGTCATTTAGGAAGCATCTTCAGTGTTGCATTTTTGAAAGTACATGCTGTGTAAGTTTGTAGGAAGTCTTCTGCCCAGGAATCAGTACACCTTTCTTCCAAAGTTTAATTAAAGTATTTGATCTTCTGTGTATGAAGCTTTGCTTCCCCAGAAAAGTTTCAGACTCTACGAGTGTGAATTGTGATCCATTATTGGATACTAATTCTTCTGGGCTCCACTCTGTGAGAAAGAGTGGACAGGAAAGTAATTACAGTAGCAAGTGTTACTTGTGACGTAAATGCTGTTTCTGGCCATTTATTGAAGCAATCTCTCAGCATGATGGCAAAGCAGAAGTCAGTGGTGCATGAACAAATAGGTCTTTGATATCAGTGGCAAACCTTCCCCACAATGAATCACGTAAAGGGACAGGCTGCAGTGGTGACGCCAGGGCTCTGCTGCTTTGCCAGGAGACTGATGATGGGGGTCCTGTAGTTGCTCTTTTGTTCTGACAATCCCTTGGCGTGAATTGTAATCCAGATGGAGAAATTATCACTGTATATTTGTAAATTCTCTAGAATAACAAATCACTGACCAACTTGAACCACAACTTTCCGATGAGGAGAGGTTACAGAATAGTTGTAACAGTAGCAAGATAGATGTGGATAAATGGATTTGGAACTGGCAGATCTTGTGGGCAAGATGTTGTGTCATTTTTGTGGGACTGGCCTTATTAAACTAGGAATACTTAATGCCTCTGTAAATTACAGCAGTAAGCCATATATCTGTAACCCTAAAGTATGTGCTTTTCTCCATCTAAAATGGAATGCTCTTCTCAGTTTCTTCAAGTGGTCTGGGTTCAAATGCAATGGTATTTTCAGTGTCCTCTAGATTTTCACAGGTTTTGCAGGCGCCCACGTTCTTAGATGGAGGCAGTGGCAGTCACAATAGTGTGCAGTGATATGAATTCCTGGCTGTTTGCAGATCAGCATTTCACTGCCTCGAGTCTTTGCAGTTCCACAAAGTTTTGCTGTAAACAATTGTGCAGCAGATGAACAGTTAAGGAAAAATATACCATGTTGTATAATTTAAGCCAGAAAGTATTTGTGATCATGGTGGAGGGGAAACTTTTGTAATTGTATTTGTTCATTCTGAATTTCACTCTTGTTGTAGACAATAAGCACAAAACCAGAGAGTTCTGCCAACATCAAGTGGCAACTGACAAAGCTCAGTTACCACCTTACCTTGCCAAGGTGCTGTAATACTGCACAAAGGCAAAGCTAAGGTTGTACTACAGGGCTTAAGAAACCTTTCCCAATTAAACACCATTATTTTGACGTCAGATTTTAGACTGGTTATTGGAAAACATGGCTGTCATTCTTTAAAAAGCTTTGGGCATGGAATTAAATCTGTGGCATACCCATTTGAAGTGGAGAAATCTATCAAGTGAGCTAAGTGATCTGTCTGTTCTTGCACAACAGTGTGTAGCAGTACACAGTCTACCGGGGTAAATGATGTCTTTGTGCAGTTTGCAAATACGATTTCTGATTTCTTAAATGTAAACATTTCTATTCTATGAATCACACAGAAGACTGGATTTTGTTTCTATGAACAAACCCTTTACATGGCAATGTTTTTCTTCAGTACTGTCTGTTACAGTCACAGACATGAGTCTATTACAGTGGCATAAAGTGCTGCTAGAATATTACAGCAAGTAGGTGTTTCCATGTTTCCCATAACTGTGCACAATATGAAATACAGCAATTGTACTATCTGGGTAAAAATCATATCCTTGTATCAACCAAGCATAGCAATTGGTTACCCAGATCACTCACTGCATATGACAAACCTCAAAAGCAGTGCAAGTAAGTGAATTCAAGTAATCGAGAGACCATGGAACTGCTGTTTGACGTTAATTAATCAGCTGTGTCTGTCCTTCTGATGTAGCAGAAATATAAGTTCCTAACACAAGTTACATTGGAATATTTATATATAAACTTAGGAGGCATGCCTGGAGCAGTAACTTTATTTACCTGTTTTTACGGGAAGCAACACACCACTCTCAGCAAAATGCTCGTTTTCTGCAGTGTTTATACCCAAATTTCTTTGTATTATCTCCAGGGTCATATCCAATGTGTTGTGCAAACTAGAGCAACAAACTGATCTTCCTTGCAATGTTGCAGTTTGCAGAACCCATAGTTTGATTTTTGCACTGTTGCAATTTTCCACAGAGCTCTTTATGTCATCTTCTGTCTGGCTGCCTAGTTTGAGCAATGCCTCATGTCTCATAACTTATCACTCTTTTGCTACTGCTGACTCAATCTGAGCACCAATGATTTTAGTCTTCTGTGACTAGGCAATTTTCAATACAAATTGTAATTTGAAGCTAGATTTTTAAGCATTTAATCTTCCATGCTTTCAAGCTCGTATGTGACAGTGATATTAGCAATGCAACAACTTAGTTTTGCTAATTTACTCACTTTATTCTTATGCTGCTGTAACTCATTGTACGCAGGTATAATATTTGTCCTGCAAATGAAATGTACTTAAATGTATATGTAGGTATCCATGTGCATGCATGTTGTGTGTTCATACCATCAGCAAGAGGAAATATATACAGCATATACTGAACTTTGGCTTCAAAATTGCAAGAGTTTAAAGCATGTAAGAGCATGTTTTACTTCCTCAGAAAGATGACAGCCTTTAATTTCAATTACATTGCTTTCCAAGCTTTCAACTCCCAGAGTAGAGAGAAATTGCAAGTTGTCTGAATTTGCAGAAATGATCCAGAGAAGTGGATGGACACCAAGGTAGTCCAGAGCCTCATACAAAAAAGATAGTCTACAAAACTCCATTTCTGAATCCCTTCTCACATCTGAGCACTATCACTTAATGCTTCACCAGGTCTGAAGTATCCCATAATAACTGGAATTACCTATGGTACTGTTCTGAGATTCCTCCTCCCAGCTTCAAGACAAAGTTAAACTGAAAGCTCATAGTTGGAAATAAACCACATTCACAACGTTTTATCCTGAGGGGGACAGAAGAAGCCAATGCAAATAGATATGTTCATATTAAAATAAATAGGATTTCTACTTGATTAATAGGCTTTTAGTTTTGGAAAAATGACTTCCAAAGTTAGTTTATCAAAGATACTTGTCAACTTGCATCTAAAATATTTCACAAATGCATTAATAGATCCAGCACAAATTTATGAGCAACCTTCCATTTCATGAAGTTGAAGGATACCTTCATCTTACAGAGTATATGCCAAGGGATATTCCTATGTATGTATTGCCAGAATGTGGCTTCTTATAATTGTTGTTGATTTACTAAGATTTGAAGACAAAAGAATGCTATAAATCTGTTCTGAAGGAAAACTAACTTGCTAGGTTGAAGAACTGTATTGATCACAATTCTTTACACTTTTACTCTGTAGAAGAAAAGGGTGTGGGGAATGTGTTTTTAAGGTTTGTTTTACGGCTCATTAGTCTGCTCTGATTTTGATTAGTAACAAATTCAACTAATTTCTCTTAAGTCAAGTATGTTTTGCCTGTGAGGAAAATTGATGAGTGATCTCTCCCTGCCCTTATCTCAGCTCATGAGCTTTCTGTTATATTTTCTCTCCCCTGTCCTGCTGAGGAGGGGAGTGATGGAGCAGCTTCAGTGGGCACCTGGTGTCCAGCCCAGGTCCATCCACGACACCATGATACTTTTGATCTGGCTGAATTTTTTTCCCACAGTGTTTAAACCTGACATTTCCAAGCTGGCTGTAAGACCTGCAATCCTAGAAAGGTAGGGATGGGTCAGCCTTGTTCCAGTGCCTATGTTTGAGGATCCTGACCAGAAGGTAAACAAAACACTACTGTACACTTATTGTTCCCAACATCAAGATAAACATCTTAAATGAGCAGACTCTGTTAGCAATTTGGTATCTTTCACAAACTTTTTTATACCTGAATAGGACAATGCATGTAGAAAAAACTTATAAAGCAGCTCCACTGACCATGCCATTTTTTAAAGTAGCCACATAGTTCACATATTCCTATAAACCATACATAGTGGTTTGTTTCATATTGTGCTGGCTAGGCTATTTTGTGGATTAAACTTTGACTCAGCTTTGTATCACTTCTGCAGTAACTGCTTTATCATGGTTACATTGTTACAATTACAATTTAACCTCAGGTAAAAAAGAAATAAAAATCTCATAACTCTGTACAATTTTTCTGCCTAATAAATCTGGTGATCATGGCTTTGTATTTTCTACCTCAGCTAATAAAAAGTCAGTTCCTATTTTCCAATAATACGGATTGAGATCATGCATTCTCAGTCAAAAGTAACTATCTCATGGATCCTCCTGCCCATAATTCATTTTTCAGTGCAAGTAGAAAAACTCCTAACAATAATTAAGGAGGGCAACTACCTAAAGGGAACTTTTCTGCCTTTAGTACACAGAGCACAAATGAAATCAACACTTCCTGCCATGAAGACTCTTGTTCAGAGGCGGGTAAAGGGCCAGAGACAGAACAGTAAGGTGCAGTGTCCTGAGTGTCATAGTGTGGACAGGCTGCTTTCCAACTGAAAATGACAGCACAATGCTTACCGAGTCCTTTGTCAGACTCTGGATGTTCTCAGTGCATACATCAGGTGAATATCTGACCTTGGTGAAATTGGTTTCCTTTTCATAAATAAACCTTGTGAAATAAGAAGCTCTTGTCCTACAGCAGTGCAGTGCTTTGAAATACCAGGACTAGAAAAAATTCAGTCAGAACTGCCTATTGGGACCTGTGCAGAATTTGTCGTGAAGAACTCAAGCCTCCCTTTGTTAACTAGCTAGATAAATACCCAACGATTTCAAGCCAGAGCATCTCATCTTTGGAGGAACTGTTCCTACTTCAATTGAAATCTGTGAAGCTTTTTGTAGCGACTTCATTGAAAACAGAATTTCTCTCTCTCTTTTTCACTAATTTGTCAAATCATCTCTGGAAAAGCTTAGTATTCATGCTAATTGACAGCAGAATTTTGCCAAAAAGTTGTGAAAAGTAGTTGACTGGGTTGTAAAAAAGAAGCAGCATAAATGCTAAATGTGGTTAATCTGGAAAAGTGTCTGAGAAAAGTGAAAACAATTACCATTAATAGTTTATTTTAGAATCACATTAACTAACAATAAATTAATTTGTAACTCCTTAATAAAGGAAGGTAGGGAAGTCATGTAATCAGTAAAGTTTTGTTCTGATCTTATTTGCATCTTCGAAAATAACAGCACTCACTCTACTGAAACCAATTAAATGATAATAGCCAATTGTTGTTCAATTAACAACAATTTAATTTGTATCAAGTACCTCAGGAATGTGATGGGATTAACCCTGGCTTGTGTCCCCTGAGTGCCTAATCCAAAAGATTTGTGGTTAAACTGATATTGACTGTGGCAGAATTGATGAAACATTGACCATTTAGAGTTACCTGACAAGTGATTCTCCTTTGAACCATTTCTGATGTTTTCATAGATATTGCTATGCAAGGACTCACCCTTAAGAGAAAATACTCTGATCAGAGAGTGCAAACTATCAAAGTTTAAAAGTAGATGAAATGGTAAGAATTGATTAGATTTATTTTTTCTACTTCATTTTTCTACTTCTTCGTTACCACCTTACCCTTCCTCACCACTTCAGATGGAAATCATCTCCAGGGAATTTTTGCATTGCTTTGAAAAACAATATTGTAATATTAAAAAATGGAAAACATCAAGAAATGAACTGCAGCAGTGTTTAATTCTGAACACAAATAATGACCAAAATACCTCTAGATACCGTTTATTAAGGTCATTGAGCAAAAACCACCAACCAAAGATAGCTTTTTTTTTAATAAGTCAGTGGGGTTAAAAAATGTGCTCAGCAGTAGTTAAGGTCTCAGAGAAATAAGGAACATACCCATTTTCTTAGGAGCAATTTCCTCTGAGCTGAATTTGGGGTATTATGACAGCAAGCATTTTCCTACTCAGATCTGCTGCCTCCAGGGTTGCTGTGCAAGCCCTGTGCTGGTCCTCTGTGACTGCAGACCCCAGAGCACACTGCACTATGGGCTTGCTCTTGCTTAGCATATTTTTGTAGTAATGTTTCCATTAAAAAAAGGATGGAAGCAATCTGCAGAGTATTTATTGACAGAAGTAATCCAGAAAGATTATGTTACTCCCTCTGATCGCTGCTTATTTTTTACTTTTACAGACAATGGTCTTTGATGAGGGTGTACAGTGTTCAGAGGGACCGTCTGAATCTGTTGCTCAATATCAGCTGCAGAATAGTTGAAGTCTGTGAATTTGTAATGTTTTCCCAGTTTTTGTGTTTCCACAGGAGATACCGTATTGTCACAGACAGTCTTTTTCTAGTAATTATCCATCTTCTATTAGAAGATAGATAGATATCATCTATCTATTCCCCTAGTTACTTCATTTTACTCTGTCCTTGAGCAGAACTAAACCATTAAACAGTGCTGAAGCTTATTAATTCATTACCATATAATTCTCATACATGTATCTGTGCTATCCTACCATTTATTTGCTATGATTTTACAATGCAGTACTGAAAAATCTTCTACTATTGAGGGCCATATTATGCTTCAAACTCAATTTTAGAAATCTCTGTTCTATAAAATAAAATAAAAAATACTTAAAGCTGAACTACAGTAAAAAATCCACAATAAGAAAATATTTCTTCAACAATTTGCAAATAAAAAATTGTAGAGCTCTGTGTTTTTAATGTATTGAGTCAGTTAGCTTGCTTATTAGCTTGCAAGTTCCAGTCACTTTTTCTTTTCAAATGCACTTACTCAAACACAGCTGTGTGCATTGCTCTTTCGTATTCTACTAAAACCAAGCAAGCAATTCTGAGGTGGAAAATGTAGCTGGCAATGTGTAATATTATTGCACACATGGTAGTACTGCTGGAAAATGAAAAATAATAATCATAGCTTTCATTAATGATTTATAGGAAACAATAGTGTTATAACCATAAAGTTGGAATAGGAACAAGAAGCATGCTGCTGGTCTGTTGATATTACAGTTTTAAATTATTCCTTATTCATGTAATAATTCATTCATAATTTCTTCAATTCTTATGTAACATATCATGCATCATAATCCAGCAATTGGAACAAACCAAAGTGCATTCCAAAAAAACTGATCCTGAGTCTCTGACAGGAAAAAATCTGTTTCTGCAGTTTAATAATGTGTACCATTGTGCATGTGGAATTGTCTGTGGGCTGAGCCCGTTTTGTTGTTGAAACAATTCAGTAGGATCACAAGATCCTGGTGTAGTTAAAGTTTTATTCACTGGTCCTTTACTTCTCAGGGGTGGTGTTATGTAAGGAAGTTTTGCTATGTGAAGTGGTGCATCTTCCACAGCAACACAGGATTTTGTTGTTTAGTGTAATTTGCACATTCCAAGAAACAGTTCTCTAACAACTGGCACTGCTTGACATTGTTCCGTGAGATGTGTTCCCACACACTTGATTTCAGGATTGGCGTGGAAATGTTGCAGTATAATGTAGTTCTAACTCTATCTGCAAAGAGTTTGTGTGCTTGTGGTGACTGTATTGTGATAGAACAAAAACAACAAATCAAAGACAGTGAGTTAAATAGCTTTTTTTTTTTTGTGATGAGAAATGGTGGCTTTAATTTTTAATTGACATGTTTAAAGGGCACAGCATGTGAAATAGTCAGTTATAACTATGTTGGTCCACTGAAGTGCTCTTTCCAAAGTCACAGCTTGTGTATCATTAAATACCTACAAAAAAGATATGTAACAATGTTCTTTCTTTTTTTTTTTTATTTTCTGTAAAGATAAGAAGGAAGTTTTAATTTCCCATTTCCAAGTGTAAAAACAGTGCAGGCAAATAATATAGTTTGGTTCTTTTTAGTCATCTAAATCTGAGACTGACTGATGTGCAAGTTAAGTTTTTTGGATGAAAAATTCTTTGTTTTGTGTTTAGTAATTTATTAGACTAAAAGGAGTGTATTTTTCTTACAGTGTATTTATAGAAAAGAAAAAAACCACTAACCATCCTCCATTCCAGGCTTTTTAAAACGTTAATGTAATAGATATGTGTGACATAGCTCTTACAATCTTTAAAAGAGGAGTTATTAAAATGAAATTAGAAATCTGGATGAATAGTATTAGGATAAAATGAGGAACTCTTCTAATGGATTTTTCTATTGGATTTCTAATGGTAAAATTTTAATGAATTAAAGAGTTTGTAAAGAACTAGTTCTTTATAAAAGCCAAAAGTTGAAATAAGACAGAATTACCTTCATATACTTGATTTTAAATCCAGAACCATGAAATGCGTACATATTGTGTTTCATATGTTAAAAGGAGCGTTGTTATCAACAGAGACAGACGTGATATCATAAGTCATTGAAGGTCTAAAAGGGAAATTGCCCAAACTGTGATTTTAAACATGGGGATAAAATTCTACTGTGATGCTGCAGAAATTCATGCTAATTCCAGAAAGGCACAACAATGAATAAATGCTTTGAGCAAGGTCTTAATACATGTTATGGGAAAAATTAAGAAATTATCTTTAAATATAGATCAATAATTATAAAGTCTAATGCATTTTAAAGTACAAAAATAATTAATTTATTTCAATAGTCTCTAGAAATTTTTATTTTTTTTTTTTTACATTAAGAAGCTTTATCAAAGTTTTGATATATTTGCAAATAGAATACTTCAGGAATATTAGGAGAAAAAGAATTGATAGATGCCTTACAAGACATTTCAGCACTGGGATTCATCCACAGCTTTACTAGAATGGACTTTAAAGCCTACTAGAAGTGTTCAGCTCTTAATGAAGGAGGGGACTTAAATCTTCAGATAGAAAATCAACTGCATGGTGTCTCCTTATTGCTACAGGTAAAGATCCTGAATAAGAAGTATCTTAAAACTAAGGGCACTGGAACTGCTGGAGAAGGATTATGATACTTCCTGAACAATGTCTTATATGCAGCTTGGGCAGACCATGAGAGAGAAATCACTATCTGTCAGTTAAGGCTGGTGAACAACTTGATAAGTTCTCCCATCATGATTGTCAGTTTTGGAAAGCATCCACAAACTTGGGAAGAGTACTGATGGTCTATTGATCCTTAAGAAAAGAATATTGTTGGACATTTACCTCTCTAAGGGTGGATAAAATGAAAGTTCTGTAATGAATAGTCGATATACTCCTGGTGTCTGTGTGCTTATGTTGATCATCTCAGTGAAGAGGAAAGGTTGATACATTTTGAACTGTGTGGCACTTGGCATGACAACAACTGTGCAACCATTGTGGTTTCCTTGGGAAGCAAAGGTGTGCAGTGAATCTGCAAGTCAATGCATTTGTAAGAAGTACCTGAACAAGGGCTGAACTGACTGCAAG
Organism: Phainopepla nitens; assembly: GCA_013400175.1. Lineage (NCBI taxonomy): Eukaryota > Metazoa > Chordata > Aves > Passeriformes > Bombycillidae > Phainopepla > Phainopepla nitens. The sequence goes on from VXBQ01010699.1 coordinate 75,533, forward strand.
CAGTTGTGCTGTCTTTACCGATGAACCAATGTACATATAACTGGCTATTAGTTGGGTTTTTTTTTCATGAACTCTAATGTCTTAATGTACATTTTATATACACTAAACTTATGATGTGTTGAAAATTTCTGTAGGCTAAATAAATCTAAATATGCTTTTCCAGCAGCTGACACGTAATGGTATATTATAGCAGGTACCTCAACCTGTTAGAGATTACTTTGAGATTCACACTTTTAAAAATGCAGAGCTGGAAGGCAATACTGACTTCGATTTGCAATGTGACGAAAACTAATCTTGTTACTGTAGTTTAAGACATCATCATCATTGTAGGAAATAGTCTGTTGTAATAAGACTTAGCATGATCCATATGTGAGCTGAAGCTTGGGTGACATGAATTAAAGATGTGTATTGTGTCTGGTACCAGGTGCACATGTAAAGGAACCTCTTGCGCAAAAAAGAACTTAATAAGGGCTTTATGGATGTGTTAGACTGTATCCTGTGTACATGACTGGAGAAAGGGACATTGCGTTGCTGTCTGCTCAAATAGTCTGCACTTATTCTTCAGAACTGGAGCCCACTAGCTAGACAGTTTTGTCTAAAAGATTTGGATGAGTACTGTGCACTCTGTTATTTAGAAAAGGTGACTCTCTATAATCCTCCACATAGAAATCATTATGTTTTGATTTGTCTTCTCTTTTCAGGTGAAATAAACTTCTCCTAACCTCTTTCAGCACAAATCACAATCAGTTAATTTTGAATAAGAAACATGAACTCCCTGTGATGACCCCAGCAGTTTTTTTCTCTCTTGTGTAATGTTTGTTCTCTCTAATAAAGTTCAGAATATAAAATATCGTTGGAGAAGTATATTGTTTAAACTGATCTCTTCCCTCTAAGGATATTACCACCCTGCCAGTATGTGCACTAAGGATTCTCCCCAGTACTTACCTGGTGTGCTATGGGAAAAGAGACTGTGATAGGAATAGGAATGTCTTAGGAGCTCTATTTCACCACCAGCTCATTCTTAGTTTCCTGCATGGTCCTTCTCTGACTTCCATGTCCCTCTAGGCCCCCTGATGAGTGACACAGGTTTATGCTTCATTTCTGCAATGCAATTATTTTTCTGCAATTTCTGCAATTTTTTTTTTCCCCCTCTCCTTAAATTTTAAACTCTTGGTTTCTTAAATATGATTGTCCAGTGTGTAGATACTGAGCTGCTGGAGGAGCATCTTGATAGTAATTTGACTGAGATAATTGAAACTCTGCTGTAATAAGTTGCATATTTATTTGATGTGCTGGACTGGGACTTTATAATATTTTACATTGTATAAGGAGGCTTCTCTTGTTTCCACTGAATCATTAACTTTACTATTAGTTTTGAAGGTTGGAAGGGACCTTTGGGAAAATGTACTTCCTGTACAGAATAGAGCATGTTGTTTCATCTGTATTGTCAACAGCATATTTTGGAAAGGCATCAAACCTAGATATATGAGATTGAAATGACCTATAAAATAGGTTGTTTTGTCAACAATCTGTTAAAATAATTTGTTACCTCTGTCTACATTCTGCAATGCCTTTTTGTAAAAGGTTCAAGCAAGCCTCCTTCTTAACAGCTCTATACTAAACTCCTCTCTATGCAAATACTGTCTTCATGCAAGACTGTGATCTCATCATGCTTCTAAATTTCTCAGAGAAAAATGAAACATTCAAAGCTTCTGCCAGTTGTTCACTTTTCAAAAAAGATTTTACAGTCTTTGAATTATTCTTTTGTATCTTACCAGAGTCTAAAACTCTTTTTCAACCTCTCCCTTGAAAACTGGAAATCCAGGCTGGACATAATGTCTCAGCAGCATGGGCTTGGTTGAACCAGCAAGAGTAATGCTGAAATTTACTTAATAAATGGTTAGGCTTAAGAATCAGACATCTTAAGAGACTGAACTGTACTGAATGATTTTCTCTGTGTGGTCTGTACGCCTTTGTTATCAGTCCATGTTGGTAATATCTTTTGTTGCTGGAATTTTCCATGCGGAAACATTAAATCTTTCTGGTGTTTAATAAAAAAAAAAAACCAAAACCAATGTGTTGCCTTCGCTGAGGCCAACGCTTTTTTAAAATTGTGCACCTAAATTACTTAGCTCCTCCCACACCTCTAGCTACCTGTGCTTCTGCCTTTTTTATCAAAGGTAATTTCTTTTGGAAAGTATTCAGGAGCGATGAATAACCATAGGAGGTACTTGCAAATTGCTGTTTAACTTAGCAGGAAACAAGGTGAAGAAAAAAGACTAGAAACAGTGTCAGGAGTGTTTAAGAAAGGCTGAACCTCAGACATCAGCCTGCAGAGAAGCAGATCAGTCCCTCACAGGAATTGTGCACTAGCAGGCACTGAAGTAGCTGAGTGTGCTGGAGAAGAGGTTATCACAAGTATTTAATGTTAGGTGCTGTTGTAGGCAAACAGAAATCTATAGATTTATTCCAAGGTAACAGCTCTTCTTCCTCTCTGAAAGCGTGTTGCAAAAAGACATACTACATTTATTTCTTCTGTTGGCTACTGTCTTTAAAATCATGCATTAATCTCAAGCTTTGTCTGAATGCTGAGTAGGTCATGAACCCAGAACAACAGGGCTCCCTTCCAATGCAGGGAACACCCTAAGTTTTACCTGAACCTATGCTGCTAGGTTTGATCCCAAATTTGTGACCATTAACTGCAACATGTACTGATGAGCTATTGAACAAATACTTACTGCATTCTTTAGTGATTTGGCTGTGTTTCAAACCAGAAGTGGCTATCTGGTAAAAGTGGGCAGTGTAGTGCAATAGGTTGGTATAGTGCATGTTGACTGCAGAACATACCCTTTAAAGGCTGTTATAGCTGTATTCATGCTACTATAAGATATGGGTTTTTTTCTTTACTGGGAAGGCCAGTGAAATGAGCAGGTTTATTCAAGAAGGAAGGCACTATTTGAAGTTTGTTACCTTGGACCAAGTCTTCTGAAAAATTAAATTTCAAGGGTTGTCATTACATTAGCATGACACTATTGTTTCCACCAAGCTACCAGTATAAGTGAGGTGAAAACCAGCTCTGCTACTTCCTGATTACATTTTGAAATTTATTGCCTTTAACACCTTCCCATATCAAAACACTAGAAGTTTTAATTAGATTGTATTCCACTATTTTTTAAGACATGAATATGTCTGAAATTGGAAGTCAGCAGGAGCAGTATTTCATAGTGAACAGCAAAATCTGTGTCCTGATAATCTTCGTCAATATAAAACATAAACTGTGAAAGAATACTATCGGATTCCTCTGTAGAAATAAAACCCCAAAACGAACCCACAACAAAACCCAACAAAACTACTCTGCATGAATTTTTGTGAACTTTTATGTATTGAGTACTGCTATGAAAGTACATGGCATGCTGCAATAGCATTTGGAAGATGGAGAATCTCTTCTCAAAGAGGCTTTATAGCTCCAGAGAGTTATATTTTGAATGCTCACCACAAGAAACAATTTTTTTCTTCCTTAAAACAATACACTAAATTATCACAAAACACTTGGTTACACTGATTGTGAACTGATTTTAAAGAAGCACTTTGTTGTACTCTGTCTATTGAGTTTCTGAGAGTAGTACAGAATTGAGAGAATCCAAAGGATTCATGGGATCATGATCAAATGAAACTAGCTGACTTTGTGATAGCAATTGAAACAACATATTGCAAAGGATAATAGAAATAATCACAGGTAAGTAGCGATGAACGTCAGGAAGTGACATAAATCACACAACACCTGTCTTCTCTAGGAAGTACTTTTCATCCAACTACCATTATAAAAACAGTCCACTCATGCTCAGATTTATTCTTCTTCTGCTTCCCTGATTTTGTCCCCACCAGCCCTTCCTACTTTTCTAAAAGTAAATTTTTTCCTTGCTATTTTTTTGTGTGTATCTGCATTGGAATCAGTTCTTAGAAGGGAAAACCACGTCAGAGGAATCAGCTGACACAAAGTAAGAAATGGCATCAGTCAACTCCTCCATCAAAGGTTAAGGATAGCAGTTGACAGGGCTTTCCTGGGTGCATCTCATCTTCTAGTCAAAACAGTGCACAAGTGGATTGTGAGGACATTTTATACTGGTGTGAGATTTGAGAATGTCTTCTAGCCTGGCCAAGCTTGGTACTGCTCCCACATGCTGAGCTTACAGAAGTGACCAGAGTGCATGTGTGTTCAGTGCAGCCACTCAGAGCTCACAGGGTTGTGCACAGATGAGGATGGGCAGGAAGCACTGCACTTGCCATGTACCTGCTGCCCAGACGCTCACACCTTCTCAGGAAATCCTGCTTCTGTTCACATCCCCTTTCCCTTCTCCTTACACATTGGATTTATTGCACAAATACAGGACATGTTCTGCATTAGAAACTCCCTGGCAATGTTGGGTTTGCTGTGCTCAGAGCCTGCAGTATGTGCATACCCACTTCTGGCTGGAGACTGAAGTCTCACCAAGGTCCATTCTGACTGCTGTAGTGACTTCTTAATCTGGAATTTGCTTGCTCATCACTTTGTAGGAAGCTGACCCCTTCATCTTTCAAGTTTTCCAGTAAGTTCAGTTCTTTGGGTTTACTTTTTGCAATTCAGGTTCCTAAGTGATGGCAACATGGTTATCTTTTGCCCAGTGACTTATGGGAAGGCTCCAGATACCTGGCATCCTAGTAAAGAAGCTCAGAGAAGTTGATATTCCCTGGTTAAAGTGTTTAGGACTAGGAATAGTGCCCCATGATTGAAGTTTCTTTTAATGAACAGTTGTGAGAACAGTTTGATAAAGTCTGGAAAAACATTAGATATTAATGAGTAACATTTCTTTCTCAGAAATAAGCTTTGTTTTCTGAATACAGGGCAAAGAAAAAGTGATAAATGGAAGAGATAATTTTGTTTGCTGCTAATAACTTATCAGCTCTAATCAGGGTGAAACCTATCCATTAAAATGTATGCACAAATGTGATGATAGTATTAGGAGTGCCTCATTATTGTTAATTCATTTAGTACTCAGTGTAATAGCACTAATCATAATTAGCTTCTCTGGTATTAATAGGGTTGTCACACAATACGTACTGTGTTTGTATGAGAATTCCACTCTAGATTCTCATTAGTTAGAACACCATAAAAATGCTAACACTTCAATTTTCCTTATACTAAATACTATGAAGAAGCTTCCAAGTATTTCCTGTTAGAATTTATCAAAATACTACTGCTGCATTAATTCCAGCCAGAAATAATAGTTTGTAACCACCTATTTATCAGCTAATTAATTTAATGTTTAAAAGTCTCATTCTTCAGGGGATTACTGTAGCTATTATACAGAGGAAGAGGCTAAATATCTGGTGTTTTCTGAAGGGGTTTCTCTGCCAATCTTTGCAAAATAATCTGTGTCAGGATCCTGCAGGGTTGGGGTCCCCCTGGATTGGGTGCTGGGGGACCAGATGCTCTGGGGGTTCTGTCAGGGCCAGGCTGGGCAGCCAAGTTGTCATTCTCTCATGGTCCCAGGCAGGAGCAGGGCAGTCAAGGACTCTGGACACCTGCCTGGCAGTGGGGCTGGGCTCTGGCTGAGCATGGATGTGGGCCCACAGGTGGGGGTCCCTATCTGGCCCCATGGTGCCCTGGCAGCTACAATTAAACCAGCTCCTGAGGGAATGAGATCTTCCTGCAGCACTCTCTGGAGCCCCTCCAGAGGCAGCAGGAGGAAGGGGCAGGTCTGTCTCCAGGTTGGCCCTGAACAAAGGCAGCCAAGCCTCCAGAAGTGAAATGATCTCAGGACCCTTCCCAAGGTGTTTCTGTTTGGAAAGAAAGAACAAAGGCAGTGTATTCATGATGGCTTTATCAGTAATTCTAAGGCTCTATAGGGTACTTCTCTGCAGGGAGTTACTCTGAACTTTCTGGCGGCCTTTTTTGTGACTTCTGCTTACACCTTAAGCCCCTGTCTTGCTATGCTGCTTTTATAAATCCTTTTGGTTGACTTATGGAAATCTCATCAGAGCACAGACACTGAGAAATTCTTGATGTCCTTGACCTCTGGTCATAGGCTTCAGCTTTTTGCATGTGAAAACTGATGGCTGCAAGATGGAAATGCTGTCTCTGCCACTCTAGGTTATGAGAGCTGGTGGTCTCACTTTAGCAGATGAATTGCGGATCTGAAAGTAAAACACTGAGTAGTTTGTGGCCACAAACCAAGCTACTTCATGGCAGGATATTAGGTTCAGAGTAAGATATTTAAACCTGATGTGGTAGAGGGACAGCTGGAGTTGTACCTTGATTGGTAACTTGAGGGACTGGGATGCAATACCTGGTTCAGACTGGTGTTATTGACCCAGGAATTTGTTGCTCCACACTGTACCACAAGAGTTTCATCTCTGTGCTTTCCTAATCTGCAAATATCCTATGGCGTGTTTTAATAGGTCTGATATTTTTTGTTATAGAAGCACATAAATTGAGTAAAAACTTTGGAAGATCTGGAAGACCTTTGTTTTCAGACTGAGAGCTACAGAATCTGTGAACCATCACAGGGTTAATTAAAAATTCATGTTTCCTTTATATTTTCTTGCTGCCTCATTTGTATTCAGGGTATGTCCTGAGCAGGTTTATTTTGATAGATTGTAATCCACAATAAATTGAAATACCTTCTACAGTGCTCTCTGTAAGATAAGAAAAAATTACTTGAGTTATATTCCTAAATCCTAGGTGACTATGCTGCTAGATTGATTCATGCTGTAGGTTTCCACCTTCATTTAAACATTGCTGAAATGAGCCTGAAGCTTAATAATTTTTATCAACTCTCTGAGAAAATATTGGAAATTGTTAATTGATTGTCCATACTGCAATATTTATACAGCAGTAAAATCATCATTCTTATCACTGATACACATTCTGGTCCATTATCCATCCATCAATTTAGCCATATTTTGTTCTGCTTTGTTTTCTTCTCTCACAGGGCAGTTTGTGACATGTTATGTCTGTATGCCGTATAATGGGATGAATATGCTTTTTATGCCAGAACTATTAAGGTAGCTGTTTATTCAGGTTAAAATAATACCAAAAGGTTGAATAGATCTCAGATCTCACAATCAGGTCCCAAATTTCAATACTATGAAATGTGAAAAAAGTGTGTCTATGGACATTGTTCAAATGACAATGATTGTTCTGAATATGGAAAGGAATGTACAAGAATATAGGAATCTTGATCTAACTAAATGTGTCTGTAATAGCTCTGAAGTTAGCATTTAATATGTAGTACTTTTCTTTAAGAAAGTGCGGTTTGTCAAGGCATACAATATTCAGGTAAGCAAAGGAGAAATATACAGACAAAGTTTATGTTATTTATTTATATGTGTAAATATGGCAGAAATATGATCTATCACTTGCCGTCGAATCCTTAGCTAGAGATGATAAAACTTGTCTTCCAGTGGAGGGAAAAGCCTTCCAGGAACTGAAAGCAGTACAGTGTGGTTCAGGTAATCTAGGATGTGAACTGTCTCTTGCAAGATCCCTTCTCCCTTTTGCTGCTGCAGAGCTTATGCAATAGTGTGACAAAAGGTGTTGCATTTTGCGTCCTGCAGTGCCAGGTACAACTGAGCTGAAGCCCAGAGCCTTTCCCTACTGGTGTTGAGATGAAAAAAAGAGAGAAATTCATAGAATCATAGAATAATTTGGGTTAGAAGGGACCTTCAAAGTCATATATTCCAACTCCCCCTGCAATGAGCAGGGACACCTTCAAGCAGACGAGTTAGCTCAGAGTCCCATCCAACCCCTGAAAACTTGCAAGGATGGGGCATCCACGACTTCTCTGGGCAAATTGTTCCAGTGTTTCACTACTATCATTATAAAAACTTTTTCCTTATATCCAGTCCAAATCTAAGGATGTTTGTTTTCTATTCTTTTTTTTTCCCTTGTCCCAGTAACAAAATAAATTTGGCTGCCTGGCAGGTCCCTACATTTCTTTATGAATTCCATGGTCACCATAGATCTGTTGAGGAAAACCCTTATAGAAGATTGCATAGCAAATGGATGCTGGTTTGGAATTTACTTTCTGATGCTACTTCCACTTTTGAAGAGGTGCTACCAAGATTGGTAGGCCTGATTGTCTTTCTATATTTTTTTCCACTTATAAACTTTATACGGCATTTATTTACTTAGTAAATTGTGTTTTGAGACCCAAAAAAGGGTGCCTGATGGTTTATTCATTTCCACTGTATTAGTTGTCTAAAGAAGATGCAACCTCTGCTCATTAGTCTTGCTTATATACTTCTACTGCCATGGCTACACAAATCAATCTTGCAAGAGATTTTAGTCATGAAAATCTGCTTTGCTCTTGTAGTGTGTCCTACTTATCTATGCACCATTATCAAAAGTCCTAGTGACTTTTTTCTTCCTTGTTGGTTAAAATTGTGATATTGAATCTGTTTTTTTGTGCATGATATAACTCAGTGCCTATCTGCCTGGACACTAGTAAATGCATTTGTTTTGCTGAAGATTTCTATGACCAACTCTTAGTAAAAGTGAAGTGATGTTGGGAGGCATCACTTGAATCTTTCATAATACAAATGTTAAATGAAACTATCAAGTATTGTGAGCCTATTATGTATTCAGCTGCCTTACAGAGTTAAAATTGAGGGCTGGATTTTCTGCCTTCTCACTAATCTTTTTGTTTTCTGAGACAATTTGATCTTAATAGGGAGGCCAGGACACATTTCTGGTATACTCAGCTCATGAGGTAGCTGCAATAGGTTTGCACCAGATTTGCAATAGATTTCAGCCACCAGTGCCGTTTTCCCATTCCTGGGGAGTTGGCCACCCATATCCAGCTGTATGAACAGATTTTAAAAGGGCTGGAGGAGTGTAGCTTTATAAACAGGGGCTGCAAAATATTGGCTTGCCCAGAAAATGCAAGCTGTGAGGTGGTGTGGTAACAATTCATTATTATGTTAGCAGACATTACAGTTCTCTCTCTCCCCCAGCTAAACCTCAAAGACTCTATTGGTGCTAGAAGAAAGAGAGAATGATTTCAAACTTTCAAAAATGGAAAGTGCTTTTTGATGAATCTTAATAAATTTACTAGTAGAAGATATACAATGGCAGGGAACGAGACTCAGAAACTCTGGGGGTCCTTTTGAGTGTTATATTTCTGTGAGAACTTAATCCTCTTCTGTGTGAATAATTCCATACTTGCCACCCCAAGAAGCAGGTTACTCAGCATTTTCTCTTCCTGAGATTAAAATTTCTTAATACTCTCCTAAGCCTCCTACAGGAAGGTCTGTTTGCCTAATACTTTGCTCACATTCATAAGCAAATTAGCTGGGAGGAAAAGAGGAAGGAAAGGAGAGGAAGGAATCTGATCTGACCCCATTTACTTGCCATTACAACTACTCAAACTGCTTTGATTTATTATAATGAAATGTTATTTTAAAATCCATCTTCGCAGAAAAAAGTTATTTTCACTGACATTGTTTAGGTCTTGTTAAAACCTAGAATTATTTTATTTTTAAATCTGTCCTTTTCTCTCCTTCCCTCTCTAGTCCTGAATACCAAAGTGCAAAAATACAGAACACCCTGACTCCTTAAACTGCATATTGCTGACACAAGCAAAGGTTGTTCTGATGACTTGGGGCAGTTTAGGGGAAAAATACAGAAACATAGATGCAGATCTATTTCTTCTCAAAACTTGCTGAGCTAAAATCTAATTTCTGAAGACTCATAAAATCTCTACTTCCTGAGACAAGTTGCTCCTTTAGACTGTGGCTGGCATTGGCTGCCCAGGAAGGTAAATGGCATTGTATAGACAAGAAGGTCATTCACTCTTTCTCTGGAAGAAGAAGACAAAAGGAAAGTGTAAGAATTTCAAGCAGTTTATCATGTGAAAATAAAAAAAAGTATGTCCCCTTCATGTTCTCTCCACGGACCTGGCTCTGTGGGGTAGGGACCACAGCCTGGAAGCCTTCACCTGCAAGCATTATCCTGTGAAAATTTGAGAACCTAAATCAAATCCTTGCCATATTGAAATCAGTAAGAAGTTTTGGCACTGACATCAATGAGACTAAAATTTTATCAATTTTATTTTACAGTTGTTCTGAGCTCATAAAGTACTGGGTATGTACTTCTTGCTATGGCTTCACATGAAAGAGTTATTTGTGTACCTATAGAAAAAAGGTGTACAGTTTCTCAGTTAATATGCCAGAGGCTTTGTTGATGGGATATGAGCTAAAGGAATAAATTGTTTAGAGACTACTGGCACAGGGATACTGCAAGGGAAAAATATGTATAGTTAAGACCAGATGTTACAGTGGAGTTTCAAAATTTATTTAGGATGGCTGTGGAAGCTGAAAGGCTCAAGCAAAATACAAACTTTTCACCAGAGATAAAAACTCAGGCCTCACAACTGAAGACTGGAAATTCTTCTCTCAGGAGAGGCTTTCTGTCTGTGAAATGGAGATAATAACATTGCTCTTCTTTCCTTTATTTGTTAGCATCTTCTGGCCAGAGACTATTACTAAGAATGGACTTATATAGTCCATATTGCATAGATTTGTTTGTGTGAATTTCTAATAGTGCCAAGGAGAATTCACTGATATCGATCAAGAGAGAAGTTCTCTTTATTTCTCAGAGAAAAATGAAAGTGACTATTTCTGAAGTACAGTAAATCGCTCAGATGTTTTTTAGTACTTACTGTGCTTCACCCAGTATTTTCATGAAGGAATAGGATATTTCTCACCACAGTGCCAAACTCATAGAATTTAGAGGGGTGAATTGCTGTTGTTATGGGAACAAAGGTCCAGCAGACTGTTCAGTTGAATTATTTTGGAACAGAAAAGTCTTTCATGGATTCTGCACATATGGGAAACCAGCCTGGCTCCAGCAAGGCCTGTTGCCTGGAACACAGGCTTCCCTAGTGATGGTGTTTGTTCCTTTGACACACTCTTTATCATCTGTGTTCTTTCAGTCATTCCTTCTTCAGATTTCCATGATTTCCTGTGTTTTTGCTTTATTTTCACATAAATTCCTGTCTTTTCTTTCCATAGTATGGTCTTCAAAATCTGAGATTTTCTTGAAATGAAAATGTGTGCTGCATGTTGATAGAACAGTTATCTGTCCCTCTCCCTAAGGTGTGCATACACACAAGCACAGAATGAGAGGAAGATTGAACTAAAATTGCAATTTCTTACTTTGAAAATTTTCATTATTAAAGCTAGAAGATAGCCCTCTTATCTGCCTATGCTGATGGATCCCACGTTATTGGTTCTAGAAGATAAAAAAGCATTTTGTAATACATGAGTACCAATACACTAATACAAATATGAACCCAATGGTGCTCTTGGAAAAAAACCCAAATCCTTATACTAACTTGTGTGCCACGCATGTCCTGCCCTAGAGTCAGTCAATTAAATTTTGTTCTGATTATGTAATTTTCATAACTTAGTATCTTTGCCTGAGACTGTGATATTGACTTAATAAATGGCTTCTCTACCCAGACAAAGCACTTCAGCTCCTTAACTTGATCATGCTATTGAATTAATCTATTGTATTAAATGTGCTTGTTTCCTAATAATATCGATGTTTGAAAACTGGTGATGTTGTCTTCTCTATTCCCAACTCAGGAAGCACCTAAATGGAGGGGCCAGAATGTTAAAATTGTGTAGCAGTCAGAAGCTCCTAATGGACAATTCTTTTTTTGTAAAGGAAAAGAGGCAATTTCTCTTTAATTGGGACAGCAATGCTCTTTTCCTCAAATGCCAACATCTAACATTGGGAGGAGACCAAAAATAATGGGGCTACCATGCAGTAAATAACTGTGTGTGATATTACAGTTTTACAGAGCAAGAAATACTTTGCTTGTGCTTCACTAGGCTTTTGCTTTATGACACAATAAAGTCCTCTGGCAAATAAATGGCAGGACCTCAGCCCAAGGGAGTGGTGATGCTTCTCAGAAGAGTTTTTTAGGGCTTGTTTATTGCCTTATAAACTCAAAGCCAAATTAAGTTGCTATAATGTTACATTTTGCATATGAATTATACCTCCCCTGTCTATCTGCAGTTATGCATAGTTCCTATTGCTTGGGTTTCTTTCCCTTTTGTCTGCTCCCCTTCGCATTTCTACCTGCATATATTATGCTAGTGGGTCTCCTAGCCCAAAATGTATGGCAAATGTCACTGCTGAAAACTCTAGGTATTTATGAGTTAGGTACCAAAATCCTAAGATGCCAAATGAAATCAGTGCACGCTGGATATGTGTCAAGGGGTCTGAGCTGATATTTTATATCTGGAACAAGTTAGAGCTTTGTCAACTTACATATATGCTCTGTGTAAAAAAAGAATGGACATTAAGAATTTTGAGTGCCTTTAGGGGCTCAGGCTTCAAATATGCTGTGAGAGTTGGGAACACTAAAAATGTCTTATTCATTCCTGACAAGCACTCATTTCAGCCACAGAAGTCTACTAGGATGAACAGTCAGCCCTGCTGCAAAGCTGTCTGTGGGGAAGCTAGAAACCAGGCTGGTGAACAAATGGAATGGGTCATTCAGATGGGTTCTCCCATCTGAATTTTGCAAATCTTTGCAGATCTCTCTCCATGCCACTGCCCCTGTCACTGCCTACAGGATATTTAACAAAGGCAAGAAACAAGAAAGTAGACAGAATTATTTCAGACTGTCCAAAAATGTAACAAGATGTAATGAGACAATATGATAATTTAGGCTGGGAGGAACCTGAGGAAGGTCTTCAGTCCCCTTCACCCCACTCAAGGCAGAGTCAGACCAGGGTGTTCAGTAGTAGGGTCTTGGTTTTCTCCAAGGATGCAGACTGCACAGCCTTGCCTGTACTTTGGCCCTTTTTTCTTTCACTATATGTCCTTTGCCTGCCATCCTCTGGTAATACACCTCTGGAAGGAGTCTTGGCTCTGTCTTCTTGGTAACTCATAGATATGGAAAGTAGGAGATGAAATTAAGCAAAGGGAAATTTAAGTCCACTTGCTTTATTTTTCTTTTTATCAGTGAGAGCTGTGAAGCTCTGAGCCCCATTGCCAGATTAATTTTAAACTATGGAGAATATGATGTAAGAAGTCGCTTTGCATGGACAGTAGAGGGGAGGAGACAATTTCTTTTGTCTTTCATATTATATGTTCCAATTAATATATTAGGTAGCGTGGCCTGATAGAATTACAGACTATGAAGATTAGAAGCACTTCCTTATCCATGCCAGATCAATCCTTAATTTCTTCTTGTCAGTAGTCTGCAATTATGTTGATGCTATTATTTATGAATATTTTGCCAAGGGGACTCTTATGAACTGTGGAATACTGATCTTCATATTCTATATTGTTAACAAATTCTTTGACATGAGATGAAATGCAAATGATTTCCTTCCTTCTGCTACTCAGTGCTCCCTGCTGTGTTTCAATCTTCCATGCACTTACAGTTGAGACTCAATGCTTATTTTTTCCGTAGATGATGACGACATATAGTAAATGAGGACAAAGTAGGTGATACATGTATCATTTTATGAATCCTGTGCATTCATTGGCTTGTTTTATTGCATTTATGAAGTGCTGTTAGAAAAGGGACTCAGTGGCAAGTCACTTTGTCTTCTCCAGGTGTTTGCATCAGCTGAGCCCAGTTGAGCATTACGTAAAACAGGTGTGTGTGCACTGCTTGGTGAGTGATAATCAGTGTCCTGTTGCTCCTTGTATCCCTTTCTTCACCTTAAACAAGGCCACCTTTGAGAAAGGATTGAAGTGAGCTTTGCCAGTGCTGGAGCCTGAGTAGAGGCTCCTAGGGGCTATGAGGAGGCTCCTCAGCACATCCACGGACTTCAGAGAGCTGAAGGCATCAGCCTTGCAGAGGTACCTCTGGAGAGCCTGAGATGGGCATGAATGTCTGCATTTTGCCTATGGAAAGAGGGTTCTGCTGAGGAGCAGGGAAGTGGGGACCAGGAGTCTGCTGTTGCTGTAGTTCATGGCAGAACTCCAACCAGCTGCAGGAGCAATGCCTGGGATTATGCTGGGTAAGTGCTTGCTGTGTTGTGTGACTGCGGATGAAGCTCAGCAGGGTTAATGGCACTTGGCAGTCATATGCTTGGTCAGCTCTTTAAAAGTGTCAAAATAGAAGCCATTGGAGTGGCCACTGGGGATGCAAATTTGATCATACTTCCAGGAGCTTTAATGTAAATGCAAGGTCTGAGCCTTGTTCCATGAGGGCAATGCAAAAAACTCATAGTGAAGACCAGGTGATCTGGGACTTTGTTCATCAACAGTATTTCTCATAGTAAAAACTGAAAAACTCAACCTCTTTCTGTGTTATCACACCATGAAAAATATCCCAACCTGTGCAGGTTGAAATGTAGTTGTTATTTTGGAGTCTACTTGCAATTTTGTGAGTGCCTGACGTTGTATTTGCTTATACTGTAATTTTTGGCATAGTTCCATTTTCTATGGGTTAATGGTCATGCTCTCATATATGAATAACAGAAAGCAGTTGTTTCTTTTATTATAAAATTTTTAGACTTTATTCTTAATTAATTAGTAATTAAAAACATTCTGTGATTGTTTTGCAAGACTGCTATATGGTCAAGTGTATTACAATTCCTATTCTAATCCTGTGTCAATTAGCAATGAAAATTCTAATTAATTTACTACCCCTACAGTATGATGTTTTTCTACCACAGATACTTGTTTAAATGTTCCTTGGAGATTGGCCTTGTCAAAGAGCATAACTGAGGAATAAAGCTTACTGTATTCTTTCTTGAAAACAGGCTAATTTATATACTATGTAAAGATTACTTCATTTGTTTTAAGTGTTTTTTCTGTCAAGTGGTGCAAAAAGATCTGCCTCATCAAATCTGTGTCTTTTTTGGTTAATTTTTTTCCCCACTAATTAGAGTTCTCACCCTGGATGGGACTTGAACTGTGTTGAGTCTGAATCTGGCCTATTGGGATTTGAATGTTGATGTTCTGTAATGGCATGTTTAGATGCATGTGATGGATTTTTTTTTTTTTTCCCCCCTGCCAGTGAGCGCAAAGGAGAATTTAAGAACAAATGTAGTTCTCCTTCCACTGTTTCAGGGCCTGTGTCTGGATAGGTAGAGAGTGGCTGTCATTTCTAACAATAATTTTTAGTATAAAATACAGAGATCTACTTGTTATACTTCTCTCATGTGCTTTAACCATTATCTGTTACACAAGCCACAACCCAAAGCCCTTTGTTAGCCGTTGTTCTTAACAGTTAAACCTTTCAGTTATTGCATCTGAAGGACTGATCATGATCAAGTGCAATGAGGGAAGCTGTGGCTGCTCTCAGTATGTTGGCACAGCTGCTATTAAATATATTTAACTTTTAGATGCAGGGAGTCAGAAATCCATGGCTGATTCCTTTGTTTTCGCCTCAGTGAATCCTAAAGATCAGCGTTTGCAGTGAATACACGTTAATCCATTGCTGCCAGCTGGTAAAGCACCCATGAATAACAGGAGATTATAAGCAACTCGCCCTTTTCCAGAGAGCATTTATCTATGCTCAGTCAGAGGCAGTACCAGTTAGGGCTGGCAGAGTTGTCCTTTGTAATGAAACTCTTGACCTAGGAAAACTATCCAGAGAGCTTTAGAAAGATGATCTCTGACAATATGCAAGTCACTGTAGCTTTCTGCAATTTCTGTGTGTGACTGCTGCAGCTCTGACCGCAGCAATCACAATTTCCCAATCATGAATTCATACAAGTGGCTGTATGGCTGAAGAGATTACCTGATGTCTGCCTGATGCCCCGTGTACTTAGTGTTTTGTACAGCAGGGCTCTAGGAATCGCAGCACATCAGCTTCAGAGGGTGCTCAGCCTCTGAAGTCTCCCTCCATCACATTAGCGCTGTAGTGTAATTAGTCATACTGTATACACACCTATCCAGCTCCTGGGAGACTGCCATGCTGTCACAGGAGATTAGCAGCTGGTTAACAGACTGTTTAGTTAACTAATACATGAGGGGGGAAAATCGAGCTCTGTGTTATGAGGAAGGGGAATTTCATGTCCCTTATTAATATAGTAAAATGGTGTATTGATAATGACAAACTGTGAGGGCTAATATGCAGGAAATAATAAACATAAGCAAAGGCCATTAAGAGTAATGACAATCTAACTAGTGTTTTAAACAGTTGTTTTAAATATGCATGTAAAGTAGGGGATTCATTTAATAGATATTTATAATTTTTCATTGAACACCATTACGTACTTCCTTCCTCCCTCTGCCCCTCCAAGCTTAATATAATCCTGTGCTAGAAAAGATATAAGAACACACATGCAGAGTAAGAATAAATATTGATGTGAAAATATTTTTTTTAAATATTGTGCCATATTAATGAAATGAAACTGTTCTGTAACTTGGCTGTTGGTTGGAGAAATGGGAATTAGAGTGTTTAGTTGTTAATAAATTGCAAAGCTGGAATAATATGTTGCATGAAAATGGAGTCTGGCATTATAGGGAAGTTGACACTTCTGTACAACAAGAAATAAACTCTTCTCTGCTGCAGTTGGTAGGGGTTTCCTATTGCTGGGATTTTCTTCAAGGAAACCAATCTCAACATTGTAGAACTGAAATGCAAACTGAGTAGATGCATCTATTGTGTCATGAGTTAAACAGCTACAAAACCAGTAGTTTGTGCTGAAGCACGTGCTCTAGAGGAACAATGTGGGGAGACATTGTCTTCTCAGGTTATTAATTCAAATATGAGAGTTTCAGTGAGTTTAGTAATCTGTAGCTGTTTCTTTCCTTGTAGCTGTGACTACCAAAAATAGAGGAAAAAGATGATAGTGCATTGTAGGTATTCTGAGAGGAAAAACAAGTTAGAGAAGTACAGTTTTTATAGTTTCCCAGACATTTCAAAAACTTCAAGCCAAACTTTTGTCAGTATTTCATGCTGACTTTTTTTATTAGCATTTCTATTCCTGTTCACTTGTCTGCAAGGATTAAGCTTTTCAGAGTAAGGGTTGTATGGCTGAAATACTTTGCTGGTGCTTATGACATTTAGTCATTCCTCCATTGACTGCAGCAGTATCTTGTTCATTTAATAACCATCGGTTTCGGACTATCTAATTTGTGATTGCATGACTGTAAATGTATTTGAATTCTCAAGAAGCTATTGGCAAAATTTTCCCCTTAAAGGAGAAGCGATTTCAGACACAGGGCTCTTGGTTTCTGTGATGTCCAGCTTTCAGTAAGCAGCAAGAATAGATTTTTTTTGTAACCACAAGAGACATATTGCTTACTGCAGTTCTCCTGCTTATACTGTTCAAGACATGTGCTGTCATTTGAAATACAAATGTACTCACATTTTGATATACTTCATGCACTTTTTTCTCCTTTATCAAAATGGTTTGACAGAATTTTGATGAGATTGCCTGTTTGACAGGATAGTGCTATTCTTTTGATCTACAATGCTTTACTGAGATTATGGCTGTGCTTGTATTCTGATGTATTTATCTTTGAAATAAGTTTGTAAGACATTCTTTAGTGAGAAAATGCTGATAAGATCACAAGAGTGAAGCATTTTGGTAAATTGATGGTATTTTTTACTTTTAAGCATAATCATGGTCCATCAGTCCTTTAGACTAAGAAAAGGTATAAACTGGGAAATAGTACATAAAAAGGAAACTGAAAAAGATAGAGAGCTCAGCTATATTTAAGTACAGGTCCAGAATTAATCACATTAATAACTCCAAGAGACCATCTGAGGACTTCATACAGGGAACAGGCCTATGTGTCAGCTAACCACTAGCAGCCTTATGAGGTACTTCCTATTTCATTGAAGGGCCACTTTAGTGGCAAACTAGGTTTTGAAAGCTGAAAATTCAACTAAGCCAAAGCTGACGGGTCATACAGAACAGTGTCATGTTTATTCCTCATCCACTGTTTGTGGAAGATAGTGCAGAATGAATGCACGTATTTTGTGTAAGCAATACACTAATTTTAGGGCTGATGAAAGTGCATGTCCATTTTGTTCTTTGGGAGAAGCTTCTGACTGGTTGCAGTGCTTAACTGTTATTTTTGTCTCAATGTTCACTTTGGTAATGAACACAGCAGGAGCTTTGATAAAGCTGACAGGAAAAAAGGGAAAGTCACAGATCAGGAAAATGCTTGTTAAAGAACTTCTGGAGAATCTGAGCATATTCAAATCAGCAGACAGATGAATTTAACGTGGTGTGCTCAGTGAACTGATTAATTGGATCCAATTCCATTTAATTTGGAGAACTCATAGAGGACAGGTGAGGTTTCAAAAGTACAAATATACTTACAGGAAAGAAAAAGGGGACATGGGAATCATGGCCCAGTGAGTTTAATTACAAGACCTTAATTGTTCTAGAAAATCTACTAAACAGGGACACACGTTGTGTCAGTATCTGGAGAGAAGAAAATAGTTGTGGAGAGCTGTAAAACTTTAGGTTTAAGGCAGAGAAATTCTACATTGAGAGGCTTGCTGGAAGCTTATACTGACATTTGAATCTTGCAGTAAAAATCCTTCTTGCCTCCCTATCTCTGAAGTCATACATGAGAGCCTTCAGTCCCCTGGGCCAGATGCTACTTGCTGTGAATAAATAGCATTAATATCATATTACAAGCCTTTTCAAATTATGGAGCTTGTTTTTGTGTGCTGATTATGCAAATTGAACTAAATCTGTGCATATTAAAAAATACCTGGGTTACCTGAGCCATGGAAAGAAATTAGATCCTGGCAGGGTTTTGGGACCACCTACTCAAATCAGCTGTGGAAGGACCAAGAACTAGCTGCCACCATTGTTATTAACTAAGCAGAAGAGTTAATTAGTGAAGACTGGAGACTGTTTTTTCATAAAATGCGAATTTCAGAGAATTCCAAATAGTGCAGGGTAAGGATCTAAAGGCAGAAAAGAGAGACAGCAGAAACCTCAGTACTGTGTTTTATTGCAAATAAGACCAGGCAAGACAATAAGATTGAAAACCACATTAAATGCTATCACACTGTCATAGTTTCTGAGCACTACACTGAGGCCAGCGTGTGTAGCAAGGACAAAAGAGATGATGTTCTCGGTGCCAGAGCATTTCTGCACTCTCATCTGTTGCTCTGATAAAGGTGATGAACAAACTGCCAGCCTGAATGCAATTAATCTGTAGCTATGTTAATTCTTTTTAATTGGGGCACCACTCTCTATGCTAGAAATAGTGATGTCAGCAGTGAGGGAAGAGCCCTAGGCACTGGAGCAGATAGGAAAATGAGCAATGCATTTTCCCCCAACACAGTATGAAATAAAACAATGTCTTAGAAAAGACTGACAGATCTGAGATTGAAGAGGCAATGTTGATCTTCAGCAAGTGAGTACGTAAAACATACTTATGGCTAAAGAACAGATTGGAAGATATGCAAGAGGTTGCAATTATAGCAGCAGAAAATAGTCATGCACTTTGCCTTGTGAAAAGAAGGGAACTGAAGAAGAGTTGGAGCATAAAAGGCTGAGGGTGACGTTTTTAACTGATGGTATGGTGATGAAAGATGATCGATGAAAGAACCCAGCTGTCCCGTAATTTATGCCCCTAGGAAAGTTCTTGTGCCTTCAGGCAGATAAAAAGAGGAGCTTTGCTCTGTCTGTGTTATGAAGGCAGTGAATTTGACTTCTCATAGGACTAATGCTATGAAAACCTCCTCTGAAAATGAGAGAGCTGACTCAGACAGAAGGTTATGGTTTTTTTAATCCACTTTCTCAAAAGTGCTGGCATTTCTGCATTTATGATATTACTGCAGTACTTCTGTTTATTATTAGATGTCAGCAATATACAGAAGTTATCATTTCTAAAATGTATATACAGTGTTTTCCATGCGATGAGCTAATCCTGATATTGAGACCTTTTGAGATAAATAGCCTTATTGGAAAAACTTAATCCTTGCTGATAATTCTGGCTGAATATATACCTCATGGGGTTGTTTGGCTTTTATGGTGCTTAATTGTCTTATTGACCATAAACTTAGAAGTAATTCATTTTTTTCCAATTGTTCTTTCTGGCCTAAGGGCAGACCATGTACCCTCTGTTGCTTGGGACTGTTGCAAAGTAAGATTTGCAACAGCGAGAGTGTTTATCTGCTGCTTCATTGCTCCCTTGCTGTAGTTTAGTGATAGCTCAGAGACGTGGGGAGCCAATGTTGAACCAAGGTGATTTAGGCGCAAAAACTCTTGAAGGCTGTATTTGCCATAGGATCTAAAAGACAAAGCACAGGGAGTTCAAATGTAAATCTTCAAGGAAGAATGGTGTGAACTTCAGTAAAGTTTTCCAAGTTTTTGTTTGGGGTCTAAATAAACCTGTGCTCATAACTCTACATATTGAGTCCCTTTGGGATCAGAAATGAATGTGCAATGCAATACACATCTGTGAAGTAGGAGAGATTACCACTCAGGTCTGTAAAGAAGCAGCTAGGCAGCATGGTGCTGGGAAATACCCTACATGAAAAACAGCACAAGTTGTCCCTTTCAATCATTAATCTTAATAATGAGTTATGTTCTTCTAATTTGACAAATAGTTGAAAGAGGTGAATGTGCAGTGCTGCAGGCCAGATTTCAATCTTGAAATTGAAGTTCTTTGAACAGCATTACCTGAGTTACACAACCTTATAATATGTGCACAAACAGCAGCACCATGAGCTGTGTGCTGGTGAAGATTGCTGTGGGCCCAGGGGTTGAGGCAGTGCAGTGACACCAGCCACAGACATGAAGGATTATTGGCACCCAATGTTACCTCACAGGAAAACCTTTTTGCTGCCCTGAAGGATTCTCCCTCTCCACCTCCTGACATTCTGGGGGCTATGCCCCTCTGAATGATATACAATGCTTTAGAGCAAGGCTTGATTAAATGGGACTGAAGTGGCATTTCTGGATGTCCATCAGGTATTGTTTCATTGCTGAATAAAATGACCTAGGTTGAAGAGCAGCTAGGAGGCATTTTATGACATGCATGCCTCTGCTAAAGAAGATTATGTTATCTGCTTCCAGTTTATAATGGATTGTACAATATCTCAACATAACCTGGATGGCATTTAATTGGATTTTTTTTTAATAAAATGCAAATGAAATTATGTACATGAGACATTTTAAAGTTCTTAGCCAGAATGTTTTTCTCTGAGGTTCCATATTTAAAGACTTCTACAGGAAACCTTAAACTTTCTATGCCGGAAACTCTGAAGTGTGTTTTGAAAGCAAAAGTCTTTATTGATGTAGACCAGGGTAGAAAAATACACTACCTCAATCTGAATTGGAAAACTCCTGAGGATGGCAGGATCTGCATGAACATCCTAGATGAGACAGCCTGCATAAGAGATGACTACTGGAAGAATTAGGAAAGTACTGCTGTTTAAACAGGAGAGTTATCACTTGTTCATGTATGTTGGAAGGGGAAAAAAAAAATTGCACTGCATTTAAAAAGAGTATAAATAATATTTTTAATTATATAATCCCATACTGAAATGTCCTGTTGTACATGTGTACTATCAATAAATTGATGATACTACCATAACAGGCAAGGTTTCTAAACACCTATAATCAATAACAAGAGTGTATGCGGAGCTGCTGATTGCATGTCAGAAAATTTGTTGCTACTTTGAACTAGCTATGAAAGTAGACAGAGATTTGGTTTTAAATCTGTTTCATAATTTATGACCCTTTCTGAGAAGGGAAGAAGTCGTCTTTGGGATAAAGAAAAACAGAGTTAAAAAATACTGCAAAAAGTATAAAAATCATGGTGTCTTTAACGATTGTAAGAATTTTCATGGTTTAAATCCTTTCTTGCTAAGCTTTATCTCTCACACACAAACTCCTCCTGGGGTTCTACACTCCCAGTTGACTGTGCTATGCAGCACTTGGAGGCTCCAGGCAGAGCAAGTAGCTGTCTGTCAGGTAGACCTATGTTAAAAAGCAAGGAGGTGCAGAAGGTGAAGTATAAGGTTGATATGCTTATAGTAAAAGTGGTAGCCAAGCTAATAGTTTGGAATTTTTTTAGGAAGATAAGAAGTGGGGAACTGCCTCTGGCAAAGTGGCTTGAGCCTCTGTGCTGGCTGTGTTGTATGTACTATGTCTAAAAATCAACCAGCCCCTCAGAAATCATGAGGTCAGCAATATACTTGCATGTGTTTTTTACAATATTTTGTATTAATGTGTTGGTAGCCACAACTCCCTGTGAATATCCCTGTGGGTAACAGAGACAGCTGCTAGTGGGATAATGAGGAGCAGGAAGAAAATTCTCCTTAACTGTCAGTTGACTGATTTCCAAAAAGCCATCAATGGCTGACCCTTCTAGTACCTGGGGGTTGGGCTGGCCCTAAGAAGTCAACTTGAGGTATCTCTGGTGTTTGGTTTCAGAAGATTGCCTTGGAAATCTGAATTTAAATGGGAAATCTAACCCTTCAGTCTTCCTGAAGGCCTTACAGGGAAGCTGAGTGCACAGCCTGGTAGGATGTGGTGGTTTGAGCTTTAGTACTAGAAGAGTGAGAGGAAGGGCACCCAAAAGTGAGAAGAATTCCTACTGATAAGTCTAACTTAGCTTGTGTTTAAATTTGTTTTACATGTGGTCTTTTGATTAACTGCAGCAAGTGTAACTTTTGTCTTTCAGAACAAATGTTTGCTGTTTTGTTACCCAGTAGACTTTTTGTTATACAGACTCAGTGAATTCATTTGAAATGGAAAATCTCAGGGTTTTCTGCTCCCATGGATGCATTGCATCCATGGAAAAAAAGCAGATGTGTCCAGTCTGTGTGAAGCAGACTGTGAAAAGGACAGTATCCTAACTGGTGGGCAGATGTCTTTTTTCTAGGTGGGAATTCCCTCTAGCTGGCTCAAATCAGCACTCTCTCTTCAAAGAGCAGATGGTAGAGAGGCATCCCATGGTGTAAATTCAGCCAGAGTAATTGCAGTCCCTTTTTACAATGTAACAGAGTTTCTAGAATGAAGGACTATACCAAAACTTTCGAGTTGCTTTTTGGTGGCAGGAGCTGTCCACATGAGATGTTTGTCTTGCTCCCAAAATACAAGGGATTGAAAAGTGAGTCTCTGTCTAATTGGACTCAGGAAACTACTTCCTTTCCCCTAGTAATCAGAAGCTGGTGTACATCACAACAAAAACTGCTGTTCCTGTGGTTCATGCTTCTCTTCATCCCCCATGGCAAAGGCACTTCACCAACTCTACAAATTGCAGCTTTTCAGTAAAATGCTGCTCTGCAGTGGAAGGAGAGAGTAGGGTCCAGCCTGTTGATAACGCTGCTGTTGCAAGAGGGCCCTCAATACAGGTACTCCTTTCTGCAACCCAGCTTGTTCGGGATGTGCTTCTTATGTCCCAGGATGGGACGAACCCACAGTAAGAGACACAGAAGAAATGTGGTTCAGTCATATACACAGGATCTTCACTCAGGCTGCTCTGAGAAGGGAGCTGAAGCTTGAGGGACTGTAAGAGAATTTCACATAAAAGCTGACTTAGAAAACCAAACTGAATCCCCTCTGAGCTCTTCTGTTCCTATTCAGAGAGAGGTCCCTCAATACCTGCTAATTGGTACAAACCCTACAAAGTGAGGTGAAATCACATCCTGGAACTTTGACAAGGCAGAGTGAAATAGTTCACTGCTGGTGTTCCTGTATTCCTCTCAAGGTAAACATATGAGTTAAATTCTTAGCACAGTAAAATTGTAGGGAATTCCACATCAGGACAGAGCTGTATGAGTCCTGGCAAGGCAATCATGGAGGCTGAATTTCTAAAGGAAAGCCCCCTATGTGATTCCTGGCAGGACAATCACAGTGTTTGAAATCTCCAGCCGTGAAAAACTGCATAATACAAAACTATCAAAACAAATGATATTCCCAGCATGAAAAACATAAAGGAGGCATGGAGGCTTAAATTGTATAAGTAAAACCTTGCTGTAATTGGCCTTCGGCATGAAAGAAAAAAGCTGCCATTCAGTTCTTTGGCAAGGGCAAAATTTTTAAAGTTGAATTACTGAGAATAATAACCTTCCTTTCTAGGATTAAACTGCAGATTATAGCATGGCCCATTTAGAACTTTACTTGAAAAGGGTATCTCTGAGTATGTCTGAACTCTCTGGCAAAAAAAAGGGGGTTGCAGCAGAGGATATGGGAAAAGAGAGACAAAAGGCTGGTATCCATCTCTGCAGGAGCTTACTGGGAGCTACTGAAGTGGTCTCAGAAATTGTCAACATGTTATTTTGGTTGCATGCAGGGTCTAGGTCTGTCAGGATCATGCTTATGGTCAGAAAAATAAATTGTATAAGAACAAACTTATTGAAGAGCCCACCTGGAGCTCAAAGAAAAGGCTTGTGTAGGAAGTGACCTGACAGTTTAACTTGATAAAAAGGTTTCCTGTCCCCTCTTTCCTTAAGTGAGGTGCCAGCAAAATTGCAGGAAGACACCTCCTTGCTAGTAATGTGTCAGTATTACATAGGTGTAATTCTTGTCAACCCTGTTTCAGTAATGGTGATGGAACTTGGTAGCTCTGTGAGCTGTTGTTCTTGTCAGTGTTTGCGACTTATCTGCGTGCTTAACTTGCCTTCACCACACAGTCAGTGTGTAAACTCACTTTTCCAGTGGTTAGTAGTACTGCATCCATAAAAATGCTCATCTTCTGTGAATAAAGAGTTTGTGCTGGGAGAATCACAGGCAAACATTTAAAATGTGAACAAGGAGGCAGTGGAGGCTTGTCTGAGAATGTTGCTTGTGTGCTTCACACCATTTACCCACGTGGGACTGCTGCTGTGAGAACTGTACGTGCTACAGCTTGTGCATGACTCTGCTTGGTAGCAGCACAGACTGATTCTGACTGGATGCTTTCCTTGTCACTTGTGCTTGTCTGCTGCCTGCTTGTTGTTTCCTGTGATGTGTGACTGCAGAACTTAGATACGTGACTCATCAGCATGGGCCTCAACTTGATTGTTACCAAATACAGCATAAGCAGGAAGGAACGGGCAAAAACTGTTTCTATTTCATGAAACAGTGGATTCCTGATGAGTAGGACAATCTCAGCAAGAGAGCTCAGACAGATCAACTTGCAGCAAATAAAGATTTTAAATACTTTCATTAAGCCTAGAAGTCAGCATCATTGCTATTTTTATGAAGGCAGGCAGGTCAGTAGAATGAGCAGGCATATTGTATGGAGAATTTCTGCCCTCAGTTCAGGAGCATCAGGTCTTGTAAACCAGATACTTTTCCTTTCAGGACAGAGTCAAAATAAGAGGTGCAAATTTGTGTGCAGGCTTTGAGAAGAGAAGGTGAGTTGGTGGAAAAAGTCTGAACTTCTTTTGGTACTTATAGCTTAATGAGAGTCAAATTCATATTTCTCCCTGATGTCCTTAAGGTTCACAGGCAGTAATTCCATGTCCTTTCCTGTGTAGTGGGTGAATGAATAATGAATGCTGGTGTTCCATGACAAATAATAGAATGATGTTGCCTTAAAGCAGAATTAAGCTTGCATTACACCTGCCTTAGGCTGTCTAGGCAGGGAGGGAGGCTGTAAGGTTTTTAAACTCTAGAGATGAGTAAGTGTCATTTTAGAAAGCACTGGTAGGCCTGGAGCCATTTAATAGGTTTGAGTGAAACTTCCGTGTGCTGCCAGATGAAGAAATGAGGTAATCAATCCAGAAGTGTCTCCTCCTATAATTTCAGCGGTTGCCTGGGATTAAATCATCATAATCTCTTCACGACAGGCCTGATTTATTTTTTTCATCATGAGCACTTTTACACTGGGGAGAAAGATTTGCACTGTACATTAGGGAATGCTTTTTCTTGGAAGATGTTCTTGCTATGTTCATTCTCAAAAGTGGTTAATGTGAGGCACTTTACTTGAGCATTTTCAAAAATGCTTATTTTTTTTCCTTTTCTCCAAAGGAGAATTTTCAGATGTATGAGCAAAACTATGAAGGATGATAATCTCTAGTAGGTGTGCTCCAAGATGCTGTTGCTACCTAATTCCCAATTCTCTGCGTGTTTTGAAACAATGATAGTCAACTCCTATATCTTGCTTTCTCCCGGCAAAGGGTCTGGGTGGCTTTATGCCCAGGGAGAGGGCAGATCTCTCTCCCACCAAATGTCTCCTCCCTCATGTCATACTGAATGAAGCATTAGAGGCAGTATCTATTCTTGCAAAGACTGCTTGTAGTTGACCCATTTTCTATCCCTCTCCACCCTGCCTGTGAATCTGTTGACTCATGGGAGAAAGTCCTATGAAAAATCACATAAATGTTTTTTTTTTTTTTATGCTGGAGAAACTTTCTAGTGCAACTAAAAGGCACCTAGGACTTTTCAGGAGGGTGGTTTTTTTTTTAATTGTCAGATTCACCAACATAGTATATAGATAGATGCATCTAAAACTTTCAGTGTAGCTTTACTTTGCTGTTTAAGCAAAAAAGAAAATGAGAAATTAACTGTGAGGGAAATAAGAAAGGCCAAGGCATGATGAAGGAAATAGAGAAATAGAGTAGATGAGAGATCTTAATTGTCTTTGTTACTCCTTTGTTGTTACCTATGTAAAGTTTGTGAGTGATACTGAGCCATGAAAGTGATTCCCATCTACCTTGTGGTTTTCTTTTTTTAGTACCAGTGGTCAACTGGCTCACCCCCTGGAGTGGCTCTTTGGTAAACTGGAGAGTTTACCAAACAGGAGGAGAGTTCACTACCTCACCAGTTTGCTTCATGTAGGGCTGAGCTTGTGCTAGCAGTGAAATATGCAATTGACAATGGAGTGGAACATCTGATCAGATTCTGTGAATTGCAGTAATGTTCCAATTAGTCCAGTGAGAGGAACTGAATGAATTTTATTTCTGCAACTGGTTTTGTAGACAGTTTTTCACAGATCTTGATAGACTGCTTAAAGACGCTAGTCTGTCATGGAGTCAAATGAGGGCAAAGCCTTAAAAAGTAGTCAGCCAGAAAGCTAAGTGAAGAATGTGCATGGTTGGATGAGCAAATAGCAAACTGGTGGAGTGTTGTTAGAAGGAAATCTGGAAGACATCAGGCTGTGATGCAGAAACATAGTTCTATCTCTTGGTGAATATTTGGCATCCCTTCAGTCCATCCCAACACCTCCATCTTAGCCAGCTGCATGACCACTCCCTGTGGGTGGCAGAGGGTCACCAGCAGTGTTGTGGTGCTCTCAAAATGAGAGCTGAATTAATAGAATCAGCTGTAATTGTAGCGTTGGGCTGCTTCGTGTATGGGAGTACTCTTGTGTTGTAGGAGAGATCGCCTGAAATACAGAAGGGAGATTAACACTATTGCCTAGTGGTGACTGCTTTTCACTTGTCTTTCAAAGTGTTCCTTGATCCAGTAGAACAGTTTCTTAGCACAATTCAAAGCAAGCAGCATAATTATAGTGCTTGGTGTTTTGGCTTGAAGGGTCTGAGTGAAACCTAACATTGCTCTGCCTGAGTGCAGACTTCTGTGCAGGTGGTGGCACTGTGCAACTTTTTTTTGTGTGTGTGTTAGTTTTTTGTTTTGTGTTGCCTTTTTCCCCCCTGCTTAACTACAGAGGAACCCAGTGTTTTATAAAGTACTTCATTCAGTAGATGGGCTCTGGGAAAGGCACTTGTGTGTAATGTTGTTGAGATAGAGAGGATGTGGTTAGCTCTGTGTTGTGGCAAAGCTCTGTGTTATTCTAAACTTGTTTAAGAACAAATGTCCAGTCTGTTGCTCCTAACCAATTCCAACATTTTCCTTAGTAGGTGGTCTTATTGCCTCTTGGTTGTGAGAAGTTCCCAATACTTAAACTCAACTTTTCCTAGTGCTTTTAAGGCCTCTGTTTCTTTTTCGAATCTTGTGGTTAATGGGTGAAGTTTCTTTAATATTCTTTATAACATCATCTTATGTATTTATACTATGTGCTAAAATCTGTTTAGTATTAAGATTTTCTTTGGCTAATTATATTTTTCATCCAGTAACATTTCTCTCATTTCTTTTAAATACAATATCCTAAAGTAAAACTAGCACTCTTCCAAGAGGTTGCAAGTCCAAAAAAGAATATTATCCTACTATCATAGATGATTTTATTGAGCAAAAGTCAGGTCAGTTGTTAGCATAAGCTTTCCCATTAAAATCCCCCCTGGAATATAAAGGCCTCTGACATGCATCCCTTTCTTGAAATCACCCATCTTCCTCTAAGTAAATTTGCTTTTAGAAATTATTTTCTGTGGAAATCCTTTTCTCCAAAGAAAGGATACCCCACAGATTCAAGTCCTCAGTGAGAAGGTGGGATGGGTTAAAAGCGATCAGTTCTGGACCAAGCCTGTATGTGACAGAGCTTTGTGTCTGTCGCAGCCTGTTGTAGAAAATGGAGAATTACCAAGGGTTCAGGAAATTTCCAGTTTCAAATGTACCTCATCAGTCTATATGTGCACTAACTCTCTGTTACAATGATAACTGGATGCTGGTTTTTTTTCTTGCTTGAGTATGAGTCTCTTTGAAGCTAATAACTTGATCTCTTGCATTTTCTGTAATCCTCTGCCTTTAATCTTGTTCTTGCATTGTGTTGCTCAGATGCAGAAAGAAGGAGCTTTTTATGTTCCTAATGAAAATGGAACCTTTTAGTCAGAATTGAAGGATTATGAAAATTAATAGTTCCTTCAGTGAATTCATTTCCTCTACCAGCAGTACCCCCTGCTTATTAAGCTGTCCCTATTTTGTCACTAGGAATTCTTTTTTGGTGTTTTCTCCATGTTCAGTTTCAGTGGGAAATTAGTTTATGGGGAAGACACAAGAGTTATAAAATATTTAGGAAACCCATGCTGACCTACCTCCATTATATTTTTCACTGGTTATGTGGAGAACCAGATTCATGTCTGTCCTGTTGCTAGGTTATTCTGCAATCTTGGGCAAGTCGGCTCAGCTCTTTGAGGTGAAGAAAACCCACCAAATAAAACTCCTGCCTCAATAGTGGCCCTCTTCAGTTTCAGGCTGCAGGTGCATAGGCTCTGAAGCATTTCCTCTAATAACAGTACCTATACCAATGCTACCTTTTGAAAATCATCACTCAAGAGCAATCATATATTTAAAAGGTACCTATTTTTCTCTTTTACCTACTCTTTGGAGAGAGATGAATGTTACCTCTAGGTTTTTTGGGAAATATTTTTGAGTACCAAAAATTTGAGATTTATAAGCTACAACAATTAGCTAGGCCAGGGTGTGCGTTAGCAGGCTGCTGATGCTGCTCTTAGATGGATGGAGGCATTGAGCCTTCTGTTTTGGTCCTCAGAATGCCTTCAAAAGCGTGTGCCAATAGCCTATTGATGCACAGCCTGTTGTGACTTGCTGTTATGTTCAATGCACAGATGATTTTTACAAAGGTAGGTTATTTGTTAGCATGACTTTCCACACTGCTGCTTGAAGAATTTTAACAGCGTCCACTGAAATCCCTAAAGTATAGTTCAAAATGAATAAAATTCTGCTTGATGGTGTTTACAAGAGCCTCTGTGCCCACTGCTGATGAGTCATGGAAACCAGTGTATTCCTCTGACTCCCAACAATACACGTGACACGCACAATTATTAGCTGTGCAGGGCTGTGCTTTACGACCCACAAGTTGGTTGCTTTTATTTTAATCTGTATCCTAATTCAGGTGTTTTCATTTTGCAAGGAAGATAAAGACACACTTAGCCTCTCTAGCTGCTGTCTTGCAGCCATTGCACCGCAGAGCTTGCCAGCTGAATAAATTGCCCTCTTGTTTTTCCTTGACCTGTTGTTTTCTCTCCTCGCTCTTATGAACTTCTGCAGTGACCATTACTACCACAGTCTCATTAGATCCTTTCTCTTCCTTTGTTTAATGGGTGTTCAGTCATTTCCTACTGTATCTACCCTTCAAATGACTGGTTCTTATGCTTTTCACTCTTCTCAAAATGAAATGCAGAGCTTTCATGGCAGCTGGCTATCTCTGGGGCCTTATTGCAGCTTGAACATTAAGTCATAAAAACAATACTTTTGTGCATGTCTGAAAAGGTTATAATTTGCAGTAGCTTTGCTGTACTAGCTAACCTTATCCAGCACAGCTTTTCCATTTAAAACAAACAAAAAAACAACTTTAAATTGTAACACCAGAAACCTTAAGTTATTTGGAAATTTCTTTGTTTTTCTTTAAGCTTGACTGAATGTTGATTGTCCAAGACATTAGAAATTGGCTTGGATATAATTTGTTTTGGGGTTAGTGGTCAAGAATGCAAACATGTGTCTTCAAATTTTTGCTGTCCCACCTCTAAGCATTTGGAATTCAGCTAAAAGATATTAAAGGCAAAAGTTGCAGCATTAAAATCTCTGAAACCCAAATGCTATGATTTTCTTTCCCCCTCCCAGCTCTTTTCCAGATTACCAAAATAAACTGCTGAATTGGCAATTTCTGTTAAGCACCTAGAAGATGATTAATGTGTTATGAATAATGTCATGATAGCTGGCTGAAGGGCAACTCTTCCTCATGAATAACAACAGCGTGGTATTGTGCAAGAATCAAGAATATTAACTTCATAGCAAGCTTTATCAACGTTAACTCACTGAAAGCAGGCAATATGTTTGACTTGCTAGTTTCCAGCTTTGAATTAATGCAATTAAACAAAACGTGATCTATTTTTTTCCATTTATTTATAGATTTAATTACCAGTAGTTAATTAGGCTACAATTCTGTAAATACATACTACTGACCTTGTGGTTCCAAGTGGGAATTATATTTTAGCTTAAGATTGATTCTTGGTAAATGAAGTAATTTTTCAGTGTTGTTCCATAGCCTGTGCTTTGCAATACCATGGAACCAAACTCTTAATCTTCCTCAGCATGTCCTCAATATTACTGAATATAGTGATATTTATTTAGGCATTTATAATTCCTCAGTATCGTGGTTAAACCCTGGCCAAGAGGGTTAGGCACGTGCTTAGGCACATCACAGCTTTTCTTTCCTTCCTCTCTGCTGGGATGGGAAGACAATCAGAAGGTTAATAGTGAGAACTTGTGGATTGAGATAAAGACAGTTTCACAGGTAAAGCAAAAGCCTTGGATTTTTTTAGAATATATTAGATTTTCAATGTACAGCCTGTGGTATGTGCCCACTGCTGATCTACCTATAGTTGCAAATTATAGGTAAGGATGGGTTCTTTAAGCATGCTTTTGCAACCGGGTATGCTATTAAATTAAGGATTATACCTATATTTTAAACATATTTGAGCAGGAAGAGCAGCACTGATGCATATGTATCTTGTTTATGAGTAGGTGTGACAGGTGAAAGTGGTATTTAAAGGCAGCTTTGAGTTTTTGGCTGTGGATGGGAGGTATTCCAGTCTGTCTCCTGTTAAACTCTGAGACTTTGTCCCTGAAGACAAAGTGTGGTGTGACACTGTCATGTCTCCAAAGACCAGTGTAGTTTACACTCTGCTGTAACTGCCCCTAGGGTATTTATGGCAGCTCAGAGAATTAAGAATATAATTTATTTGGGGAAAAAGGAAAACCAGGCAAGAGAGATGATTTAGGGCACTGTGGTGCTTGCCTAGTATTTCAGCCCAGAAAGCTTTCTTTCAAAATAATAAAAAAAAAAGAACAAAAGGATGATACAGTATTCCACACCAAATCTGAAAATGTTTTGCAGAATGAGACTTCAGTACAGCTGCTTTCTTCACCCTAATGCATTTGACTCTCCCAGTGACCTTTTAAGATTCTTCATGCATATTTAAAGACAATTTTAGAAGCATTTAGTGCTGAGTTTTAGTGTATATAAAAAAAAATTCTACTGACTTCCATGGGACCATGAAAATAAAATCAATATTGAATGATGTTTAACACCTGTCCTTTAGTAAGCTTACTAAAACACACTTTCCTTCTGAACCACAGATGTACTTAGACTTAATTCTCATCCTCTACTAATCTTCTGTGTCTGCTTCCCCATAACGAAGACAAGGAGCAATCTATAGCCTTTCTAATTTTCTCTGGGAAACAGAGATTGGAATCTTATCCTTCGTACAGCTTTTAGAAGGCTAGAGTTTGTGAAAGTGTTTTATGATGAGATGTGTTTTCTCCTGTTATTAGGATTTTAATTAAATTATTTCTGTGTTTAATGGCTCCTAAAACTGTCTGTAACATATCACTGATTTTAGATTTTTATAATGTATCAACTCCAAAATTGAGACAACAGGGAATAGCATTTTTCTTTTCATTCCAATATGGACAGTGCATCCCTTCTGCCCTGTTGCAAGTATTCAGATGGGGAAAAAGGCAGGAAAAGCATGTCTGAGAAATTACATTCGTTTTTGGAGAAAATGTTGGACCATGTTAGTCTGTGAATTGTGCCACACAGAGCAAAGATTAGCCCTTGTTTGAAAGATCTTCATCCAAGAGATGAAGAGACTAGAGAAAGAATAACACAGCTCCAAAAGGAAGCCCAAGATAAATGAAGGATGGTATTACTCAAGGTGAAAACCTGCTGTCTGAGAAGGCTAAGCCTAAGCAATGCCAGCTTTAAAAAGAATTATGCAGAAGCGGATGTATTTGATGTAGCGTAGTTACAGCTGGTGCTTAGAAATGTAAGGGATAGATTTTATGTAACACCTTAATTTGAAAATTGATCACTGAACAATAGCATTTCATCACTTTTTTTCTTTTTGTCAGACAACATGAACAGAGGTAAGAGGAGAATTCACGCATAATCTTGTCCTGATGGTTTTTTCTCCCCGACTCCCATTGGCTTCAGTGAAAATTGAAGGAAATTCCGGTCTTTCAAAACTATCTTTAATTAGCTCGACCTTATTACTTAGTGACACCCATATTGCTGTGATTCTTTTGGAATAAAAAGTTATAGAGTATTTCTACCATTTAGTCTTTATGAATGACTGAAACTGCTAGTAAAAATCCAGAAATCTAGTATATTTTGGTATCGGCACCCATTGACATCCCAGCTTCTTTGGGGTTTCAGTAGATGAAGTCTATGACAGGATTTTAAAATAAAAGAAGGTTATACAATTATTTTAACCTGGACACTGAAGTCAGTGTTTTGCATGAGTGCAGTAACAGATATGATCAATACTTCAGGCAAAACAAAATCCAAGTGTGCTTATGAGTGAGAAGAGCTAAGGACTGAAGGTTGCATCTGTTCAGTCCTATGCCTAATACAGCTTTTCACTGCACTGCTTGACTGTAGGCTAACCAGATGTGAATGCAGCAGGCCAGATAGCCGAGTTAGAAAACTGAACCTACACACTCTGTCCAGGTAGAGTGGAATCTATTCTAGATATTTCACTTTTTTACATAGACATTGAGTTGAGGAGATTTGGAGTTGTGAGCCGGTGGAAGATTCCCACCTTTGATGGCAGTTGATGGGCCATGACTAAAGAAGGGGAGAAGCCTGACTTAAACAAAATAGTATTTTTTCTGTAAAGTGCATTAAAAGGAATGCTGCCCAAGGCAAAATCGAGAGGATCAGAGCAATTTGTTCCAGGAATAATATCCAGAGATAGCAGTTCCATTGATACTCTGTGCAAGTCTGTATGTGAATGTTGGCTTGGTGGAGCTCAAGGAACAGGACACCTACGAATTTGTGCTGTGCAGCTTTAGAGAAAACTGGACTCTGGATGGGGATTTGTAGTACTGAAGGAAAAAAAAAATCAGATTTAGTCTAGTCAAATGTGAAAAGAATCACACTCTAAGAAAAATATTGTCCTGTGTGGTTTAGGAGTGATGTTTTACCTTGTGCAAAACATGGAAAATGAGGAGTCTTTTATTCTAGAACTGTAAGATACTGTGTAACAGTTTAGTATTACCAACTGTGGAAACCTATATTGCATTTCATTGGGCAATCTAAAAAATAGTCTTTGGTGTCTATATCAGATGTAACATGGCTTTTTGGCACAGTGTTTGTAATGGTGTTTTTTTTTTCTTTTTGAGTTAAAGCAATTCAAAGGGGACAACATATTTTTGTCTTCTGCAGGGAAAATGTCTTTCTAGTCTAAATCAATCTAACTTCAGCTTTCAGACATGGTGTTTTGCTGTATTTTTCTTGTCTGTGATAAAGGGACATCTACTGTCAGAAGTTAGTTAATGGTGTAGGTACTGACAGATCTTGATTGTGTCACCTTTTGCTCTGCTTTTTAGTACTTAGTTTGCATTGAACTTTGTCGTCTGTTTTGCATGATTCTGTTTTTTCCCCTTGTTTAAACTCTGACTTTTGTCATTATGTCAAAGTGGAGACACTGGAAATGGGCAGGCTAGGTGTGTATAATAGTGTCAAAGAGAGGGTTTTTTTGTAAGATCCTTACTCATGTCATCTCCAAAGATAAATCTGCCATCACTATTTAGTGTCTCTGTACTTACATTCTATGAATGGATTGCCATTAAATATCCTTGCTGGGCAGTAGTGTCTTTTTTTTTTTTTTTTTTCTTCCTGACTCCAGGCTACGTTTGACCTTTGTGGAAGAAAGATGAAGTCTGCCTATTTGCCTGATTTACTGTACATGCTGATTTCCATTATTTTTCTGTGATACTCTGTTTCAGCTCATTGCATTTGCCCATACTCAACAGTAAAATTTCCTGGGCCTGTAGTAATGACATTTGCATTAGCATAAAGTGGTAACTAAAATATTTTTTAATTAGAGAAAAAAGAAATACGATCCCTAAATTACATCCTGCTTCAATCTCTTATACATCATTGTGAGACACAAAGTACAACATTTGATCTGGATATCTTCCCTGAGTGCAGTATGAAAGGTAATTTGGAATTGAGGGCTAGTTTTCTCTGGAAAACTCCAAATTGCTGACAGCTGATTAAATAGAGCACTTCCATGATACTAGCACCTTGTAATACAATGCTGACTGGACATCCTGCCTTGAAGTAGCTGAAATGTATTAAATGATCCCTGGTCAAACCCGAGAGATACTGTGACAATTCCCATTTGTATAGGCAGGCTTGCTCCAAACTGAAACTATCAAGCACTGATTTATTTCATCCTCTGGCCATTTGCCACCTCTTGATCAGCCCACAAGGCTGGCTTGTCCATGGTTACCCAAGGACAGACAGATAGATGCTATACTCTGATCTTCCAGAGAGAGGAAAATGGAAGGATCTGATTTCAGCAGTTTGTCTATTATCTTGTGGCTAAGCTGAGACAAAGAAGGCAGAAGGAAAATCTTCCATGTGAGCCCTGGGAGAATCAAAGCCAAATCTTCAGGCACTGGCTGAGCAAAGAACATAAGAATTTTCCCCCTTCTGTTACTGTGAGTTCTGCTCACCTGCCCTGAAGACCTGATTTCTTGGCCTTTAGGGCTGGTGAGACCTAAAAATCTCTCATATTAAAACAGTAAATCAGTGAAGAGTAGAAAGGGTGTATTCCTCCAATTCCCAGGGAAAAGGTAGGAAGCATTTTATCCATTGCCCTTGTTGAAGGGATGATGTAGCGCTGCTCACTACTCTAATAATATCTTTGCAAAAGGTTTAAGAGCTTCTGTAACCTCTGTCCAAATAAGTGTGGCCAGAATATGATCTACAATCACACATATATTTGGAGGTGGCAGAGACATTGGTCTCACATGGCTTCTTCAGGTGTCTGATTCAATAGATACTTTTTCATTGCTTATTCCATTTAAGATATCAGGGCAATTATCATCAATCATGCAGTTGTTTTCTGTATTTTTTCAGTATTCAAGAGGTAGTTGTGATTTGTGGTGAGTGCTGGTAATTCTTCCAGCACTGCTCATCATGTGGTGATCTTTTCTTCCTAGAGAAGGAGAGGTTTAGGATCCACTGACCTGGCTGCTCCTCACATTCCCACCTTTTAGTCTGTAAGAATATCAAGGTAATTTTTTTTTTAGGCAATTGTAGGTAATTTTATTCATCTTGGAGGATTTGTCAGATGGCCAGCTATTGTTCATGTAGGGAGGAACATTCCCTGTTTAGGTAATTGTGGGTATTGAAGTGAAAGAACACTTTCCTTGAATTGCTCCAAGTGTTTCTTCATCACAGTGGATATTCGTATTTCATGCACTGATTATGTGGAGCTGAATTCTCTGCAAGAGATGCTTAAAAAACTCACTGTTGCCACAAGCATCTCGGTGACTAAGCTGCTGTCAGTGAAGGCTATTAAACCATATGAAGCCTGGCACTTGGGCTTCCTGAAAATCAAATCAGGAGCTCTATCTGTGCAGCCCTGAATTGCAGTCTTTACCTTGGTGACCTCAAAATTGTCCCAAGATGCTTTTAAAACGTGTTTAGAAAAGCATATTTTAAATGATGGCATTAATCTCACCTCAAATTACTGAATTTGCTTATGCATCTTCAAGCTACTCTTCATTACTTCAGTGGCTAGCAATTGCCCACATCCTTTTCAAGCAAGGGAAACATTTGACTTGGGGTGGGAAAAGAGAACCATGCTGAGAATTGTTGTTAGATTCCTAGGAGTGTTTGTGGAGTGTTTGTGTTTCCTTCTTTTTTCTTTTTGTTCCTGAGAGATCAGATGCCATGAAAACAAATAGGTCACTTCAAATCCCCTATTCCTAGAGCCTTTCTGGTTCTAATATATTTGCCTTTAAAGCACACTTTCTAGTATACTAGTAAGGTTATTATACTTGCAAGAAACATAGTTTCAAATTATAATATTTAGGGCTGAATGGATTTTATTGAGAGCCTTTTTTACCACCAAAGATTTGGCAACGCAGGATTGCTTTATGAATATGTGGTTACTTCTCCAATTCACTTTTTTTTTGTGGGGGTAGAGAGGAACCCTAAACTAAAGAATTCTCCATCCCCTTAACTCTACCCCTACTACAACTTAAATGTGGCTATCTTTGAGTGGTTAAGAGAAAAGCTGCCCTTGCCCTAGACAGATATTATATGTTTTCTATAATGTGGATATTCCTGGTATTTGAATTAAATTTTCTCAACTCAAACCCTTACTGAATAGCTTAATTCTAGTCATGTCCTCTTTGTGTATCCCAACTGTGATTAATGGCTCCAGTAAAAAGTGAAAGGTTAGAATCTTAAGAAGATTGTTCCTCAAAAATCTGTATGGGCCATGCTTATGAAATCATGCCAGTGATTTAAAAATACATACTTTTAGGAAACTCACCAAAATTCAGAATGAATAATGGTAAGGCAGTAGGCTTCTGAAAAAGAGCCTCTGGAGTCCTGTGCTATTCTTTTATCTTTATACGTTGTGCTACTACTTCATTATGGGATTATTTTCCTCCTCTCTATAATACTCTCAAAAATCAGACAAACTGTGGCTTTTTGTAAATGACAATAATTAAGATGTATGTTGGCTTACCATTGCAGATTGCGAAAGGTACACTGTGTTTCGGATAAAAAACCAAAAAATTTGAATAGTTCTTGTCAGAATCAGCCTTGCTGAAAAGCTGCTTCACATGTGAGGACCTGATTCCAAAAGCAATGACTAACTGCTAGTAGCTATTTGTCTGAAACAGTGGAGAAGAACATCTATGCAAATGAAAGAGCACTTCTATAATCTTGGAAACAGCTGAAAGCAATGCAGACAGATAATCACCAAAAGCCACATCAGATAGAGGTGTAATTTCTGGCTGGCAGTTCAGCTTGCCTTTGCAAGCCTTTATCTTGGTAGTTTAAAACGCAGTGTTTTATAGTGCTAACAGCTGTCTTGGTCAGGGTTTTTTGTGTGCTACTTCTATTAGTGAAGCATATAAAGAAGGAAGTGGTTAAGCTGGACTTATAGCTAATTAGGAGAAATAACATTCAAGAGTTTGGCTGGGATGTACATAGCACTCTGCTACCTTTTGTCAACTACTGCTCAGTTTCAGGCATTGGGTACAGCATTTAATCAAGATGGTATGTAGAAGTTTTAACAAAATATCATTCAGAAAAACTAGAAAACAATGCTTTAGCTGCTTGATTTGGCCCAAAATGCCTGCTCACGGAGTACATTTTTAGGCATATGCCTTCAGTCAGGCTGTCATTGAATGACTTTGTTTTAACAGCAACTCTAATCCATCATTCTTGACTCTGCCATCCAAGGAGAAGCATACAGAATAAAAAGCATACAAATGTTCTGAACCGGTATGTATAGGTATGTTTAAGTATCTGTGCCCCTGAATACAGAAAGTGCTTTCACTGTGGGGGGGACCCTTGTGGCAATATATATAATGTAAAGGTTTTAGTAGGTGACTGTTTAAAATTACATGTAGGTCTTGTGGTATGAAGTTTTAGAACTGTGTAAATTGTAAGACAGAGTGCTGGCATGTGGAAAATCAAGAGGAGACTTTCTGAACTCTTTTTAAATTGACTGATTACGATACAAAGTTTCTGCAAAACAAGGAATCCCTGTCCAGAATTGCTACATATTTTTTTTTTTTTACATGAAACCTGAACTTACAATGCAGTGTTGATTCTAGAAGCTGGATCACCCAGTGCCTGTCCTCTCCTTACTAAAACACCTTATTTATTGTAATTAAGGTCTTCATGTCACAGAAAACAGCCAAAAATCTCAAAGCACTGTGTTTATGCAGGTTACATACTCAGTGTACATAGGAACTTGCACACTTGGTTTCTGTAATAGGTGCAACTAAGCCAATTCT
Organism: Phainopepla nitens; assembly: GCA_013400175.1. Taxonomy (NCBI): domain Eukaryota; kingdom Metazoa; phylum Chordata; class Aves; order Passeriformes; family Bombycillidae; genus Phainopepla; species Phainopepla nitens. Next base: position 114,104 of record VXBQ01010699.1, read on the forward strand.
GCCTGGAGTTGCACAGGCCTCTTCACTTTTGGTCAGCTGCAGCACAGCTTGGAGGATGGTTTGCTGCCTTTCAGGCTCAGAGATCATTTGTGGTAAAGTAGCATTCCAGAGAGTGGAAAAACAGCTTGATATGCCAGAGCTTTAACAAGGTTGAGGGAACTGGCTTGCTGGCAGGCAGCGTGAGCTCCAGAGTTGTCTTTCCCTTATCATCCATTATTCTGCTCGAAAGCATTCCTCATCTCCCAGTACCTTATCTTGTCTTCCGCTAGGTTTGCAGAAGTTACATAGTCCTCTGTTCCTTGTCTCCTCCACCTTCAACTGCTCCACAAGCATTTTTGCCTATTGCTTTTACCTGGAGCTCAGTGGTTATTTAGTTGCTTTGCCTCAGACTCTCCCATTCTTGATCCAAAAGCTGATGATTAGTTTAATGCTTGACAGGCTTCAATGCCTCTGAGAGGATTACCACACCTCTGCTCTCATTTTTAATCTTGGCCAGTTTCCAGTGTTTCAGAGCAGGGTCAACCTTGTTTACCCTTCTCTGGTTGCCAAATTGTATCTGTGTGTGAGATGTGGTAGAGTGTGTCAGTGTCCTTAGGGTATGCATTTAGTATGTGCAAAAATAAATGTGATGCTGACAATCGTAAACAGCTGTAAAGGAGAATCATCTCTTATTTTCTGGGGAGTAGCAGAATGTTAAGGGAAATTTTAAGGAAATCAAAATATCTTCAAAGTTTTTAAGGTGTAACGTCATTTATTAGAGACCAACTTGTAGCCAATTTAAAACTAGTGTTGCTTTTGCAATCTGGGCATCAAAATAACTGTAACAGTTAAATAAGATTGGGTGGATGGCAGTTTAGGATGGAAACTTGTGTGGTCTTTTTTTTTTTTCTCTCTCTTGTAGAGAGACCATATAACAGAATTTTGAGGCATGGCAGGCTTAAAACAGAGGTCAGTGGCTGTAGAACCAGGTGTGGAATTCCAGAGTGAAATCTCTGTGTAGCCTGTTTTATGCAAACTGACTTAGTCATGCTGTGATAGTTTGTAAATCTAGGTGTTTAAATATAGATTTCTGAAAGAAAGAAGTTCCTACTCTGAAATCACCCAGAAGGCAGGGCAGTGGCTCTTTATTCTTTCTTCTTTTTCTTTTTTTTGTGTGCATACTGCTGATTTTTATTTTTTTGTTTGCTTTCTTCTAATAATCACATGCAAATTTTATTTTATATTTGCTTAGAAATATATTTGCGTTGAGAAACCTTGCAAACACAATGGAACAACTACACATGGACCTAAAATGTTTATATCTGAGATTTTCTGTGAGTGGGGAACTATACTTGCTGTATCTATTAAAAGAGGACCAGTGAGTGACTTGGAGCTTCATTTTAGGCCAAAAACTGTTTGGAGGCTGCTTCCTGAGTAACAGAGAATGAACCCTCAAGTATAGAACAACAATAATAGATCTAAATAGGCAAACGTGTGTGTCTGAAGTTATTGCATCAAAAAGTTCAATGGAATATTTTTATTTCAAGTTATTATTTTCTATTTGGAAGGAATACATTTTCAGACCATAAAAACAACCTCCTTTTCAGTCTGAGATATTAAGAAATTATATTGTATTATAAGTTGCTTTTCTCCATTTCATGTCTCTTTGGGAAGGAATGAAACATATTAGCTCCAGCTCATTCATATTTTAAATCACTGACTGTGTTGCTGATTCTCGTCCCCAAATTGCAGAAGAACAGGTGAAATGCAGTAAAGCTCTACAGTGGCAGAAGCTACTGAGGAGGTTACAGCTAGCTGGGTAAGATAGCCTTAGGACTGAGAAGTCCTGAACCAGGAGCACCTTTCCAGTGAAACTCCCAGGGGAATGCAGCAGACTTGTTGGTTCTACTGACAGATATATTATAAGAGAAGAACAAAAACAAACCCTCCCAATGCAAAACAACAACAAAAAAAACCCCCAAAAAAACACAAAGAGGAGGGCAGAAAATTATTTTTTTGTTTATTTTTTTTTTCTCCTAGCTGACTTTTTTAGTGAGGTATTTCCATTATTTTTTTATAGACAGATGCAGGTGATCTCTAACAGGACTGTGCTAACTTAAGGCTGCGTGCTCATGCTGAGCGGGCACTGAGTCCTGCTCAGAATGGCCTTGCTGGCTGCGAGGGTTATCAAATCACAGCTGAGTGCTGGGTCTGTTCCACACTGAGATCTTTGGATCCGCATACTGCCCATGCAGCTTAACTACACCTTTTACAGCAGAGGTATCTTTGTCCTCTGATCTCTTCACTACAGAAGCACAGAATGGCTGAGATTGTAAGAGACCTCTTGAGACAGTCTGGTGGTCCAAGCCTGTTGTTCAAGCAGGATGAGCTACCACAGGTTCCTCAGGACATTGCCCAACTGACTCTGGAGTATATCTGCAGATGGGGACCTCTCTATCTCTATGGGCAGTTTGTGTTTGACCACTCAAATGGTACAAAAAGGATTTTGTTCTATTCAGATATAACTTTGTGTTTCGATCTGTGCCCACTGTCTCTTTTCTCAGAAGGCATCACTGTTAAGAGTCTGTCTCATTGTTCTTAATTCCCTCCCATCAGTTATTTCTGTGTATAGATAAGATTCTCCCTCTGCTTGAAGCATTCCTCAAAACTCATTTATGTCCTCTTGTCCCTACTTAATTGAAACACTAATTCTGCAACTTTGCACAGAAAGAGTTTTGAATCTTCCTGGAGGACATTCACAGTTTGAAGCTTGTTTCAATGAGATTAAAATAATTCAAGGCTTTACGTGGGATGAAATTTGATTTTTGTCTAGTTTTATCCTTTCCTTCTGTCTTTGATTGAGTTCTGTTAGAGCAGAGGAAAGGCTAGCAATCTGTGCGTGATCAACATTGCTGAATTAGACTACTGGCTTTTGCCCTTCTCTGTGGGAGGCAGCTTTAAGTTCTTGAGTGGTTTCTTACAGAAACAACTTATCCCAAAAAGATTCAGAAAAAAAAAAGAAATTTCTAGCGTGTTTTGACTCAATTAATGGAATTCACTGAAATAGCAGATTTTGTATCCTGGCAGACTCAACTCACACGTATGTGTTCTCAATAGAGTTGGGTATCTGTCAGCAGTTCAGGAAATAGGCAAGTACATTTTGGAGGTGTGAAATTTCTCACTTATGAAATATATTTGGACATTGATGGGCCAAAATGGCTTTGAAAACATATAGCAAATGTGTACTTGGAAATATGATCTGACCCAACGAGAATTCTTGTACCTGTTCACAAACTATCCCCAGAACATATAAATGAGTGTAAAAAAAATTACAGCAAGTGAATGTTTGTTCTTTCCAAATTAGGCAAATTCCTTAGGTAAAAAAAGGAAGTCTAATGTGTTGACACTTTTGTGGGGCAGTTTTAATAGTGTGCTAAGTATTTTCCTTTCAGTTCCCTTTGTTGGGCCATAACATGCCATCAGATATTTCCTGGGTAGGGACTGCAAGTAATGTCTAATTTGCCTAAATGGATCACAGCTTACTGGAAGGAAGGGAGCAACATTTTACCGTATCTGACCCCTGAGAAACTGCTTTCACCATTTTTATAGGTGTTGGGGAGTCACTGCTAAAGCAACAGAAGTTGAGGCTGGCATTAGCCCATCAGCTCTGAAACACAGAGATGTCTTGTGCAAGATGACCTATTCCTTTTCAGATTCATGTCTCAATATCAAGCGTGACCAGGAGAAAATAGAAATTGTCCTACAACAAAGCAGGGGTGAAAAGGTCTCACAGGAACTGGCTTTTTCCATAAACAGAAATGCAGCTCATTATAGATACTCAGATTTATGTGGAATAGCTTTGCTAAAGGAATGGTTAAATGGAGGAGAGTTCCTTCTACCTTGAGAAAGAAGCCCATTTAATCTCTATAGTTTCCATCTAATTTTATCGTGGGAGACATGGAGGAAGTAATCCTGCCTACTCTTTATCTTATAAGAATAAGAAACAGATTAAAACAGCAAGTGTCAGATTTAAGATAGCATGAGGATCTACTTGCAACAAAGTGTTGTAGAGGGTATTGTTGATCCTAAATCTCGACATGGGTTAAAATGTAAATACATTACATGGGTATAAGAAAGTCCATGATGACACACCTTAAAATAGAATTTTAGTGCTTCTATGATTTAGGAAGTTCTTCTAAAGTTTCAAGTTCTTCTACCTTCTTGAATCAAGTGGTTATCCAGACAAGTATCTTTATATGCTTATCCAATTCTTAGAGTGCCTTCTGCATATCTATTGTATGTTGCTAAAGTACTGTTACGTGTATTTTCCCAAACATCAGTTCAGCTAATGACATGTAGCTGATAATCATTCCGTGCTGACCTTTTCATACAGATCCAAAGATGGAGAATTGAATCCACCCAGTAGAAGTAAATGTCTGAGTGAGAATATCCAGGTTAGCGAATTAGGTTGACTCTTACACCCAGAATTTCTCCCACAGGACACCATAGCAAACAAGAACATGTCAAATTCCAGCCTTGTGTTTAAGTGAGCCTGTGAACCTTATATAATTCAAAGGGTACAAAAAGTGCATTTTGGTTTGCTTTAGCTGGAGTCAGTGCTTTACAGCTACAGTGACTCTCTCTAGTGGCAGGCCTCACCAAAATCAGTGGGTTTTCATTCTCACTGATACCCTGTGGAATGGCTGATTTATTTTTATTATCTTTTTGTCTTTCTAGAAGATGACAGTGCTCCAGGTTATCTGTTTCATAAGTAGGCTGTTTGTGTGTGTGTGTAAAATGAGGCCACACATGTAAAATTTCATTGGTCACTTATTCTTGTGAGCTATTGGTGATGTTGGTAATTGTATATTTCATACAGCTTCTTGAAAATGAAAATTTTTAATAATAGTTCTTCAGCTGTGAAACATTCCTACATCTCAATAGACTTTCTTACTGAGAATACCCTCGGGAATTTTAGGTACAGCTGAAGCTGTGGATACTTGTGATAGTTGATTTACTGGTAGAGACTCTGGTTTTTTGATACTTAGTTTCTTTCAGACTGTGAAAGGAAAATGAGCCCTTAAAAACCTCCAAAACTGGAAACAAATATCATCAACATAGTGATGTTTTTGAAAGTTTTCATGGAGCCATTCTTCAAAATGCCAATCCTGGCAGCAATAAATCATGTCCTGCTATGTTCTTGTCCACTGCAATGTGATAAAGGATGATATGTCACCCAAGGGTTGTCAGAAATCCAACATCTTTTGATTTAAAGCACCATTTCAATGTGACAATTCTTAAAATAAATAATAAAAACATGGGCATGACGACAACCCAGTATTTTACATAAATATTCACCCATTAGTATGCAGCCAGGTGGAAAGGAGTTTTCATTGAGGGATAAGGGTAAGAAGGTTTTAGAGGAGAGAATATACTGATTTCATAGATTAGAAAGAAAAAATGGAAACTGATGGCAATAGATAACATTTGTGTCAAATTATTATATAAATTCTATTTTATCAAGACATCTAAATGATTTTTGTGGAGTTTTACTGTGAAAAGAAGATATACATTTGGTGTTGTGACAGTGGCCTCTGACAGTCTCATGCAGTCATGTTGGAATAGTGCAAGTTAGTGCTTCTCACCTGATACACAAAACCTGTTCTGCACATGATATTGGGTAATTTGTAGGTAACAAGCCAGCATTCTTCTTGAACAGTTCAATCTTTATATTTGTTTGTCCTCCTAAGTCACCTTTTTTTTTTTCTGTATGTTTTCTCTCCTTGTCTCTCTTCATCTTATGTCATATGAATATTCTCCTCCTTCTCCCCATATCACCTTTAAATTCTATTTTGAGAAAACAGTTACTCTCTCAATGTCAAAACCACAAGGACACAGCAAAAATCAGAAGCTTCTCCATCACTATTTTTTTCTCCTACAGTCCCCACGAAATTCCCAGGAGCATGGAACTGTTGCTTTTTGTAATGTGAAAAAATGAACTAATGGTACAAAAAAAGTATTTTTTTCTTTAAATTGGGCTAATTAGTCTTGCTTTTTGGCAGCAAGCTTCAATTTATGATAGCTACCCATATGAGTCATTATCCATCCTAATGTAGTTCCAGAGAAGTGGGCACCGAGTTGTTGTAATTTTAAGGGAATAACTCTTTTTTTTTTTTTTTTTTTTTTCCCCTGTGGTGTGGATTATGATGTGTGGTTCCATCTCCATTTAAGTACTTTCAAATAATAAATGAAACAGTGACGTTGCTTCTATGGTCTCCTAGTATTAGGTATGGAAAAATGGAAAGCCTAAACCAGAAATGATCAACTGTCTCTTAAGAAGATTAAACAAACTCTTTGTAAGTATGAGAGGCTATTTAGGATAGTTAAAACAAAAATTGCAAAAGAGGAGACATTGCCTTACTTTAAGAAGAGTGGAAAGGGCATTTGGGAACTTGGACTTTGTGTTTATAAAAGTGACTGAATGCTGGTCTCAGTACCAGATAAGATTGTGTTGTGGGCAGAGGAGTAACTTCATTGAAAACATTTTTTTTTTTTAGACTTCATAGAGCAAAGGGGTTTATAACTGCTCTTTTTAGGGATGCACATATGAATCCCACCTAGGAACTTCTCAACCCTTGAGCCCTCTCAAATTTTGAGACTTAAAACGCAAAGCTACCATGAGCTTCATAAAAACCAGATGAATACATTGGCTCTATTAGTCTACCTCTTGGAAGAAAGGCCACAGCATTCATTATACTGCTGGATGTAAAGAATAGGGAAAAACAGCATTGCAGTGTCCAAATATGAAAATAAGTTTGGAGAGATACTTTGGCCCTTTTAGACAATAGAGCATCAAATCAATAAAAATACCTTGATTATGGAACATGCTTAATTAAAAAATTCTAGTTGACAGTAATAAGATTAGAAATTAAGTGAGAGATCAAGAAGGAAAATCAGATTATTAAAAATAACATAAAAATTGAATGTGTTTAATGAGTGAAATAAATGCAGACGTATTCTTGACTCTAAAATGAGTGGTGTGGTGTTGAAGTTAACGGGGCTGAAGATACAGTTTGTGTTCCCTGAAGACTCTCTTTGTGAACAAGGAAAAGTTTCTTTGTGATTCTGAACCCTAATCTGAAGTACAGAGTAGATAATTTTTGCTTAGCTCACTGTGGCATTGTGATGCTAAATTAGTTATTGTTGGGAAAGCAAATTGACCTTGAAAGGAAGATTTAGTATAGCCAGAGGAGAGATGGAAAACAAAACAAAAAACCCTCAAGCTGAATACAAAATGAGCTTTCAGTAGAGCTCTGAGAGGACAGAACAGTAAACTGTGCTGTTCTAGTTGTGCAGTTCTGATAAATTCAGTGTAACCCAGATTGACACTATAATTCCAGAGTAAGTTTTTGATTTATGCTTTCAAGGGCAACAGTCTAGAAGCTGCTAGTTACTTCACTCCAGAGCTTTGCCAAATGAAGAAAAATTGTTAAAGGCTATATGGGTGTGTTTGAGATCATTGTCTTTCCACGCGTCAATCCCATGGACTTTCTTCCATTTGTCCAGAAGAGGGCAACAAAGCCTGTGAAAGTGTTGTTTCACGTGCCACAGCTGAGGGCTTTGGGCTTGCCTTGTTTGAGCAAAGGAGGCTGAGGGGTGACCTCACTGCTTTCCACAGCTTCCTGAGGAGGGGAAGGGGAGAAAGGGAGGTGCCGAGCTCTTCTCCCAGGTATCCACTGATAGGAAACATGGGAATGGTTCAAAGCTGTGCCAGGGGAGATTTAGACTGCACATTAGCAAATGTTTCTTTACTGACAGGATAGACAAACCTTGGAATAGGCTTCCCAGAGAAATGGTTGATGCCCCAAGCCTGGCAGTATTTGAGGCATTTGGGCAATGACCTTAAAAACAAGCTTTAAATTATGGTCAGCCTGAATTGCTTTGGCAGTGGAACTACAGATGATTGCTGTAGGTTTCTTCCAACTGAAATATTTTGTTTTCTTGCTGTTTAACTATTATTTTAATAATCAAATTAGCCATTCATGAGCATGGTTTGCCAAAAAAATTCGGGGGTTTCAGTCGGTTTCTGCCAATAGGAAACTACAATGGAGGAGCTGTAGAATGGTTTTGGTTGAAAGGAGCCTTAAAGACCACTCAATTTCAATCTCCTTTCATGAACGGGGACCTTCCACTTGACTAGGTTGTTTAAAGCCCCACCCCTCAACACCTGAAGGAGAGGGGCATCTACAGTTTCTCTGGGTACCTGTTCCAGTGCTTCACCACCTCCACAGTAAAGAATTTTTTCATAGTATCTAATCTAAACCTACTCTTTTCAGTATGAGGCCTTTCTTCCTTGTCCCATCTCTACATCCTCTTGTAAAAAAGTTCATCTCCAGCTCTCAGGTGGGAGTCCCTTAGGTACTGCTGCAAGGTCTCCCCAGAGCCTTCTCCAGGCTGAACAACACCAACTTCTCAGCCTTTCTCCAAAGGAAAGGTGCTTTAGCTCTCTGAGGACCTTAACAAACCTCCTCTGAGCTTGTTCCAACAGTCCATGTCTTTTTTTATGCTGGGGACTCCAGAGCTGGATGCAGCACTGCAGATAGGGTCTGAGGAGAGCAGAGTAGAGACACAGAATAGTCTCCCTCGGCTAGCTGGTCACACTTTAATGTTATGGTTGGTTATGTTTGGTTTTCTGAGCCACAGAGAAGGGGATCATGAGTCTTAACCCAGCTCTGGGACCAAGCCTGTCACAGCTGCCCTCTTTTACACAGCTGCATTGCACCTTGGAGCAGCATTTCATTGCTGAGTGGGTGAGTGCGACCAGCACTGTGGGAGGTGTTTGGAAGGATTAATGCTTTTCCTAGTGCTGCTCTACCCAAGTTAACAAAGAATATTTTGGGCACTATATCTCCTTATAGTGGCAGTTATATATCTACCTTGACTTCCTCCTTTGGGTAGTCTGATTACAGCTGAGGTCAGGAATCTTCTTCCTAGTAACTGGTATGGCGCTGTGTTTTGGATTTAGTATGAGAATAATGTGGAGAACACTGATGTTTTAGTTGTTGCTAGGTAGTGCTTATTCTAAGTTAAAAACTCCTCATTTTCCCGTGCCTGCCAGTGAGCAGATGCACAAGAAGCCGTGAGGGAGCATGGCCAAGACAGCTGGCTCGAACTGGCTAAAGGGATATTCTATAAAAAAGAACATAGCATTCAGTACACAGCCTGTAGGGAGTTGGTTGGGAGGGAGCTTATTGCTACTCAGGGACTGTGCATCACTTGCTCTCTTTGTTTTACTCCTTTCTCTCATTTTTATTACAATAAGTATTATTAGTATTATTTTTTTTCAATTAATAAACTGTTCTTATCTAAACCCATGAAGTCTACCTTTTTCTGACTCTTGCTCCCGCTCTTGGGGTGGGAATAGAGCAAATGGTTGTGTGATTCTTAGTTGCTGGCTGGGGTTAAACGATGACATTCAGTTTCATATGGACAAAATACAAATTTCTAGAGAGAAAGAACAGTCACAGACTTCTAGGTAAGGTTTGTGATAAAAATTCTGTCTTAAATATTGCTGCATTGTTCTGGTTTTTTTCAAGCTTTCATCACTTTTTTTTGCTTCTGTTTTTCCTTTGTGTGGCATACAGATGTGTTCTTCTTACAAGCGTTAAACTTGTGGTCTTGACATTTGCTTGTCATGCAAGAGGAAAGCTCAATAGAACATAATGGGTGTCTTGACATGGTTATTTTTTGGGGCATGGAGGTGATTTCCACAAACCTTTGTTTACTAGGTCAGTTTATTTTCAATTTTTTGCTTTCAAATCAGTAGTATATGAAGGTTCTGATATTTTTTGTTTATTTTTTTTCATCTGAATGTCTCTCCTTTTGCATTCATTGGACTTCTGTGCCCTCTTTAATGAACTTATTAGCAAATATAGTGAAAAGTTTCTCTGGGAAATGAATGACCACGGGACGTTTCAAATATTAGATGTTATTTGCCCTCAGAACACTTTGGAACCCTGTATTGAGCATATAAAACAAGGCTTTGGTAAAAGTGGGATGGCAGGAGTAGCCTCTCTGGGAGAAGGTAAGACAAGTTATATTCAAAATGATGCTTTGCATTGGATGGGTTAGATGGTGAAAGTAAGTTTCCCTTTTCAAGCATGCCCATCGCTGCTTTCCTTCCCTGAGCTTTGTAGTTATTGTCAGCTGAGCAGTGAGGCATGTGGTAAGGAGTTAAATTCTAGGTTTACAGGTAGGATTAATAAATAGCTTTACAAAATAGATTTATAAAATTCTGGGTTCATGCTAGCTTGTGGCCTTATGTTTTCACATACACAAAGAAGATTTACAAGATGTGCAAAAGATAGCCACCAATTTGGACTCTAAATTATGTTATTCTTAGATTAAGAAAAAAAGGAGGAGGCAAATCCCTGAGAGGGAAGAGTTAAGAGAACGCCATACACACCTCTAGTTTTTGGCCATGAGGAGCACTCAAAATGGCTGGTGAGCCGCGCAGATGCGTAGTAAAGATTTCAAGATTCTCTTTCACAGCTCCATGCACCTCACTGAAACCCTTGCTTAACTCCAAACAAATGCATGGTAGTGGAGCTGCTTGGCTGTACCATTTAAAGTGTAGCATGTGCCTCTGGCCAATTTACTCTTCAGTTGCCTTGTTACTTCCCCTTCAGTCCTGCTTTGAAGGGCCCTTTCTCCAGCATGCCAACTCATGAAATAATTTAGGATCTCTTTCAACCCACATTAGAGAGAAATTAAGGGAAACCTAAGCCTCAAGTCACCTTTTGGCTTAGTAATTGTGTGGATATGTTCTTTGTTTATTCATTCAGAAAAATTGCTTTGAGTGCTTATGTGTGCATGCCACAATAAGTGTGCTGGAATAAATACATATTAACAAAAATCTGGCAAAGGCAGTTGCTTTGCTGCCTCATTGTGTCCATCACCATCTTTGTGTTACCATTCATTCATACTCTTTAATTCAGAAGACTTAGAATCCACAAATACTTAGAGACTCCACTTTTCATTTGGACAAAGGCAAAGATTGGTTCTGCAACTGAGGTTGCATGTTCAAAGCAATAAAATGTATCTGAATTTTAATACAGTGCAATATCTATTCAACAAGGCAATGGTTCTGTGTTATTTGTAGTGCTGATTGGCAAATATCAAATACATCAGAGTCCTGTCAGAAGTATAATATTAATGAGAAAAATATAACTAAACATCTTTAGTATTAAAGCATCTTCAGAAATTTTTCAAAGCTGTGTGATAACTGAAAGAGATGGATTGTGAGCAAGACTGAGCCAAGCAAAAATAAAGGTCTTCCTCTGGCTGTCACTATGCCACTACTTGGATTGGACCATAGGGATACCAGAGAGCGTGAGCTGTGCACTGCTTACTTTGCTACATAGCCTGGAGGGATAGGATGAGGAATGGAAATTGTGATTTAAAAAACTACTGTTAGCCAAATGGTCCCAGGATATATGGTTATATATATAAATAAAAATTTGCAAGACAACTTTTTTCAAGCTTATATGATCAGAAAAAGAAATTCTTCTAGCTTTAGTGCATAATAAATGTAAATATGTATTCTAGTCAATAAAGATCTTCTCTATGTGCTAAAGTCCAGTTTTATCAAGAATTTGATCTGAACTACAACTAGCTGTGTTTAGCTCAAGTCCTAAGTTTGTTTCATTAGTAGTGTGTATAAAATTTAAAAAGTATTTATGAATGCCTCGCAGCTGAAGTTTGAATAGGACTAGAAAAGGCAATAGTGTAGCCTGGAAAAACAGGTTATTTTTTAAACTTTAAAAGCTTATGGGATTAGTGAAATCTTCTCAACACTATCTTAATGTTATAAAACTATAAGCAAAGTTTTTGCAGTTCCATTTTTTTCACAGAAGACTATATAGTCTGGAATGTTTTATTTGTGGGAATTTTGTACATCAAGTAGCAAGACAGATATTTTCAAAACGTTATTAAAAAAGCACTGTCTCAATTGCCACCTTGTTAGTACTACGTAAGTCTGCTGTGAGTTCATCCTCACAAGAGCTTAGCCACTTAACTGTGGTCTTAAAACACCAACAGAAACTAAAAAATAAATGTTGCCTATTTATTTCCAAAAGAGTGGGAAAGCATGAAGAGCATGGAGTTGTGCACTAATGGGAAACTTACGCTGATAGCAAATTCTATCTTATAACCTCTATGAGTAAGTTGACATGTAGTAGCAGCCAGAAGGAGTTGCACATCAGTAACCCCATCTGTAGGGTTACCTGAACATGTAACACTGAGTTGTTTCTGAAGGAAAGAACCACAGGAAAACTAGCATGCTGTTTTCCAAGCTGCCAGTTAAATGGATTCCCTAGTATGTAAATACATTTCAGCGGTGGTTGATCACTTTTGTTGCTTTGCCATTGTTTTAGTATGCAGTTAATATTTATGATGTCCAATTTTGTAGCTGCATGATTTTACATTGATTAAACTCAGTATGTAGCTTCCAAAAGGGAAGCTGAATGCAATGGGGATGAAAGGAAGTAGATGTGATGGACGTGGTCATCTATCTGGGACCTAAGAAAGGTAGTGACAAGTAGAAGACAGGTCACACTGAAGACAAGGTGAAATAAGTTGGATGCTAGAAAATACATTGATGTAGATAAGCTGGCAAAAAAGGGTGGATATTGGCAGCTGGAAAATAAGATGGTGTGCATCTCTGCCTTGTTCAAAAAGTAAAATCATACTAGAGAGTAAAAATGAACAATTAAAGGGCAGGCAGAGGGTGGCCCTATCCAAAGCAGATGTCAGTAATGTGAAGTTCTATAGCCAGGATTGAACATCAAGTGGGCTCAGGGCTTGGTCCTGGGTGGATATTGCATTCTACTTTAACTATGCTTTTGCTAAAGGATGTGGTTTAAACCTCCTTAAAACTGTATGTCATCTGAGCTTTGGAACCTGGTGCTTCAGCTCCAGCCTCTTTGGATCACTTACTAGTTACTCTGCTGTAGGGAACCTGGCATGTCGTGCAGCACCTTATGGACATAGAAAACAAACAGCAGCCAGGGAATCCTATGTCCTAATCACACTTTCATTCAAAGAAAGCTGACTAAAGACACAATGACTGTCACAGAATTGTTAAGGTTGGAAAAGACCTCTAAGATTTGAGTCAAACCATAATTAACAGCCACCACCCTGCTCACCGGTAACCATATTTCCAAATGCCACATCCAGAAGCATTTTCAACATTTCCAGGGCTGGCAATACTGCCATTTACTGGGGAGGCTGTTTCAATGCCTGGCTATCTTTCAGTGAAGAAATTATTTCTAATATCCAAGCTTAACATCCTTTGATACAGCTTGAGGCCATTTCCTCTGGTCTTGTCACATATTTCTGCAGAGAAAAGACTGTCCACCTCCTTTCTGGAAGTTGTGGAGAGAAATAAAACCCCTGCTGAGCCTCCTTTTCTCCAGGCTAAACAGCCCCAGTTCCCCCAATTGTTCCTTATCAGATTTGTCCTCCAAACCCTTCACCAGCTTAGTTGCCCTTTTCTGGACTTGCTCATTTCTCATTAGCAGGGACACCTTATTCCTCCTGCTTCAGAATTTGAGGACAGAACCCGTAGGGAGTGAAAGTGTGTTCATAACTCGCTTTTTCCAAAAGAGTTGCAGGTTAGTGTTTTTTGAAGGTTTGAATTTAAAAGATAATTTGTCTTTATACCATTGTCAAGGGACAACTAGGGAAACTGGTTACACTAACTGTGGAGGTAAAGGAAGGAAGTGAATTGTTAGCAATAGCATGTCACCTAATTCCTGAATGGGACCGCTGCACATGGCAGTAGAAGATTTGGGCACAGATTTGCCATACTTGATCATCAGACTTGAATTGCCTGAAGTTGGGCATAGGTATTGTCATGCTGCTCCACACCAAACTGTGGAGGCTGGTCTAAAACCACTGAATGATTATTGGATAGAGGAATTAGAAAGTGAGGTTAAGGACCAAGAAAAGCCTGGTGAACATAAGGTTAATTCCTACAAATCTCTGTCCAGACTTGTCTTGAAACCAAATCTGACTTTTTAACATTAGATTTGTGCACTACTAAGCAACTTAGTTGAGGCTAATAGGGTTCTGCTTGAAGTGAATAACTTCTAGCAAGTTTAACCATATGGCTTTCAAAAGTAAGTTTTTTAAAAGCTTCAAAGGAATTTAAATGCTTAGTCCCACTTAAAGTCAGTGATAAGCAGCTGTCTGCCATAAAAAGTATTGAATCGAGAAATTATCCTCACATAGTGCAGATACTGTAAAGTGAGCTCAAACATTTCTGCATGGTTACAGTTTTAAAACTAAAAGGTGTCTCAGCTATCCACTGCAATGATATTTTTTGCATTACTCTGGAGCTCCAAAGGGGGAAAAAATCCAAATGATTTCATGTAATAATTTCAGTGGTATCTGACTGGGTCTTTGCTTCAACGTTATTGAATAAGTTATGGGGAGGACATGGGAGGGGCTTGTCAGCTGCACATGAAATTTTAATGCATGAACTAGTGTCCTGCATCTGACAACTGTTCTGGAAAGAGCAGTCTTTCTCATGAGAATTCATCTGAGGAAGAGGAAACATTTAAAGAAATGAAGTTAAAGTACTCTACTGCTTTAAAAAAAAAATTCAAAGTAATTTCAGAATTCATACTACTTAGGTGCCAGTGGGAACGGCTGTACTTGCAGGCCAGTAGCTTGACACTAGGTACACTTGTAACCGTTGAGCTTTCACAAATTCTTCAGATTTTTGTTTTTCTTAAACTAATCTGTTTTTCTCTGTTTCCTGCCTGTCAGTTTGATTTGCAGCATGGTTTTGGTTCTTGCTGGTTAAGGCAGTCATGCCAGTGTTCCCTCTGAGGGTACCCCATATGATCCCCTGTGCCTAACTCAGAGCTTAGGTGCTGAATCAGTGCCTGGGCTAAATTGCCCATGGGGTCCTCAAACAAGCACTGAAGAGGGGTCGTAGCACTGACTGCCTCCATCTGCTATTTTTTTTCTGTTGTTCTGAATTTCTGAGTAATACAGATGTAGCCAATGAAGATTTGTTTTTGGGTCCAGGTTTGCATTTCCTTCTTAGTCTGCACCTTACACTTTGCTCTCAAACATAATACATTAAAAAATATATATCCAACAACAAGCATATGCAGCTCCAGCATTTCAGTGCTAGTTTCCAAACTGTTAGCTGAGTCTGCAGAAAAGTTAGGAGACCTAATCTTGGTCTAGGGTTTCTGCTTAAGGTGCCTATTTTTAAATGCTGCCCAGTAGGGAAAACATTCACAGAAACCCAGTGATGTTCAAAGTTGTCTGGTAATTGCCTTTTTAAACTATATTCTGTTTCACTAGGCTTTCTCTAACACTGATGCTGAAAGCTAGGATTACTTCCTAGTAATTTTCCATTTCATGTAATCTACCCTTGGAATAAGATTTCTACTTGAGGGAGATTGCTTGAGATTATATTTTGTTTGCTACCCAGTTCCTCAGCTGAGTCTTGAGGTCTGTGGTTCTAAGATTCATGTTAAAGCAGATCAAGGAAGACCAGGAGGCTGTAACACTGTTGTCTTTAATCTTCTTATTCATCCCCTCATTTCTTACTGAATATTGTAATCTTTCACCTGCAAAACAGACAAGAAATCCTGTGATGAAAAAGAGCATGTTAACATTTTGAAGCTCATGGTCTGATTTATTGCAAGTTTGCTCTTTGAATTTTCCAGCTAATGTTGTGAAAAGGAAAAAAAAAGCCACAAACTTTTTAGGTTAAAGTGAATAAAAGACTGAATGATCTTTTCTGTCAGCTATATAATGCGATGTATGAGATTTATGCTGACAAGTGTCTTCATCTGATGCTTTTGCTAATTGAAGGGGCAGTGCATGATTAGCTCAAGCTTGCCTTCCAGGATCAAAAAGAGCAACACAATCCTTCAGATAACTAGGCCATGATCAGAAGGTATTACGCCTAAAATATACTGAAGTGTGAAACATCCAGGGGAGCAGAGTGAAGGCTTATCATAATGTCAAAAAATTTATTATGAGAGACCTTTGTAATGAATATGGAAGGAGCTGAAGTTACAGTCTTTGTTGTCTCTGTCCTCTAATGCTATTTTAGAGAGGATGGCAGCCCAGGTAGGAATTTTTAGTGGAACTGTAATCTGGAGTGGTGCATTCCTTCCATAACTCACCTAGTGCTACAGACAATTCCATCAGCTTGACACTTGCTCTTGAAGTGCCTGTGCTGATTAAAACAAAATGCCTGCTTGATTTGAAGAATAATTTTTCAATAAAGCAAATGGACCAAAAATTTGCTCTTTTGCATTCCTGAAGTTGAGCATCAACATTTCTTAAGGGAGTGAAAAAAACAGCCCATCTGAAAGCTTCAAAGGGCATGGGTAAAGGTGTTAGAAGCAGAAACTATGTAGAATACAGAAGTTTGATGGAAGTCAAATCACTGGCTATTGAGGGGCCTGCTCAAATCCGGAAAAAAAAAAAAAAACAAAAAACCAAAAACCAAAAAAACCCAACAAATCAGTGGTGTAGTAGAGCTGGAGACCTTTGCCAAAACCTGCCACTCTTCCTAAAATACCATTAGCTGTTTTTGTGTATCACTCAGTTTTTGCTCCTGTGTTTATGTGACCCCTAGAAACTGCTAGGTGTTCTGTGCAGGGTGCATCACCTGCACGTTTCCTGGGACCTGCCCGCTCAGCCTGGTGGGGGCTCTTGCTCTACAGGCTTCAGTGGCACTGCAGGATGTGAAGGGACACCAGGGTCTGCCTGCTTTTGAAGCATTTCTGTGTGTGGTCTATCTAGGAAGATCATCCAATGAATTTCAACTGTGTTTTAAATTAAAAAGGACCGATAAATGGCTGCTTTCCTTTAGCAAGAAGAAATGGATGGAGATTGGAATGTTGGCTAAATGTGATTAAGAAGCTTCTTGGTATAACTGGAGTTATAGAGAGAGAGTTTGGGTGTTGAGATGAATTTTCTTAAATTGAGTGCACTGATAGGTAGAAAAGCACAATATTTGAGTTGCGTTTATAGTAATTTCAAGAGAAAATGAGATATTTTTACTTCCTTTTCACTATCCACTGTTTGTTATATGTATTTGTTGTATTGCATAAAACGGCCTTTTAATAAACTAGTAGTGGATATAATTTTTGAAAAGTGTTTATAATTGAAATAATTTGGAAAATTACATTTTAGCTACATAAGTAGATGTATGGACCTTGTGGTAGGAAATTTGTTTTAATGTAATAGTTAGACGCCTGACAGAAATCTGTGGTAAATGTAGAATAAAACCAAGTGAGCATAATTTGCCTGACCTGAAGAACAGAAGAACTTGCATATTTAATGCAAAAAATTATGAAGCTGAAAAAAAATTTTAAAAAAATTGAATTGGAAGTAAGCTGATAGTACTTTCAGGCACATATTTATAAATCTTAGTAATCTCATTGAAGAGTAAAGAAATATATAAAGGGAAATATAATAGAAATTTTTACTGCTGTTATGTGAGACAGAACACACAGAGTCCAATTAGCTGCACTAAATGTGCAGCACACTTGAAGTGTGAGTGTTCCATCAGATAAATGGAAGCTTAGTAACAGCAGTGTCAAATAAGGAGTGGTTCTACTCCCATAACAGAAATTTAGACATGAGAATTTGGAATGGAAGACACTTTCATTGTACAGTAATGTTTTTGATGCAGATATCCTCTTAAAAGGGCAGCTTAATATATATTCTTTAAAAAATGTAGTTAGTACCATTGGCTTGAATGTGGGACCAATACACTATTTAGTTTGACAATGACAACTGTCTTTCTCTCTAAATATACACACTAGGACTAATTAAACAGCAGAGATAAAAAACCTAAAAACATATGCATTATGGTGGAATGCCAAAATACTAGAAAAAAGTGGTTAATACAGTGCAAATGTATCATGGGAAATTTGTAGTTGGCCTAAATGATTGTATTCCCATTAATGCCAAAGGTTTGCTTGATAAAGATTTGTTCAGCATAACTTCAGGAATGGTTGCCTTATGTACCTAAAAGTGGGTAAAGGCCTAAGGGATTTAGGCAAGCAGAGTGGGACAAGGAACCACAAAAGCTTTCTGCCACATCACACGTCAAGTATTATATATATATGCAATGTGTGAAAAGCTGTTATTTTCAGTTGGGAACTGTTGTGACTGCTTAGCACAGTTTTCCTGTAGTCTAAGTGCAGTGGAGTTGGGAAGAATGGGTAAGAATTTGGATGGATGCAATGGAAATTTGGGAAATGTTAACAGGGTGAGAAAGAGGATCATGGAGAATCTGATAGTGGGTAGGTTGCCTGGTTGTCTGGCTCACTTGTGATTTGAAGGACTTTAGAAAAGCATGAGTTGTAAGCAAAAATTAGGGAATTCAGGAAATTTTTTTTGGGGTTTAGAAGACCTTGAGTAGGAGTCTATGCACTGAGCAACTGCAATTAGGAAAAAGTTCTTCTTAATGCTAAATATTTCTTAAAAAGACGACTCTTTCCAGGGTGAGAGGGAGAGAAACTGTTTGCGGTCCAGCTGTTTAATTCTTTGTAATTCTTCTATAACACCGAATGAATGCGTGAGTCAAATGTCTGCAGTTACCCTGACTGATCTATTAATAGTTGTCTCTAATAATCTCTTGAAATGGCAGTCTGCAATGAGTTAATAAATGGCCTGATTGCTTTCCTTGTCTGTGCTCACAGGCAGAAACTGTTGCTTTTAAAAAAGCCAACAAAAACCAAACGCCAAGAGTGAGAGGACAGAACCAGAAGCTTGTTGTGGATTTGCAGCGTTAGGACAAGGGGCAATGGACTTAAATCACATTACAGGAAAGCCCACTTGGATAGTTAGAGGTGTTAGTTGGGTTAGGATTTTTTTTTTTAATTACCAAGAGAGTGGCAAAACACTGAAACAAGGGCCCAAAGAAATTGTGGGGCCTCCATTCTCAGAAATTTTTGCATTTTCATTATTAACACTGAGTGACTTTATCTCACTGGCCATTTGAATGAGGTACTGGATCTCCAGAGGTCATATTCTATATGTAAGTGCAAATCCCATCCTAGCGCTGCATACTCTGAGAGTGAGATGCACCATCTCTCTGACTTCAGGCCATTTCACAAACAAGTCTTTTAGAGAAGATAACGGTGCTATTAGTGGCAATCAGCATCTCTTTATAAAAAGAACTATTATTGGCAGGCAAGCTAGGCTGTATTCCTGGATAAAACTGGGAAAACAGAAATTGAAGAGAAGGCAAAGACTGGAACCCTGTAGGCATTGCAATATTAGGCTTTTAAGTATATCACTGGATAAAGTGTTTCATAAGGTGATATTTGCTTCTTTAAATTTGGGGTGGATATTTTATGGACTCTGAATATCAGACCAAAAATTTTCTCAGAGATTGGAAATAGAAGTAAATATTTATTTCTCTACAGTTTAGCGTTTTAAAAATGCATAAAGTTAGTTTTCTTACAGTTAGTTTTTATGTAACTTCACTATGAGGATAAGAAGTGATGATGTAATGGTCACAGTAATAATTACTGTGATGGAAACTGGCCTTGGAGCAGACTTGGACTAACTCTCCCTCAATCACTGATGTGTATGTTTTATTTGTGTTCCTCATGTCTTAATATTTTTAGTAAGTTATCTTTCCTAATTACCTCAGAGTGGGTTTGAGCACACAGTAATGGCATTAAGAAATAATATCTAATTGAGGTGAATCACATGCATTGCTGAAAACAAGAAGAGAAGGGCAAATTGAGTTAATAAAGACACAAATTAGCAAGCAATCTCATACTCCACTTGGTAAAAAGTACATGAAGGTTTGAGGAAATATAATGCAAAGCTCAGGTAACCATAAAAGAGGTAAAGCATGAGTGGGAGGTAAAGTATTTCTGGTCTTAACTGAAACAAAATACATTTTTGCTGTGTACTGGAGTTTTGCTTTTAGACTAAAAATATGTGCTCCTGCACAAAGGACTAAATGGCAGAAGGATATGCTTGTTCTGGACAGCCTAACTACAGTGTTGAACACTCCTTTGTTTCCAGAGCACATGGTGTGGTTGGTTTTTGGGGTCCTGACCTCTGACTGATTTTTCTTCATCAAGTGCTCTTGTGTTCTTAGCTTTGCTTTTCTCCTTTAAATTCTGTCTTACATATTGATAATTCTGTAGAGCTGAGCGGAACCTCTTATGTCTGTTACAGATGGATAGCCATGTTACAGACTAAAATTGAATTGAGAAGGATAGGTGAGCAGTTAATCGGGGCTGTCAAAGCATGCAAGTTACAAGTCAGTGTAAGAAGTGCTATGTGAAACCCAGTAGCCTTTGTTTAAGAAACTCTTGGGAAGCAGTGTGTTGGTTATACTGAACTATTGAGCCACAGTGACAAGTTGATGGGGAGAGAAAGTGATTGCTACATATCTTCATAGTCTCTCCTACATAGTCATCATCTCAAATTAATTAAACAGAAGTTCCCATTGGTTTTAATGAGATCCAGGTTGCTGCTCTGTCACAAAGCTGGCTTTCTCATTGTGATTTGTGGGCAGGGCATCTTCTGTGCCTACTGACCAAGGACTAATGTTAAATTTCCTTGAATGCATTAGTGCTGGTCAGAGAAGAGGCCTTCTTGCAAAGGATTTGTTTAGCTCTAAGGGCAGCTGTGGAAAAAAAAAAGGATAATATTTTCTGTGTTCATCTCAAAAAAACCTTTAAAAATTCATGGAGGTTGTGATTCATGCTTCTGTACTTCTCTGCCCAAATAGTTAGAGACTGAATATGTTCTCAGTGGTACTACTCATTCCTTAGACTAGGCAGCTTTGGGAAAAAAAAATCACATGTGACCTTGATTACTGCTAAATTCCCTCTTTCTCAAGAAAATGTGTTCTGTGCATTATTTTGGGGCAAGTGCTCTTTGGAGCTTTCAGAAATGTCCAGTGAAAAATCCTACTTTGGTAGTTAGGGTAGTATGTCTGCAACTTGTAGAAAAACAAATTTCAGTACCCAAATTCTTGTTTAAAAAAGTTGATGACCAATGGATATATCCGCCTTGAAGATTTCTTTCTTTTTACAGCCTCCCCTGCCCCCCCNNNNCCCCCCACCCCATCCTTTTGTGGGCTTTTTTGGTCTTGGCTATCCAAAGAAAATTTATTTCTTTTTTCTCACTCTTAGGAAGTATTTTTGTGTAGCTTGGATAAGATACTGGTGTTATTTTGCAGTAAAGAGCTCAAATGCTTTAGGACAGATGATTTAAAAAAGAAATCATGAGGCTAAAAGGTCTAAGTTTCCCTTGTCAGATTACTGAGGTTAAGAATGACAAGTATTAACTGTGCTGTATCATTGAAGAGATACTCCTTCACTCTAAAGAGATTAGCCAGCTCTGTGGTGCTTCTCCAGTGTTTGGAAATCTTTATTTTCACCCTTTAGGATGATTAAACTGTCTTTGCTCCTCTTGGAGAAGAAAACATGAAGTGCAGTACAGAGCAAAAAAGAGCTTTTGTTTCTAGGAGGCTAATTATGTGGGTATCACTCTGACACAGTATCATTCAGTATGCACATGTTTGACCCCCATGAAAATATTTAGCCCTCCTAATTTGTAATTTATCCCCTTACCCTCAGGGGCACAGCAGGATTGCTCAGAAAAGTTACATATGAGATTTTTTGTGAGACATAATCTCCAAAGATGAGGTTTAGTTCTTTACTTTCTGTGCTGCAGCAAAGAATATAACTTTAACAATTGTCAAGCTGTGTGGTCTTCTGTCATCTGCATGCATATTCTTTAAGTGTGACATCAGAAAGTTTGTGAAATAAAAAAACCTCACAAATTAGAATATTGTTGTTTTGAACAGTTTGGATGTGACCTAATTTTTTACTTTAAGCTCTTAAGTCTTAACCTGAATTAAAACTGCTGTAAGCAGCAGCACTGATGATACTTGGGACAGCTGTGATATTTGCCTAATAAATGTTTTGCTATTATATGGAACTGGACTAGGGACACAAATGGTGTGGTTTTTTTAGTCTCTTGCCATGGTTCATAATATCAATAGTTTCAGTCTTTTACTGAGAGCCAAGTTCTCCTTAGGGGAGGCTAGGTGTTCAAGGTCATTGGGAGGCTTGCATGCATGGGGAATGAACACACTGTTCCCTTCGGTGCTGCAGAAGGAAATTCCTAATTCCTGGCTGGACATTTTGCCTAAATGAGTCTGCAGCTGATGATGGAGCTTAACTTGAGCATGTACTAGTATTTTATAATCAGTTATTGGACTAGAATAAGGCTTGTTAGCAAGAAAAGCAATTAACTTCACAGATTAATATATTTTCCTAAATTGGAATTACATCATTATGGTTATAGAGCTGTAAATGGCATTGCAATCTGTGTTTATCCCCACAATATAAATGTTGCCAAGTGGCTTAAAAGAGTACTTCAGAGTGAGGTGACAAATATTTAAGACTTGTCTGAACAGCATTGCTATTTGTGTGCTTGTTTTGGTAGGGCTGTTCCAAATTTTCTAAGAAAATTGGTTAAAATGTTTTTAGAAACCATTTTAGTACTTCACAGCTTTAATTTCTACTGCTGAGAAATGGCTTAGAAACAAAGAGAAGTACCTGTTTTAGAAGTAATGAACCGCTTAAACACAAATAATTAAAATGAACTGTGGCTTTTCTTGCAGAGACTAATGTCTTTAGCTTACTAACCAAATGTAATGGAGGTTATGTACAGAGAGGCACAACTATTATGCATGTTTTGATGCATAGATATAACAGAATTTCAAAGAAATGGGGAAAATAGAAAAATTAGGAGTAAATAGCTGGCTGGAAATCAGGGTAATGCCAAAATTCAGAGTCTAAATGGCATGGTCTTAAACCTGTATAAATCCAGAAATAACAAACCAGAATATAGTAGCAACAGAAATACCATCATAAACTCTCTGCTTGACATGGTGAACCGTGTGTGCCCAACTCATGGGAGCCCTTCTCTCTGGGGGTCCTGTCCTGTGTCATTCATTTGTGCTCTCTACTTGTGAAGTGGACTGGCAGGTACAGCTGCCTGAGGGAGTGACCTTTGGCTGTGCTTCTCTCATGGGTCTATTGAGCCATTAACTACTGCAGAGCACCCACTGGTATACAATTTTTAAAAATTATCTTTATTTCTTTAAAAATTATACCATCATAGATGGAAACTAGGAGTGAGAGGGCTTCAGATTTGTTAAGAAAATAATTTGCTAAGCTGTACCTATCCCTGGGACAACTTTAAGAAGAGATGCCAAGGATATATATTGTACAAGAAGACCAGCTGATTGTATCAGCCCTGGATTCTGTTCTGGATTATTCAGGATTTTTAAAAAAGCGTCATCAATCTCTGAGACAGCAAACATTTTCCTGTGCCAAATGAGTTTATTTTAAAAACATACTGTTTGAGGTGCTGTAGCCCAAAGTTTCTATTAAACCATAAAATACATTTCTTCCTCCAGACAGTACAAGGATTCTTAATACGTCCATATGAATAAAGTTTTGTTCACTTGCAACTAAACCAGCATAGCTTTTAAAGATCTGCTGTAATATAACCTAACCGCCTTTTGAAAGTACTATGTAGTTTGACTTAATCATAATTATACCATGTTCTAAACCAGCAGTTGAAAGACTTGACTTTATACGTATTAAAGCTTTTGGCCTTTGTATTACAAATTCAAATATAACAAAAAAATACAATAATTGGTATGTTATTGGTTGTATAATTTAAAATTATGTAAATTGCACAGCTTCTGAACTACTGTAAGTGGAATACATGGCCAATTTATTTTTAAGTAGCAGAAAATAATAGTTAATTATATATATAAGGATATTTGAGATGCATAATCTGGAATATCACTAAGCCTTGAGAACTCCTTTGCATTGGAAGTTTCTGAATTGGAAAATAAAAGATAAATTGCTAATTTTTCAATGGAAGAGTCTTTTGGTGCTGCTCAAGTCAGACAAACATCCCTGGACATCTCACGATGGTATATCACTGGCACACAGGTGCACAAGAGTTCTCAATTTTATTCTGCTCCAGTCCTTTGTCTTGTAGGGGAGGATGGCAAAACTGGCTTTCCCAGCCAGGTGCAGGAGACTTCCCAGAGCAATGGGAGTTCTTCATTGATCAGCTTTAGACAGCTTCAATTTTGTGCTCCTAGTACTTCAGTTCTCTTGTATTGCAAAGGTGCTGGACATGGTGCTAGCTGGTTGTCATACATGCAGCATGGTAGGACTTAAAACAGGAGGATACTCTGAAACACGGATTTTGCGCAAAAGTTAGACTTAAGATCCAGTTTTGTTGGAATATGCTGAGAAATATGTGAAGCCATGGCCTTTTAGAGAAGGTTTTTGTGTAAACGATCTATACAACTGGGCAGTTGAACTGCTGGCTGAGTGGGTAGGAGATCTAGGTTTTTAAGAAGAACTTTAAGGTTCTTACACTGACGGGAAATTCCATTTTGGCTTCCTAAGGGTCTGTCTGGCACAGAAAAAAAAAAAAAGCATGTTAGAAGGAGAAAATTGTTGTTGCAGGGTTTTTGACTGAAACTGAGCTTGTCCCAGGTCTTTGTAAATTCTTTGGGATATGGTCCCAAGACTGTCTTTCCCAGATAGATGAAGTCGGGATTAAGGGTCTCCACTAAGGATCAAAACTGCAGAGCTACATAATGAAAAGCACTTATGTCATTAACTGCCAATTCAACTATTCAAAAAGTGGGTAAGTCTAATATGTACTAGGACTTCTGGATTAGATGTTGTCTGTTTACATCACTTGAACTTTACTGAGTCTGTATTTTCAGCTCTTGGAGTAAAGGAGGCCCGTATTTCAACTTGCTCACCAAAAAAGCAACTGCATATCCTTACTGGATCAGGATCTGTTTAGATCTATGTCATCATACAAGTACATCGATTAATTTTCCTGGAACTCATGGTCTTAAGCAGAGTATCTCCATCAGAGGATGTAGCTAAGAACTCTTGTTGCAGAGTCCAGGGTCTGAGAAGAGATGTGAGAATATGTCCCATAATGCTCTGTACATGCACTTAGGATAACTTAGCTCTGTGTATCAACAGTCACATTTGCCAGAAAAAACATACTGCTGAGTTTCTGATTACTTAACTATTTTGCTAAGAGACAGAAAAAATGTGTTTCACTTATTCTGTGGGAAAAGGAAAAGGTCAAGTCAGCTTGAAAGTTACAAGTAAATACAAAGGATGAAAAATAGATAATTGTCTTTAACATAGGATTTGTCAGTAAAACTACATTAAAATTTATTCTTTAAAGTAGTGTCTGAAGAACAGGCAAGGCTTTGAGTTTAACAACTTCTTACTTATCTATTATTCCTACTCTCTGTGTCTTTCATAATAAATTGATTTTGCTTTTATAACTGGAAATGGTTCTTTGCAACAATTTTTTTTCTGGTCATAAACTAATGATCAGTCTTACCTGTGAGGTTGACATGTATGGTTTGGAACAATAAGGAAAAATAAGAATATACTGGGGAGTTAATAGCTCACTTTCCTTTGTTCCCTTGATATATAAGAAGAGAATTAAATCACTTAATTTAGCTTGCAGGTTTTTTCTTTGCAGAGCTCCTGTGCTGCAGAACACTTCAAGCTTCTCCAGCTTTGCTCTTTTCATAGCTTTGAATAGCTTGTTTTGGCATCCTGGATACCAGATACAATTCTATCTGCATTTTTATCTGTTTTGCTGCTTGCCTCTAAGTGTGAAAACAACATATATGTATTTGGAAACTGTTTCCTGTGAAATAACATGGGAGAGTTGGTGGTGGTTTTTTTTTTTTTTTTTTTATCACTGCAGTGACTAGGATTGTTCAGTTAAAGTGCTGTTGACATTATTGTGATAAACCTTTGTTTTCAGGTGGGAAAGTTTTTCAACAACACTGGGACTTGCACTTCATTTAAAAGTTATCACAAATACTTCTTTAAACTTTTGGAAATGTGTTGAACTTTAAAGACTTTTTAAACTTTTCAGTTGTAATTCTAAATACTTTTAGCTGTAATTTGGCTGTTAATATTCAGTTAGGTGTGATCTTAAGGACCTTGGGTACTTCAGAGTTTGTGATTTCCTCCTGTGCTATATAAACATTCTAGCTATGTTATATGTTAGCTTATGGCTTCTCTGTATAGTCTGCTTTCCAAAATAAGCAAAATAAGTGACTGACAGATTTTTCCAGATACTGACAGGAACACATAATTTTTGGTATTTCTCTCTTTTTAGATGTTCTGGAGGGAAATTTTGCTGAGTTTTGGGGTACACATGAAAGATGTCATTCAAGCACTTGCTTGAGAAAGAAAAGTGTGTGGGTTGTGGCAAGATTGCTCAGGCCCATTATTTGAACTGATATTGGTCACTATATTCACTGGCAACCTTAAAGAGTCAAAGTCCATTGCTGCTCCACTTCCAGGCCTTTTCCTTTTCAGCCCAACTCCTCACAGTCAGTGCTTGCTACACCACACTAATTACTCTTTTCTATATTAGCTGATGTCGTGTGGCACTGTATCAGATGCGCTTCTAAAGTACAGATAGATTGGATATACAATTTTCTCTTCTCCAAAAGGTTTGTGCTGGTCAAAGGTTCGTTATTACCAAATCCTGACACCTCTTTCTTGATTGTCACCTGGTTTATTTTTTCTCATGTTCTGTCAGATAAGGCCAACTCCAACCCTGCAGATATTTTCTTGTTTTGCTCGAGGTGATTTCCAGTGACAGAGCCCCTCTGAGCAAGGAAAGAGCATTTTTACCCTATTTTTCCCATTGCTGAGAATCTCTTATGCTGCTTAAGGCTATCTTAGGTAGTTACAAAAGCCCCTGACCTTGTCCTGTGCCATTACATTATGACAGAACTGACTGTGTTTTTGCAAAACCCATTTTGATGTGATTGGTAAGAGGCTGCCCCAAGGGAACCATCACTCTTGTTCTTATTTCTGCTTCTGCAATTCAGAAGGGTATTGATTCTAAATATATCCACCTGCAATCTCAGAAAGTTCGACTAATTTATCTCTGTGTGCAGAGGAAGAAGGCTAACAAGTTTTAGTATTTCTATTCAGTTGGAGGGGTATGTGTGGAACCTACCTGCTGCATGTGCAGGATTAAACTTCTGCCTTAGCTATGGCTGTGAGAAATGGAGTCCTCGGAGCAGAGACTTGTCATTGTCATACCTCTGTTGTCATCTCAGTTGCACTGTGCTCTTTGAGGCTCTTGGTTAATAGTTGAAAGCTGTAATGCATTGTCCTGTATGTTGTTAAATGTAATAATTTTCTGGCAAGTGTCCTCTCTGAGAATGTTGTTCTGAAGTTTACTACTTTTGATACAAAAAAGAATTAATGATTCAGTTCTGTGACAGATTTGTCTCAACAAAGCCTTTGTTCTTGTGCACTTGCTCTTGTAGGGTTGCTGGGAAGAGAGTTCTGGGGCATTTGCTAGGCTCAACTCAGCAAGGGAGACAGAAACCTTCATCCTTCTCTCCATTGTGCCAACAGAGAAAGGAGGCAGTGAAAAGTATAAAGGCCCTCTAGAGTCTGGCTAATGGCTAATTGCAAACCGTTTGAAAGACAAGTTGACAGGCTGCTTATTCTTCCCCTTCGGCCAGTAGAGTGAGGTGTATGTGAGCGCAATTGCATGTGCTGTAATCTCCCTGGTGCAAGCCCTCTATAGGTGCTCTGGGAGGCCTTTACTGCTGGAGGCGTACTGGCTTCATGGAAGCTGTATGGCTGAGTGCTTCTCCCCGTGGAGAGGCTTCTGGCTGAAACAGCCTGGCTGCTTGTAGTATGAGCTATTCTTTTTTTTATCATCTTGGCATCATTATCCTTCAGCTGTTGCTGTAGATCTCTTTTTTTTCCATGTGAGGTTTCTGTCCTAGCGAGGGGAAAAACAGGGTGCATAAGGGCTAATTTATTTCTTTCTTTGCCTTGGGATGGTGTTTAGATGTGAGATTTGACCTGAGGAGCTACATCTTCTACTACTTTGAATCGTCCTGAAGTGTGATTTATTTCAAATTATTTGGGATGATGCTGGTGGCACGTGGTTCTGCTGAACAGTGTTATTGGAATAACACTTGTGCTGTCATTTTAAATACCAGCATAGCTTTGGGGCTGCAGCTTTTTGTCAAGTTTTTGTAGGGATTGAGAGATTAGCAGTTTTCAGTGCTTTACCAGTGCCTTGCTCACTATAAACTCTCAACTTGTTTTAATTAGTACATGGAAAAGAACATTCAGAGCCAGGTCAGTCTGTAATGGATCAATTTTAAGGGCTGTGATTTAAATGTGACTTTGGTTATTTAGCCTTCTGAAACATGGCAAATATTTTCTATTAATTAGAAGTTCCAGAATTTTACAACAAAGTGTCTGGCACCTAGATGTGGAATTCCTTTCTTTGTGTTATGTCAGATTGCTTTCAGTAAGACTGGTGTGTGTGCATGTGACACACGACCGACAGGAATCAATGTAATAGTGTAGGTGTTAAAATCATTTATTCTTTCCTAGCTGTCAGGTGTCTCTGTATATCATTAGTCTTCATTATTTTAATTGGAAATGCAGTACTGTAATATATCAGGACCACAGGAAATAACCACTGAATGTGAGATTTTATGGGTTGCAGCACAGTCTTCCTGCTGTCTGATGGATTTCCCTCTGAGCAGACTAGAAGTTTCCTAACATATGATGCCCCCAAGCTGGTAGTACATCAGTTTAGATTTTACCAGCATATCTTTACCTGGTCTGCTTGTGTTTTCATACTAGTTATTTTCTGTTCAATAAAAGCCATTGCAATACCTCTTGCAAGCTTATTCACTCTTATGTTCTCAATGTTTTCATAGCCTAGAAGAATGTAAATGCTTTTGCCAAATCCATGCTTGTTCAAATGTATTTTACAGGTGAATGATACTGGTGTTTCCCTTACTGTTCTCCTCTCAGCTTGCAAAACTTTGAACTTCAGATATCTTAATCAGCTTTGAATTAATGAAAGTAATCTTGAAAAACTCTGATTACTTTGGCCAGTTCTGGAAGGAATCAGGAGTAAATTTCATAGAGAACAATTGATTCAAAATTCAATCTAGTCTCTACAATACAGTCTTATTACAGATGAATTATGGTAAGTCAAATGAAGCAGATTGTAGTCAGACCAGTTCATTCTGAATGAAAATTTGGGTTTCAGCAAGGATCCCAGCTCCTAATTGGCTTGTACAGAAAAGGGATCCTTTAAAATGAATTAATGAAGAAGCAGTGGATTGTGGAGAGATGAGCAATAATCCTCTGGGAATAAATGTTAAGTGCATTTTCTTTAACATATTAATTAATGATATGAGAAGCCAAGTAAACAACAAATTAGTTAAATATGGAGATGATGCCAATTACAGAAGCCTTTGAAAATGCATGAGCTAATGTGGGGAAGATGCTAAGGTACCAACAGAAAAAAAACCCAAACAATTTTTCCAGATTTACTTTGGAAAAATTAGTATAGGTAATATATTTGCTGCAAAAATTATTGGGAATTGAACTTTTTTATATTATAAAAATGATTGGCCTACCTGTGCACATGTATGTTCTTATCTTCCTGAGCTAATGGTGCTTCCTTGGTGCTGGAGAACATAAGCATTTTTGGTGCTTTAGTTTGAAAGCATTAACAATGATCACAAATCTGTATTAGCTTAGAACTAGGGTTTAACATATTAATTCTGCCTGAAGAGAAAACCCTTAAAAGAATTTAGTATTGTTAAGTTTCTTACACTTAAGATTAGGCTTAAAATGTGAAACTGTGGCTTGTAATCATCAACTTTGGATAGAGTTTCAAACTGAAAGGTTTTTTTTTTTT
Source organism: Phainopepla nitens (assembly GCA_013400175.1). Lineage (NCBI taxonomy): Eukaryota > Metazoa > Chordata > Aves > Passeriformes > Bombycillidae > Phainopepla > Phainopepla nitens. The sequence goes on from VXBQ01010699.1 coordinate 143,966, forward strand.
GGTTGATTTTTCTATTTATTTTTTAGAATGAATCCCATAAACTCGTCACTAAGTCTCTCTTGACCTTGGGAAAGGGATTCATCTTTCTGAAAAATATCTTTCCTTTGAGATATTTCTTGATATCATGCTACCTTAGCCAGAACTTAGTACAGTCTGTAAACAGGCCAATAAACTCATGTGTCCTACATTGTTGTAGTAGTGGTGTCATGTTTTGTAATTTTAAACTGTTTCTGTCAATCAATGTATAATTTTTTGAAGATTTTTGGAAGATGAATGAAATATGTAGCTATTGACATCCTACCAGGTAATTTAGGACTGTTAATAAACACTAGCTCATATCTCAGTGAATCTAGAAGAAATAATAACATACTAGAAGTCTCAAGTTTGTTCTTAGTGGAAATAAGACAGAAGTAATTATGCTAGAATAAATTATACCGTTTTTAATTACAGTAATTAGTATCCAAAGGGATGCAAATATCTGATATGTTAGATTGTGTATGTAATTGTCTAAACGAATCATTCCTTTTAAGATGAAGCTGAAAGGACATAGTTAAAATAACAATACTTTGAAAGACCAAAAAAGAAATGTTTGGTTTGTAATGACAGTTTTAAAAACTGAATAAATGTGTGCTAAAGTTCCTTGAAAGTCTACAAGCTTGCATAACCCCCCTGAAATCTAATTCAGATTGATCTATCAGTTTGTGGTCACTGTACATTATGAACTGTGGGAAAACACAAATATAGGGGTACAGTGTAAGTTTGGTTAACCTAAAATCTGGAATTCCCTGAACTGTCTGGGTTTGATCACATACACTTATTATTGGTCAGTATTTTTCCATTTTCCACATGGGAGGAGGAAACACAGAAGGAAATATTCAAATAAAGTTTCTGGTACATTTTGGGATGCTGGCATACTAGAAAAAAAAATAGAAGGTACCTGACAAATTCTTTAGGTTTAAGACTATTTGGTTAGGCACTTCTTGAATTTTGCCACTGGTATTTGAAACTGTTTTGAAATTTTCCTTGTATCAGAGACTAATATTTGGTCTGCCTAGAAATTTCAAGTATTTATCCCATTTGAACCTAGGGTGAGGGTTTCTGGACTGACATCCTGGCCTTTGCTGCTCCAGTGTATGGAGGGTGGTATGGGTGTTATAGCATCTGCATAAATGTATTTTATTCCTGTTGTGATTCCTTTGGTCTTCTGCCCTGGATTAAATGGCTCAACTAATATTTCCCTGTGATGGCACTGCCACTTGTCTAGAAAGCTGGAGTAGAATGTAAGATCTTAGGGTTCAAAATGTCGTCACTAACTCACCTTTTCTGGCTTTTGTGTGGCCAGCAGTCTGGATTTGTCCTTGGAAGAAGTGAACAAGAATGTTCTAACTTAAGGAGAATTATGCTTGCTTGAACTACATCTGAATTTTTCCCAGCTCTTCTAAATGGATGAGTTATTACAGTGTCCACAAATGCAAAAGGCGTTGACAAGTTTAAATTTAGCCAAGCCAATAATCTGGTAAAAAAATATTCATCTTTTCTTCTTGTTCCTTGAAAGATTTTTAGTAGTTCATATTTCTTCCATCTTTGTCATGCTTTTCTTTTTCTGTTCCTTCTTATTCTATTAACTTTGTGACTAAATGAAAATCATTTTAGAGCTTAAAGCTTTATTCAAATGGGCCTTGTGTCAGTAAAATGCTGGCAATTTCTGATTAGACTTTTGTTCTATTAGTTAATTCTTTAGTCCACAGCAATCATCTCTTGGTTGCTAACTAGTTGCTAAGAAGGATAGATTGCGTTCAGACAACCTTCTGGGAAATGGTCCAGTTCCTTGCTTGCCTATTTTAATCTCAAGTTTCCTGTTAGAATTATGCTGTGTTATAGAATAACAAGTCAGACACAATAACCCCACTTTATTGGTTGGAAGACAACTGAACACACATGCTCTCTGCAGAATAATATCAAATAATATGCTCAGTGCTTTGTATCTTACTTGTGCTTCATTATGAAATCATGTGGATTTCTGTTTTGCTCACTAAAAGAAAGCAGGATAATAACAGTGCTGTGCTATGCTGGATGTTGTGTGATGATGATGATTAATTTGTTAATCAGGCAACTGGATTTGATATAGGGGAACTTGATGAGCCTCTTATAGGCTAAACAAAGAAAATGAAAATTTCGAAGGTATTGATCTGGTATATTTTGATTATGGCATAACAGAGGTTGACTAGATGCTGGATAAAATAATGTTTTGACTAATTTGTTTTAGGAGAAGGGAGAATAACAACTCTGATTAAACAAGCAGCACCAGGGACCAAAATGCATTTTGTTTGCATGCATCTGGCCCTACTACGAAACATATGTGGCACAAGCTATAGCCCATTAACTCAGGTAAAATATGATGTTGTGTAGCCTGCCCTGAGCTGTACCTGGCTGCCTGTTTGTGTCCAAATTGGGAAGGGAAGAAAACCAGACCTATTCCCTCCCAGTACAACTGGCACAACCAGGATTTATAATGAACTGCAGATGTAATATTTTGTTGATGTCGGTGTTGCCAAGGCTGTCCAAGAGTAGGGGGCAAGATCAGATGGTAGAAAGCAATAGGGCTGATCTAGTTAGGAAAAAGGGGAGAAAGAACCACATGCTTTGGAGTAAGGCTTAGCTCATTTATCATGATATTCTGAGTGATTTTGTGTGTAAAAACTCTTCTTGGTATCAGTATCTTGCTTTGGAAATTGATGAATCTGAGGAAAAACTGGAAACATGGTGCAGTTAAACACCCTTCTAGAATGGGGGTGAACCAGTAGTGCTTGCTGTCTCAGAACCCACAACCTCCCCAGTCCAGCCATCAAGCTGTCTACTGGAGCAGTAACTGCTGAACTAACAGAGTTCATGGTCAAGCGTTCACTAAGTTAGTAGGAAGAGGAGACTGTAATTTTTTTTTTTTTTTTTTTTTTTTTTTTGTGATACCTGGACTTACAGGAATGTATGCTGTATTTATTTCTGCTTGGTTCCAGACTTGGACTCTATGTTTTGATGTCACCTCTGAAGTGCACTGATTCCACACAACTGCTGAAGTGTTTGAGGAACTGTGGCAGATTCCCTTTTCGTGCTTTTAAGAAAAAGTTGCATCAATAGGGCTTTGTCTGTGTATTAGGCTTTAGACTGTGAATTTGTATGGTCTTTATATGAAAGCATACATACTGGCAGTGTGTTTTGAACTAATTTTCCTCCACAATCTCTGCTTCACGCATTGTACTTTTGTAGAGTTTATTATTTTGCATATTGCACAACTTCACAAGTTCTCCCACTATCAAAAATTCTCTAGAAATAAGTGAAGGTAAAGCATTTACTCTGAGGTCAGAATTTTCTCTTGCTGTTTTAAAATCACTTTTTATTCCTGTGAGAACTTTCACAACTTGCTTTATTTTGATCTACTAGTGAAGTAAAAATTCCATAATAATGGCTTTAGCATGTGTTATATAAGTTAAAACAATGCCAGAATCTTAGAAATAGAATGTGCTTGTCACATCTTGTTTTTGTGTGGAGACTCTGCCAGCAAAAAAAAAAAGTTCTTGTGTTTTCAGAGCTCTAGCTCTTTTTTTTTTTTCCCACTGACTTTGTTCAATGTAGGCTGGATATTAGAAACTGAAGTTGTCCAGGCCCCGTGCAACTAGTGATCTCAATTCAAATTAGTAGTTACTTTGGGCTTCCTACGCCTACTGCTGCAAAGCAGACAATCATGGTGCTCTAATCCATATTGGCTTGTACTCCAGACACTGCACTGCCTTGGTTTCATCAGACCTGAGGATGGCCTGGAATTTCAGTGTAGGATGAAAAGCAGCAGGTAAAGGCTGACAAGGAAAGAAAAGCTTCAAAAGAAATGCTGGAACTCTGGTAAGCTTGCTATTGGTAATGAGCACGAGTGACAAAAGGAAACCTCAAAAAGATGCATTTTAAAATAGATAAATGTGAACTGGATAAATAGTGAAGTTTTTATACTTTTTCAGTTCTAGATGATCTCTCTTGCAAGAATTCTTTTCTGTTTTGGAAAGTCAATTGTAGTACTGAGAATTTATCAGCATGTTAAGAGAAAATGTATCATAGAAAAAAACCACAAGACACTACATCCATTGTTCCTGAAAAACTAATGATTTGGAGAGCAAGTTATATGTCTGGATGAGCTCCATGAGTTTCTATTTATTAATTCTGATGATACCACATTAAATGTTCATTTGGCAGCACTATAAATAGGGAGTTGGGTTGGGTTTTGCCTTGTTTCTTTCTATAGAGGATAGATTTATTGCTAATAAGTATCACTGAGGGAGGTGAATTATGTCTTTTGTTTCAACAGTCACTCAGCAATGCAACTGCTCATTACTAGCTCAGTGAGTCAGTGTTTTCAGAAATTACTAACAATTTTGTATGCCTCAATATCTGACTACCCAATTTGAGATGCCATATTAAGGCCTCTGTAGGGGGGTGGCTTGTGGTTTTATTTTTGTTTGTTTGCGATTTTTTTTGGTGGTGTTTTTTTTTCCTTTTTTTTTTCTCCTCCCCCCTACCAAGGAAATTCTTAATATAAGCCTTCTAGAAATCTGGCTGTAGAAAACAGTGCATATAGAATTCAAGGGAATCCATTTCCTTCAGTGCTGCAGAGGGAATGAGAGGCAGTCCTTAAATGTATTGATGACTTTTCCATGCTCCAAAGTGATAGAGAAGGACACTTGATTCTTCAACTTTACAATAACTTCCATGAAATATTTAATGCTTGTCTGATGATTTATTCTTCTTTGCATAATGCAATCTAAGAGTGGTTTCGTTAATTATTTACATTGTGCTGCTGATGTTCTCTCCAAGTGCTTTCCAGCAGTAGTTGTTTCTGCTTATTACCAGGAGAGACCTCAAGAGGGAACTCTTGTCAAGAAAGCAGAATTATCACTTGTCTTATTTGGCATCTGTGTGCTTTATATTTTCTACTGGGTAGAAAAAGCCCATAGGGTTGAAGCAAAACAAGAGGGACCTAGGAGACCCATGATCAGAAATGAGAATAAACCCTGGGCCTTGATGGGGTTGTGAGTGTAGCTCTTAGGGCTTCTGCTGGCTGTGTTGATAGGATAAGAACCTGAAAAGGGCAGTTCAGAGAGGGTTCAGAGAGGTTTTTGAAGCATCATCCCTGTAGAGTGAAGAGTAGTAGAGAATCTCTGTGAAATGCCTGAGGGTGATCATCCAGCATTACTGCAGGGCTCTAAAAGGCTTGCAAAGTGGTTGTGGGTAACGCTTTTACTCCTGTAATCTTGTTTTAATAGGGTGTAAGTCTGACAGCCAGCATGAACTTGGCAGCAGTGGTGAAGGAAGGAGGGTGGCTGCCAGGTCTTCCTAAGCATGCATGAAAAGAAGGTCTCCCAAGTATTTAGGTCTCATGGCTTCTGCTTTTGTTTATCTCCCCGACTGCCTGAGACCCACACAAGTAAACATAGGAAAAAGAGAGCTGCCAATGCTGTCATCCCATCAAAAGCTCTGCTTGCTCACTCTATTGTGACCAGAACGTGAAGTAGGAGAGCGAAACAGCCCTTCTGCCTCATGCAGAAGCTAAGTGGATTCTCTCTTTCACAACTGGATGATTGTGCTGCTCTTGTAGTGCAGTGGGGAGCGGTATCTCCAACTTTGTAGAAGAGCAGTAGGCTGACATTTACGTTTTCCTCTTGATTAATCTTTCAAAAATAGCACTCCTAAAGAGGAAGAAAAATTCTTAGCAAAGGACAAAGGACATTGAAGACTCAGTTTCTTAAAGGTTGCATTGCTTAACTTCTCAGATAACACTGCCTGGGATAGCCAGGTGTTAACTGACCAGTGATAAATTATGCTAACAACCTGAAAATTTTATTTAAGGAGAAAAATGACAGGCAAAAGACCCTTGTAAATATTCAACAGTATGTGCTGTTGAAGACATAAATGAGTTTGAGATTTTTAGCTTTTTCAAGGACTGTGATTCAATACTGCACAACTTTTGATTATTCACTGCAGTAAAACAGTAGAATTCACACCTTCCCTTTTGGCAGGAGAAGGGGAAATAAAGTCCCTGTGCACGATGGAGGACTCTTTCTGGATAGTGGAGATGTGCTGTGTGAGTTAGAATCTAGCTTAGGGCATCCCTTGAGAAGAACAACACAGATTATTTTCTCAAATACAGCGGTAAAAAAATTACAGATAATCTCAGTCAATTGATGTGCATTGACATGAGAGAAGAACAAGGGTCAGCTGGTGAAGCTGGTTAAGCAGTTTAACTATTGAGTTGATTCTCATTTGCTTCCTGACAGGTCTCTTAACTGATGTTCAGAGCTGTAGCTGTATCTCGTGACAAGATATACGCCACTTTGTGAGGTACAACTACTCCAAGAATAAAAATTATGCAGTGGTTTATAGGAGATAAGGTATATCTGGGTATCTGCCCTTGTTAGTTCTATGGCATCGGAATCCGTGTACGTGCTTGTTGGCTTAGTCCAACAGTCACAATAATCCTGCTGGCTTTCAGCACAGCAGACCATGCATTCACCCATGACTGAGAGAAGTGCTCTTGGTTAACTTTGCTTTATAATAGAGCAGAAACAAAATATGATTGTAATTTTTTTCAAACTTGGCTAAGCATGAGTGACTTGTTAGAGTTTGAGCTGTGCTGCGGACAGAGTTGGGACACTTTCAGCCACGTAGCCCTTTTGGTCATCACTGGGAGTATTCTGGAGGAGAATCCTTCCCAGGGAGCAGCTTGGAAGCTCCATCAATGGGCTTTTTGCCCAGATGGAGATTCAGATACATTCATAGGGATTTCTGTGCTAACCAGTTCCCCCTGACTTAGTCATATCAGAGACATACCACATATCTGAGAATCTCACATTAGACTTGTCTAAACAAATGTATGGGACAGTGAGGGATAGAAAAAACACTGCACTTTTTTTGAAAGGCTTTGGCATAGGCCGAAGCATTTTTTTATTCTTTCTAAGAGAATCCAGACGTTGCTTGAGGTCTCTTGTGAGTTCTTCATACAAAGCTCTTGTGAAATTTCTTTATGCATTTAGAAATATGCAAGCTTTCAAATTTTGTAAATCCACAGCAACTTTTCAGACCTCAGACATCCAAGTGATGAAAAAAGCTGACAGTAGATTGACTTTTATCTCATGGTCCTTACATATAAAGCAACATAAATCCTTAAATAGCTTGCAAGACAGAGGAAAACTAATTCTTGTACATCGGTGGACATTGCACTGATCAGTGCTTATGCATGTCAAACACAGTTGTATAGCAGAGAAGCAGTGCTGACTAACATCTTGCCTATACCTGCTTGTTGCTTGTATACTGGTACTCTCTTCTTCCCATCAAAAGCTTAATTGGCAGTGGTAGGCGACTGTTTAAAGAGCAGTCATGAGTATAATCTGCCTTTAAGGAGTACCTTTTTGAATTTACTTGTGCACCTCACAGAGCTCATAATGGAGGAAATCATTAGCAGAACTGCTTCTTAAGAAGTAAAAACTCATCCTATTGCTCTGTTAACTACTGCAAATCATAGAACTCATTGTAGTATTGCTGCAGTACTCAAAAATCTTGAAGCCTTGCATAAGAAGAAACTAAGCAAGAACATGAGGATGTATGAAGTCCCAGGGAGGAAAAAATGAAATACATTCAACTATGATTTCAAGTTATCTGAATCTTCTAAGATTATTTCCATTACTTCTTAATTTCCTTTTCTCTTTATTGGATATTGTTTCCTTATCTGGTGTTCTCTCAATTATTAAAACCCAATTACTGTTTGTTTGGTTTTTAAAATTAATTATTTAAAATTCAGAATGAAGCCTAAGAGATATCAAATAGCTGTGTCCATCACAAGTTATTTTGGGTTTTTTTGGTGCCTTATTAAAATTCCCATTAGTTTCTTGTATAACTGCTAGTCATCTCATTTCTCTCAGAGGAATTAATATCAAGAGTTGTGCATTTGTATATGAGATGGAGAAAATCTATTTCTACAGTTCTATGTGCTGTGGGCACCATTAGACTTCTCCTTTGGCTTAGAGAACTTTGGTGATATTTTATTCTGAGTGGCTGCTCAGGTCACTGTGACATTCAGAAATGGGCTTGATTTGCATTAGAATATTTAATTTGCAGTGCTGTATCATTACACTTGTCTGTGCCAAAGAGAAGAATTTAAACTTCAGCAGAGCTCTTTTTTTGCATGTCTTCATGAATTATCTTGCTGTAAGTGTTAATGTGGACACACTGTTATCCCCTGGCTCAGGATATGTGGTGGGCTTTCTGGGGGGCAGTGTGTCGGTGATGATTGGATTTTTTTGCCCTGGAACTCCATGAGAAATAAAATTACAAATTTCTTCTCAAAGCATTCAAAATTTAGACTTTCATATCCTTATTATCATCTCTTTCCTGGTTAATGGTGGACCAATTTCAAAGGGTGTTTTGGTTTCCAATGTTTCTGTAATGCTTACCTATTGGACTGCCATTGCAGTGAACAGAGATGTTCCCTGTGTCTCGAGGGATGCCAAGTTCTGTTTCTTAAAAAAGTTTCTTTAAAAACAAAACAAGATTTACAATCTTCCCCAGGAAAGCAATCTCATGTCAGACAGGAAGGTGTGATCAGGTCCCAGTTGTGGCAGCAGAGATGCTGCTCCAGGACTCTGACGCATGCCGCACTAAGCTCAAGAACATAGGAACGTAGCCTGCTTCTGGCTGAGGAGCACCATCTGTGGAGCAAATTCCTAGGTCTGGAGGCAGGGCTGGCACGTGTTCTGTAACACATTCCAGCTTTTTGCCAGTTGCTGCTGGTGCTGAATTTGTTTGCCCTGAGTGGGAGGTACCTAGGCTGCACATGCTATAGGAGGGAAAGAGGTAGTGAGAAAGGCCAGTGCTTGTGTGGGCACTAAAAATGAGAGGCCTGTAGAACGAGGCTTGTTGAGCCCACTTCTCTGCATTTGGATTATGAGGGAATAAGTGAACTTGGCTTTAGGAAAGGCTGATCCCTCATCCTCTGCACAGGAGCTGCTACTGTCCCATATGCCTTCTGGTGGCAACCAGTAGGACTTCCAAAAATTTCAAGACTAGAAGTTGGCATCCCTCTGGAGACACAGGGAACCTCCTATGTACTGCATGGTGTAGTGCCAGCCCACCAAGTGAGCGTTTCAGAAGGAGTGGAAAACAGAAGTCCCTTTAAAATTGGTCCAGCATTAGACAGGAAAGAGGTGATGATAATATGGATCAGAAGAACCTGTCATTACCAAAGCAACTGATTTGAAGAACATACCATAGGTATTTAAGAACCTCAGAAACCCTAAAGCTTGGTTTTTTTTGGATCCAAGTCTAGGATCTTGTCTCTAAGAATATGCATTCTCAATATTTTTCTTGATTGTGTCTGCAAGAGCTCTTGATTTATTTGGCTGATTTCTCAAGGTTCCCTAAATCCTCAGTTCAAAAAGGCTCATTTACCTTGATGCTACCATGCTGATATAATTTTATCAGAACAGAATGTGTTGACAGTCAGCTGTTGCTGTCATTACTAACTCACTTCACTTGGTTTCCCATTGCTAAAACTTCCCTTTTGTAATGTGTTACATTAGTTTTTTTTATAAGTTAAAGGTTATAATGATTGACTTAGGCTGGAGTGGAAGGTGTTGGTTTGCAAGAACTTACAAGCATATGGGCAGCTGTTGGGGAAATGTTTAAAACTGTGGGTTGTTCAATGATTGACCTGAAACATGTATTGTTTTTTATATTTTTAATTACTTAATTTAAACTTCTTAACCTAGACATGAGAGCAAAGCTAAGAGAAACCGCATTTGCTTGGGGGGACCACTGACAGTGTGGATTGCTTTAAAATTGCTTTTCATTGAAGTATTATTAGAGGCAAAGCCTAGTATAAAGAATTTGAAATTAAGGACATTTAGCAGAGGGAACATAGCAGAGAGTTGGGGGCAAAAGGCATTTATAATAAAAATGATGATGGGCAGAGTACTTTGCATGTAGACAGTGCCACTAATTAACAACTGTGAGGTGGCCCAGGATGGGGACTGAGCTCAGAAGACGACACAAGTCCAGATGGCTGTTTGTGACCCAGAAGTGCAGGGCATAAGACTGTGTTACAAGGTTACTGCAAGGTAAGAACAGAGACTATAGGGACTTTTTTTTTTTTCCCCTAAGAGAAGCTGCATGGATTGGTAATGATCTGCTGCACAGATAGACCTAGCTTTAGAGCTAAACCTTCTGTTTTCCTCTCAAGGTTTCGTGATGTGAATGTCCCCTGGGAGGTATTTAACTGCTTGGAAAAATGAAAGCTGTTATATGGAGGCAAATGTGAAAGCAAATATTTTGTTTACCTCGTGTGCTAGGTATTTAGCTGAACAGTTTATATTCTAGGGGGTGGTGATATTGCTCATCCCTCTGCGGGAGTGAAGAGAATTGTGTTGCCACAGCAGGGTTTCAGCTCAGGAGGCTGGGGAGAGTTGGGGAATAGAGGGTGATACAGAGGCCAAGGTGCCTCCCCTTCTGTGGGAGCTCTGTCTCCTGGAGCAGTGTGCTGCATCTGTTCTTTACGTTACCTTTGTAAAGCCTTTTCATATTATTTTAGCATGTTTTATGTATGCAGTGTTCATCTCTCTGAGAATGTATCTCAGTGCTTTGCTTTTAAGCGCTGCATTTCATAGATAAATAATCCCATATGTTTTGGCAGCATTATCACTGAAAAGTATCTGACATTACAAGGAATGCCTGCAGAATGAAGCCATAGGGTAGGATAACTAGGATGACACACATCATATACACAGTAAAATCTTGAGGTCTTATAAGTCTAATTATTCATGACATATATCAAAATTGACATAAGGTTGAAAGCTTTTGAGAAGAGGTGAAGCATTACTGACTAGTGTGCATTGGAATCAAGTTTCAGTATCAAAATACTTTTTCACACTATGTCTGATTTGGATGCAAAATATGAATGTATAGCAACCAGAACTAAAACCCACAGAATATATCCTGTTGCTACTGCCACTTGACATGGTTCAATGTAGATGTTTCAGCCCTAAGATTGATGCTAGGAGAGTATCCATTAAAGGTCTTCTCCTAATTAAAATTTAATTTTATCTCCCAAATGTGAAGTATGTTTTCTCAGGCCATATTGAATTTCAGATTAAAATCTCGGTTTCGGCATACTTTTTGTTGTATTTCTGTAATAAGATGTCTTCCAGGCTAGAGCCTGGAGATATTTTTTTTTTCCTCAAGTTTAAGATCTATATTTGTTCTTCAGCTTTAGTCTGTTGAGAGATGAAACTTGCACTGCAACTTCAGGCCTGGGTTGCCAGCTGGGACAAACTTTCAGCAATATCTCTATATGTATTAGATGAGAATAATTCATAGTATCTATCATGAGAACTGCTCTTGCCTAAAATTAGAAGAATGCTTGTGACCAGGTTTTGTTCTTGTCCTATACATATTTGTTATTTGAAATGAGTTCACCATGTTTAAAATGCTGAGCCAAATGTTTACCATGTGAAAACATTTATTGTATAGAACCTCAATTAGTGTTCCTACTAAGCAAAACCAAAGATGCTGGAAATAACAGCTGCAGGGATTTGATTAAAAATTCACGAACTATAAAGGCATAATATCTTTTTACTTTTATTTCAGATAAACTACAATGCTTAGTTGAGTTATTGACTGAAACTTCTATTACTCACTGAAGCCAATTTCATGTATTTTTGGAAAGCATGAAATGGGATGACAGCACTGAACTTGTCACTTTCTCTGTTTCATTTTTGCTTTGGTATGAGGCAAAAAAGGGTCGTGGGATGCATTATGGTAGTCAGTAGAAAGAGCACTAAGTAAGATTCCAAAAGCTTTAGCATGATGTTCTAATGGTGATGGAAAATGTCTTTATATGCAATTTTTGACAAAATTGACATGAATCATGCTGTTCCTTTTTCAATATACTTTTTCTGCAGTAATTCACTGTATTCTATTGTATGTGAGACAACTGATAGCTTTTCTATTTTCTACATGAAGACAGGACTGTTGTAGCCCGACAGAGCTGACAACAACATTAAGTAGACTAAAAACATTCTGTAAAATTTATAAAGTTCTGAGTTTAGAATTTAAGATACAGTTCAGTAAAAGCCTCAATATTAAAGATTATCAAGGGCAAATCTCAATTAACTTGTGAAATGTGAACGCTGAAGAACTTTCTCTCAGGACTCTTCTGACAGATTTTTAGTCTTCAAACTTTTGGTTTAGTTTAATAAGGCAAATTTTTGTTGGTTAAAAAGAGTCTTGTAATAAAAATAAGAGCAGCAATTTATGATGTAGGGTGCTGCAAATTCAGGAATTATATATGCAGCTTAATGGATTCCTCTGTTAATATAATTTGCTCTTTCTTTTCCTGCTTTATGGGCTTGATGTTTTTATAGTCTTTGGGTGTGTGTGTTCTTCCTTACACTGCTGTAAATTGGGAGTAATGGAGTAATAAAGGAAAACTGGTGTAAAGCCTCTCAGAGATCTGTATTGGAACTTTTGCATTTAATTCCAGCTTCTCTTGAATCTCTGTAATAGGTACTTAAAGCTTTGTTTCACATGAATTGTGTGCAGATGTGTATTATATATGAAATGCTTTCAGATAGTACTGGAATATTTTGTAATCCTTTTTCATCAGCTATGTAGTAACAAAATACAAAGCAATAGGGTATTAGACCAGGAAAGACAAATTATATAGGGTTTTTCTACTCTTGCACAGACTGTGACTGTGCATCAGGATGTACCCGAAGTTAACTTTAAATTAGATGGCTTGGCCAGGAGTGAAGGAGCGTGAGGTAGTCACCAAGAATTTCCTAAGCTTCCAGGAAAGGTGTTTCAGCCTTGTGCTGAGCTTGCTGCTGGAGTTAGCTCAGTCTAACCTGACCTAAGTTCAAGGCACTGACTGTGCTACAGAGGTGGTTTGAGCATCACATGGATGCAAACATACTACACGGTATTTTGTTATCTCTGTGTCTGATCTGCTGCTTCTGAGGATTGATGTAACCCATACTGAGGAGTACCTACAAGGCAAAGAGCTGTCAGGGAAACAGGTATTTGTATGTAAAGAGGAGGGAGGATAGTTCTGCCTTAGACCTCTTTATCCCTTCTGACTTGTAGGTGCAAGGGAAGATATAGAAAAGAGGAGCAGGGAGGTGCTGGGATTTGTAGGTGAGGACACTCAATGGCTGGCCTTCTCCATGTGCTTTCTGGGCATGGTGAATTCACTTCAGATAGTTCAGGGGCCAGGAATGATTTCTAACCATGCTCTCTTCATCTGTGGAGGTGGTGAGAGGGAGGTTCTGAAAGAGCCACGGAGGAAGTGACAGTGCAGACTTGGGATATAGGAAAAGATAAACCTTTATTTCTGGTGATGAGAAGATTAGACTTTTGTGATATGGGAGCAGGAGGAGAGGTAAATACCAATTCTGTCTTTGCTCCTGATTGAAGATATTGTGAATTACTGCTTTATCTTTCCTGAATCACTCAACTGCTTCCAACTGAAATTGGGTTGGAAATTTTAAATGTATAGCAATCCTGAAATCAAGGTGCATGTTAGTGACTCTGCTTCACGTGTGAAATACTGATTTCTACAAATACATTTGTTTCTTGCGAGTGGTAGACGAGCCTGTTAAGTGAAATATGCTGATATGAATAATAAAACCTTTGGCTGGCTGTGCATTCCCAAAGGATACAAGGCTTGCAGCTTATACTACTAAATATCTGTGAAGTTATATTGTTGCTGGGTTCATTATTAGTAGATCTTTATCTTCTAAAATCAATGGTTCCCTTTGTGAGATTTAAATTTTCCATGCAGTAATTTCCCTGTGGTAACAAGGGATGCCTGATTTAGCAGTGACATTTGTAGTGAGACTCACCATCAGGTGATTCAGTGTGTCCATTATTAGTCTTTACTTTCTTCCCAGGGAGTACTTTTCAATTTCGTTTGCCTCATACCGTGTTCAGCTTGATTTCTTACTGAAAATGAAAATATTTTGCCCTTAGATTCATCAGAGGCTTTTAAAACCTGAATAGTGAGAAAAAAACCTCATTAAGGTCAAAGGTAAGAATAAAGTGTTTGAGAAAATGAAAGCATTGGAATTTTGCGTCTTCGACTCATGCTAACAGTTTTCCCCCTCACTGTCAACAATATTGTTCTCCCTTTGCTGTTCTTCTCTTAAATCAGCCATCTGTGGCACAAGAGAGGGAGATTAGACATAGGCTTATATAAAACCATGAAGGTGTCAGATGCAACCACAGAAGTGCCCGGTAAGATGTTATCAACAGGGGTAGCAGAGCTGCTGAGGTACTGGGTACTGTACTGGGTACTAATTCAAACTGTTTCTATTGATTAAAGACACTCCAGTGTAGGTAACGAGGGTCAAAATGCAGCATTGATACTGAAAGTGGGCAGTTTTCAAAAGGGATTGTAATTGCCTGGATGCAGGGCACTGACTAAAAGTGCCAAAAAAAAAAAAAAGCCCAAAGTGCATTTCAAAGGGCACAAATAGTGACTCATGATATATCTATATAATAGATAATAATATATAACCTAAATTATATATATAAACTATTCCAGTTTAGGTTGGACAAAGGACGTGCTTTTAATTTGAACCTCCTGGGTTTTCCCACTTACTGCTTTGGGTTCTCACTGTGAAACAGTCCTGGGTTGTGGAGACTAGTGATAAAACTAAAGTGCCAGGCCTAAGCTCCTGTGTGCAGGAGCACTCCTAAGTGTGCTCCAGTTGCTAGTGGGCTTTCAGCCAGTGGGGACAGACTACAGCAAGTTTGAAACAGTGCTTTCCCTCTCTCCCTGAAGTGTATCTAATGTAGAAGTGTGCTTCTCAGCACCAAGTGTTTTGCTCTACAGATGCCCTTGTCTTGCACTGTGCTAGCTGATGGTGCAGATATATCTGCAAGGCATTAGCAATAGGTCTCATCCTGTCTCACCAACTTCTTGAAGATAGCTCTGCTAGTCAGAAGCAGAGATATAGAAAACATGAATCACCCTCTGCATTACATGGGCGCTCCACATATGCTGAATCAACCTTAGGGGTCTTCTGTATTTTTTTCCCCACAGCCTATAAAGGAAGGCTGACTTTTAGGCATCTGCTTTTATCTAGCTACTAGACTTAAATGAGAAGAATAGCATGCAAAATGGGGAAGAATATATTCTGTAAGAGAGACAAAATTTTATGACAATAATGCAAAACCAACTATAAAAAGATGAGTCAGATGCTCTTATTCTCAGGGCAATTATTTTAGAAGGATATGGTATGATATTAACTAACAAGTATTTTTTACCAGTAGTATTAAATCAGGGTGTTGAAAGAACACACTCTGTATTTGGCTGTGGAAAATAATGATAAAGAAACGCTGAAATTTCTGCATAAGTGACACATGATTCATTAGGAAGTTACAATTATGGAATGGTTTTATTTCAAATTCTAGACACCTTGCATTTTTTGAAGGAGAGAAATGTAGTTTGATATAGTTAATTTGAAGCCATACATGATATAACGAAGCTCTTCACTAGACATTGGACGTGCCATTTTACTTAAGCTTTTCAGTGTCAGTTGGCCCACAGAGCTGATTGTATACCTGCACCATGGGTGCTTGTGTGGTGTCTCACAGTAAAATAGGGAATAATTTCACAAAGGGAATCTCCAAGATTCTTAATTGTTGGGTTTTTTAGCAGATTTTTTTGTTTCAATTTAGCTTATTTAAATAGATATTCTAAAATGCATTTTGTTTTGAACGTTTTTGGTAAGTAGGACTTTTGATGGACTCTGGATCAATACAATTCTGATATTAGACTTTTTCTTTTCTTCGTTAGCTTGCAAATAACATTTGATAATGCATTACTTTTAACATTTTCAATGAATCGCATTTTACATGAAGTGGTATTAATGCTAGAAATGCTGAAAAGAATAGATTCTTTGGTAAGGCATTTGCAGAGCTTTTAAAAATAATTCTTAGTTTTTTCTCACAGTGTCTAACTTAGCTTTGTTGTGTTACACCAGCAAAGATCAGCTTTTTTGATTCTCAATCATTTTAATGGGGAATTCAACCTTAGTTATAGTTTTAGGTTATCTAATGACAACTTGAAGAGTCATACTACTTTCCAACATTATAAGGACTTATTATAAAGAAAACAGTTGCCTGTCTCAAACTCTGTCAGGGTCACAGAAGGAACTTGCCATAAGATAAGCCATCACAGTGGGAACTTGTGAAAAGCACAGAGGAGAGGAATTTGTGACAGGAGGGAGCTAATTCCAGGCCTTGTGAAGCAAGGTGGTGTTTAGCCTATCCTGGTTAATGCATCCGAACAGAAATTCCCACTGTGGCAAAGGAAGCAAGTGGTCATACACATTATCTTCCCAAATTATGGGAATGGTGTCTGCTACCACCCTGTGGGTGTGCAGAACTTAGACTGTATAAAGGTGGTATCCCAGAAGAGTGACTCTGAGATCCCCACCACCGAGAAGCCCAGGGTGAAGCAGGACCAGTGGGATGTCACTGGATCCTTGGGTGGTGACGATCTTCTGCTTAACCTTTCTTTCTCCCCCTCTTTCCCCTGCTTGTCTATTTCTTTCTAGCTCTCTATCTCACATTTACTGTATTATTAACTTTGGCAAATGGTCTTGTTTGCCCCTTAATTTGAGCAGAGGCATCTCTCACTAGTCAGATCGTAACAAACATGGGTTGAGCAAACACAAAGAAAGACCTTGCAATCTTTCTTTGTGTTTTCTATAAATCCACTGAGAAACTTTTTTTTTTTTTTGGTTCCTTGTTTACCACTTGAAGCAACAACAATGTTCTCTACTGCACTTTTAACTGCTTATAACTATTACTGCTTGAGACATAAACAGCTCTGCTGGGACAGTAGATTTACAGCTGATATGTCTTTTTACTCACTAAACAGGAAAACTGTGTAGGAGTAAAATTCACTTGATACGGTGAATCTCTGTTTTGCTTGGAACACTAAATCTTGCTTCCTCTAGTTGTATTCAGTGATGTGCTTGCTAACTGGCATGTATCATGATCAACTAATTTTTGTTTTAGACTCTTGCCTTTTTCCATCTCTCTTCAGATTAGCTAAGATACCAAGCCTGTTAAGTTGTGGGACTCTTAAAGCTGTTCCCTGCTCCTAACTGATCTGGCCATTTTGGGTCACCATAAATCTTATGTGACTACTCCAAGTTTACTGAGTGCTAGTTTTGTGTTGGTATTTATTTGTGCAGTTAGCTCTGGTAATCCCACTGAGTCAATCTAGAAAAGTGAACCTTCTCTGACAAACATGAAGATTAATCCAAATGAACAGGCTCTATTCTTCCAAAGTTGTTCATAATATTGGTTTAAATTTACCCAGAAGAGTAAATTCATCTTCCCTCTATACTAGAAAAAAAAAAGTGACACAGTAGAAGCAGAATTGGAAAGCAGAGTGATTGTGAGGACTTGACATCTGCACTGGATGTTTCAGCAGATTTTTCTTTGGTCTGGTCCTAGACTGATACAGACTGAATTTCCCTTGATCACTGGAAGGCATCAGGTGAGGTCCTGGAGAATGTCTTTGTGTGGCTTGGTGTTTCTTTTTTTTCCCCCAAAGCTTTCCTTTTTATGTGCTCTGAAATCTCTGTAAAATGTGAAGCACAGAACAGTAAGAAGGGATATACTTTGAAGATCTGCCTCAAAAATATTTTTGAATTAAACCAGGTACACCCTGTGACCTAGAAGGCTGCTTAAAGATCCAGAAATTATAGATTAAGGTATTCAGGATATCAATGCTAAGACAAAATATTTTCTGTTCTGGATTGCCCCTAAACTTGTCTTCAAGAAGACCATACTAAGAAGAGTATCATAGTATGTTTTTGGGTGATTTTTTTCTTGTTCCTCTTACTGAGTTTTCAGCTTGGTTTAGAGAAGTGTTTGCTGCATATTGGCATGGTGATGTGCTTTCCTATTATGCAAATGTCCTAACCATTAAGAAATAGCCATTCTTACTGCCCACTCTCTGTGACTCTCAAATATGAAGTATTAAAGTATTAAAATGAGAGCGGTAGCAGTTGGATAATCATTTATGTGAATTCAAGTCTTTCAAGTCTTTGTCTGATACAAACAGAATGGAATTTTCCTGAGGGTTTAGTGTTGGGAGCTGCTTAGCATTGTGTAACATACTTAATGAAAAATAGGGAATAGAGCAACTCTATACTCCAGGCAGGCTTCCTGCCTGTGCAGTGTGCCGTGGGTCCAAGTTCCTCCTCTAAGAGGAAGAGGTATTGGGCACACATCTGAGCTATTTCTGCTATTCTGGAAGGCTGACCTTTCTGTACCTAAAAGACGGTCTGAGTTTTGCTATAGAATATAATGAATTTCCAGTTCTACTTGGAGATTAAGTAAACAAAATATGTATTTATTTAATGGTAAAACCCTGCTAGGTTAATGAAATACATTACTACTCCCCTGAATTTCTCATATTGACCTTACAGGTGAAGAGGGATCCCTGTAATAGCATTGTTACTTGAAAGAAACTTGATTGATGAGACTGCACTAGTAAGAGAGAAAAGGATTACTTAGTCCAAGACATATATTTCCAATACCTTGATCCATTTAATTTTTTTCCCATACTATTATTCAAAGACTGCACTTTTGAAAATATCCTCAAATTATGACTGTTCTCCTGTTAATGAAAAAAAAAGTAAAGATATTAAAATGCATAATTTTCTATTGGAAAAATAAAATGTTCCCACAAGGAAATAAAGTTATGAGAAGACAGGAATAGCCTATGTAGATTATGTGAAAGTATACAGGTGATGTCCTCATAAAATTGTTTGCCTTCTCCCTAGATGTTCTATCAATAAGGAACCTGATTATTTGACTCTCTGGGAGAGTAACAATTAATATTTTGCAATCACATGAGGGAATATTTCTGGGGTCAGGTTCTCAGGATAAGGTAATTTGGACTGGCTTTATTAATGCATGTCAACATCAAAGTAATTTTACATTATTGTTGAGAGCTGCAGGGAGCCAACAGGAATGCTTGGGTCTGGAAACACAATAAAAGGTAGGAAAAAAGAATATGAAGAATAAGTCTCACTTGAGGGAGTTCACATTTGTATCTGGTTTTACAGGGCTATGAAATTATACTCTTTACTGAATATCATTTTGATTGTTACAACTCTAACTATTGCTGTTATCACAAAAGTTTATTTTAATGCTTTATAGAAACTGGCACTGAACTTTTCAAAGTTTTAAGTGCTTTTTTTCCTGGGCTATCAAAATGCCTCTCATAAAACAGAATAAGAAAGGCCAGAAGAAAGGAAACAAATGAGGCTGTAGTAACGCTGAAAGTGCTTGGTATTAGAAAACTTGGATTTCAGGAAGCAGCTCCTGCAATGAACAGATTGTCTCGTTTAAAGAACAGCAGATGTGTCATGGGGAACTTCTCAAACTGTTATGATTTTGCCGATTTCTTACTATTATTTTTGTTGTCTTTTCTTACTGCCAGACTCACTTGAAAAGCATATTGTTTAGGTTTCAGTTAAGTTTGTATTTCCCCCAAGAAGCAGTATTACTTTGAGTAACAGTAATTGTTCCCTGTAGCAAAGCATTAGGCCACCTGATAACAGCGAGATTGATAAGAAAAATACTGCAACTCAGGTTATAAGCAACCTGTGATGAATTACTGCTAGTTTTGTAACCTCAGGATCCCACTTTTGGTCAGTCAAGCTGCTAATAAAACCCCTTACTCTCTTCTCCTGTTAAATGCAGTTAGATTAAGATGAAAATTCAATTTATTCTGTCTGAATTACATCCTGTATATGTGGATATCATGGACTGCTGGGTTAAAGTGCCAGGTGCTTTTCGGAAAAAAGAAAAGATTGGGCTTTGCTGAGTAAATCAGAAAACAAGTTTCCATAAATAAAAATATAATTTTTGTCTAGGTGCCTGGGTTTTATTCTGACTTCTAGAGAAAGAAATGAACACAAAGGCGATAAGATTTTAAACTAGCTCTGAGTTATGGAGAAGGAGTGGATGCCACTCTGATGGGGTAGTCCCTGAAAGGAGTTGTATATGCCTCTTGTCCAACGCCTGGATTCAATGCTCCTTGGTGTCCACAGCTTCTTGTGAATTCTGCAAGCTCGATTCATGTTTTCTTTGAGCAGCCTGTAGCTCTGAGTGTGGATTGACAGCAGTGAGGCTCCCAACAGCCCTGCTTGTGCTGCCTTGGGGCTGTCCTGATGTTGGCAGGCCCTGACCAAGCCAGGTGCCTCTGGAGGAGGCTCGGCTGCAGGCTGTGCACTGGGACAGTCCCTTTGGGCACCAGCTGGCATGTGGGTCTCAGGGGATCCTGGAGCCTGAACAGGATACGTGGTAGGAGAGGTTTATAATGCAGCTCCACTCCTGAAGGCAGATGTGGACTCGGGGCACTGCAAGGTGGACCTAGGTGAAGCTACTGGATTGTGGGAGGCGACCTGCCTGGTGGCTGGCCCCGGGGGTGCCCTGGTGCTCCCTGGCTGTCCCACTTTTTGCTGGGAGAGTGAAGGCAAGTCCTGTCTGCAGCACTGTGGCCCCTGGGAGCCAGCAGACTCCATACTGCTATGGCAGCACTTCAGAGGTGAGAAGAGGAGGTCTCATGGTGTCTGGAGATTGGTGGTTGGTAGGTGATCCTTGGTGCTGTTAGCCTCCTTCACCCATTTGGTGAAGAAATATATCTGGTAAATCACTTATTGCTTAAGTCTCATTCTGGTTTCAGTGCTTCCTTTTCAGGGTCCAGGCATCTCCAGATTTATGCCTTTTTTCTTTTTTGATTGGTTTCCTTTTTTGGTACCTCTTTGTTGCCTGGTATTAAAATATTCATTCCTGTTCTTTCTTTCTGCAAATTCTCTTCCCTTCCTCAGAGAGCACCAAGGCTTGCCTTTTTGTCCTTCTCTCTTCTTCTCTCTTTTAAAAACTGTAAAATTTTGTGAAGTTCACTGGCATGAGACATTTTCTTATAAACCTCAGACCTTTCTGCACAGGGAATCCATGCATTTCCTTTTCTGTGTCTGCTCCTCAGGAGTTAAGCGATCCAGAGAACTAAATCCCTTTTGATGTCTGCTTGTTGTCAGTTCTTATTTGGTGCACAGTTTATTCAGAGGAATTTAGATGGGAAAAGCCAGTGAACAAACGGATCACAACTGTATTTAAAGGAAAAGTTGAATTAATATAAAAGAGAATGTTTGCCAAAAGTTGCCCTTGAGGTGATGGTGGGTTTACCATTGTGTGCACTGTGATTTCTCTGGCTGACTGTGTTCATGATAGCATGCACACAGCTGGGGAGAGGAACTTAGCCAGCACAAAGTAGCTGTGGAAGCGATAAGCAGTGGTTCATACTGAACACTGGCACACAGCCTTGATGAAGATGCAGAAAAGTGTTTCCATGATTCTACCTGTGGGCAAGCCCAGTAGTAACTAGCCAGTATCTATTAAAAAAAAGGCATTTATGCTATTCCAATCCTGTAATATCTTGAGACTACCTCTGTCTCAGGGCACATATTTATTCATACACACCAGTTCAGCTGGAGGCAATTTCAACATCTTCATGTTCACTCTGTTTGGGAGAACTTGCTGGGAGTGTTGGGAGATCCTAGCTTATGTCACTATTCATCTGTTAAAATCTGTAACTGGATATTTTGGTTCTTTTTCAAGGAAGTACCACAACTTCCTTGTGGTGATGATGTGCAAGGATTATTTTGGGAGTGGGTTATCTTCCCTACCATTTAGTGATGCTGCTCTACTCCTGTAAATGTTTCTGTTGCTAACATAATAGCAGCAGCAGCAGAGATGGAGATGCTCTGATGGGCGTGGGACAGTCAGAGATGATAAATTGCTACTAGAACTTTGCTTTGTAAATGGTGCCTCAAAGGCTGGCAATTCAATTCCAAACCGGGGTGTTTCGTATAAGCTACTTCAAAGAAGATCTTAGTTTAATAATATTTTTTTTTGCTTTCAGCATTTTCTTTTGTTCAGTATAGTATGTTTGAGAAATCAATCTGCAGTTCTCAGCAAAGTACATATATTGGATAAACCTCCAGAAAGTGTTCTCACAGAATTTAACTCTGTCCATCTTGAGAATGGAAGGACCTGGCAAAGGATGGGGTATATGTTTGCCAAATTCTTTCTGAAGTGGTTTTGACTCCATTGTCTTGTATTTCTGGATTTATTTCAGTGTGGGAGTAGAGTACTAGGGATGCGTAAGGCAGAGTTTTCTCTCTGACCTCCAGTCAATAAAGCTTTCTTACCACTTCTATTAAGTATTGAACTTTCTACCATTTAAATGTTTCTCAACATTGGTATTTCACCATTAATCCATTCTCTAATGCAAACTTGATCTAAATCCTGTGCTGGTAGTTCTGGACTTGGGCTCACCTCACTTTTGCAAACTCTTACACCATGGTATAATGTACTTCCAAATGTGACGAAGACAAAACCCCTGTGAATGCAAACAGTTTACATGGACATAAATTTACACCTTAATACAACATTAGGAGGATCCTGAATAACAGATATGATGATCTAGAGAGAGCAAAAATCAAAGATTCAGAAAATGGTTTGGTAAGGGAGCTTAAAGGTCACCACTCCCCAGCCATAGGCAAGGAGGTCTTACACTAGACCAGGTTGCTCAGAGCCATATCCATTCTGGCCTTGAACTCTTCCAGGGATGGGATATCCACAGTCCTAATCACAGAAAAAATGTATAGTCTAAAAACACTATGCAGTTTTCCTGTGGACACCAAATATTGTCTAACTACCCATCCCTTAAAAAAAAAATGGATTTCCATGTTCACATACTTGGTCTAAAAATTGAGCTGCTTTTGGATTTTTTTCCTTTTTTTTAAAGATCTGTGTGGATAGTTAAAAGAGGTTTTTTTGCTTTCATCAGTGTTGTGTTTTACTTTTCCTTTGCTATAGTTTATCTGTCATTTTCTTCCTTTCCTATAAATATGGATATTTACATGAATATAGGTTTCACCCACTTTCAAGCAGCTTTTTCCCATTCTTAATGATAACAAGATGGCAAGCTGTGATGTGTGTGTT
Organism: Phainopepla nitens; assembly: GCA_013400175.1. Classification (NCBI taxonomy): domain Eukaryota; kingdom Metazoa; phylum Chordata; class Aves; order Passeriformes; family Bombycillidae; genus Phainopepla; species Phainopepla nitens. The sequence goes on from VXBQ01010699.1 coordinate 167,099, forward strand.
CTTCTACAGGCACAAAGAGTTTATAATGAGTCATTATTATAATTTGTGTGTGTGTCTTTGATGCTATTGTAGCTTTCCAGGCAGATGTCCCACCCGCTGTGTGTTCCTAGTTTCAGTCTAATGAACTGCTAAAGTTACTGGACACTCAACAGTAGCTCTGGCATCCCACAATGTTTTAGTAATAAGTTTTCTTTAAGATGAAGAGGCTTTAAGTACAGCACACAATCAGTTGCCTGCAGTGGAAGAAACAAATCAGAAAACCACTGTTCCATAAGCATGGAATTGAAAGAGCTGCATAAGTAAAATGACAGACTATCCATTCCATTTTGGAAAGCATGAATAGGATTTTTGATCTAGCTTAATTTCCTTCAAGCTCTTCAGCTGTGGCTAAACCATTTAAAATAAAAATAGATGTGTTATGGAACATGGTGTTCACCACTGTTTATTATTTTGAAAAAGCATGGGTCCTCCTATACCTCTTTGCTAATGTCAAAAAATGAGTGGAATCCTCATCTCCATTTCAGCACTGCAAAAGTGGGCTCATTCCCCTGGCTGCAGTGATTTTGCTTCACATTTATAGCAAAAATGGAAGGAAACATCTGCACCAGTGATTGTTTCAACAGCTTGCAAATAGTGTGTGTTGTCTGACACATCACTGAGCTTTAGATTTTAAAATTGTTTGGTGTAACTTAAATAAGCTTCCAGTAGATAAAATGTTAATTGAAAAGATGGATTTTACTGACAAACATCATATATTGCTATTGTCAAATGAGCCCCCCCCAGGCATCCTATACTCTTTGTATTGACTGTGAGTGATTTCACCTTTGAGCAGAATGCATCCTTCCTTGAATGATTGTATGCACTGCAGCTAAACCTCCACTAAATCTTAGAGAACTTGCCCATTTCAAGGGGTTTAAAAACTATCTAAGAAACCCAACCCACAACAACCTGCCAACTCCCAGTTCTTTGGAAGAGAACTTTCAGACCGAGAATACACTCACATCCCAGTGAGCTCAGCTGACTGAGGAAGTTTTGGGCCAAAGGCAATGCTTCACTGCTGGATATTCTGCCTCAACTCTTGGTGGGCACTATCTTGCTGCACAAAGAGACTCACCTCAGGGAGCCTACTTATGGAGCACTGCCCCAGTCAGCTCCACTGCCATGTGCAAGAATCTCACCTTTTATTAAATAAATGACAACCTCCTTGGAGAACATGCAAATCTGTGCTGGGCAGAGTGAAGAGCTGGAGGAGATTATAATTATGAACAGAAAAAGACAGTCTCTCCTCTTCCTCCCAATTCTTTCTTTTCTTACACTCTTCTCCTTTGTGGCAGTCAAAAGGATGGATGAGACTGAGAGTCAGCATCCCCTGAAAAAACATTAATGAGCTTTCACATTACTTCCTTTTTTCTGTACTTCTAACCATTTTGCAGTATAACATGTTCAGAGCAGAAGAGGTCATTATAAGTCTCTGTTAGAGTACACCTGTGTTTTCAGCTAAGGGTTCTGCTTTTTTTTTTTTTTTTGGTGCTGTATTTTGAAGTGCAAGATCATAGATAGCTATAAGTGTTTTTGAACACTCATTTTCTAAAGAGCTGATCACGTAGCCAGGCTGTTACTGAATATTTTTGGAAACTGCTCTGTCTTTACAGTGGAGCTTGGGGAATTATATTATTTGTTAACCACTATTGGTTTCCAGGTTTTCCTTGTGATGAAAGTATCTGTATGATAGAGCAAAGAGATATGTTAATCTCGTGTGACCAGTCAAAACTAAGGAAGGATGTATGATCAGCATCAAAATATTTTGCTAGCAAGTACCTTAATAGTCATACATAGCCCAAGAACAGATGTAACAACTAAATAGGTTATGAGAGCTGAAGAAGGCAAACAGGGAAAAAAATCCCCCTATTACCTGTCTCAGAGTGCTGATTTATTTGGGACAGTAATTTTGCCAGTCCTAGCTTAGGGGGCAGTCACTGGAATAAACACTTAATTTGTAAGCAGGATTCTGTTTTAAAGGAAAATGAATAATTTTTTGAGGCTTTGCCCATGTATTTATTTTTTTTATGCCAGTGTGTTAGATGAAAGGCAAGTGGTTAATGCTGAAAGAAAATAAAAATGACAACTAAATAAACATTTGCAAAACTCACAGCAGGAATACACATCATTCAGCTACAGAGAGTTGAATATTGTTGGGGTAACAGTTGTTTCTGCTTGCACTGACATATCTGGGATCCAAGTTTGGTCCTGATTCATTTTGATCCTGATCCACAGCATGAAGCTGTGGCCTGACCTGATGTCTCTTATTGTCAGTGGAAAGAATTCCAGGGAAGAGCCAGAAGGTTTTATATCAACCTTTTATTTTACAGAGTTCACTTCAGTGGCACCACTTAGCAGAACCAGCTCTCAATTCATGTCTGCAAGTACCCGATACTAAATCAGCCTGTTCTCTTTGTTTCAGCAGACACAGAACCTGAATGGGACTTCCCACCAAGTTATACTTTGAAGTATCTGCTGTTTGAGCATCTAATTTTCGAGTGAGTAATTCCTTTTGATCTTTTTCATCCAAAGGTCAGCTGTAAAGTTGCTTAAAGTGCAGTCAGTACTTTCATAACATTATGAATGCTGGAGATACTAGATTCCTGTGGGCCATGGAGTAGGGACTTTGTTGTATCTGTCTTTATCATTAGTCTGCCCATGGTCCCAAGGCTTTCACTGTGGATGCAACTTTTGTGAAATGTCCTAAATGAAATTGTCTGGGATGGAAAAATAGCCAACTTCTTCTGAAATTAGTTTTTACTACTTAAGTGCTGAGAGTACTAATGTCAAGTTACAGCATCACTTACCAGCCATGACTGAATAGTATCCATCACATTCAAATAGTAATGTGTTTTGTCCTCCTTTCTTCAATGAAGCTTGACAATTCCTCTGAACTGGTATAATAATATTTTTATTCTGTCATTAATATTTGGTAGTATAAGTGAGAAATGAACAGTTTATGGACTGTCCATTATTTCTCCAGAGCTTATACTGGAGTCTTTAAGCTGTTCACCTGAGACAGAAGAGTTTGTGCTCTCAGACTGACCATGCTAAATAGATTAAGAATGTTCTTGAACACTTTTGGCTTGTCCTTCTTCTAGGGTGAGTGAAATGCAAAAGCTCAGCTGGTCTTGTAAACAGAAATCCCTTGGGATAAATAATCAGACCTCAGGTGTTTATGCTTCCTTTTGTTGCCTAGGTCAACCTAGCAGTGTCATATATTTGCTTCACATCTAAAATATAACACTCAAAATAGATATTTTTTTTTATTAAAGAGTAGCAATGTGTTTAGTAAACTTGCAAGGCATCTTGCCATTCTGTCTTCTACTTGGGTATTTTTGGTTATTGTAGGTGGTTTTTGTTTTGTTCCAGAAACTTTCAAAGGAGAGTGAAAACAGGACCATAACTAGCTTCTCTAAACAATTCTTACACTCTATTAGAGCCTACTTGCTGTACTAAATTTTAATCTAATACTTGTATAATGTGACCATCTACAACAGATGTGATTCTGTATCTATATCTATAATGTGCCTTACTGTGCTATGGTATTAATAAGTAAGTGAAAGAAACTGGAGGAGTTTTGTTAATATCTGAAAATTGCACAGAAAAAAGTATTAAAGGGCAGGACTGTGGATTAGGTCTTTGAGTTCACTATCTCTGAACCAGCTTACTTCCCTGCAAATATTTTTGGGGGAACAAAACCCTTCCGTTTCTTAACTTCTTTTCCACAGAGATCACAAATCAGATCTTATTTCTTCCAGTTCTTATGGTTTAGGTATAACTTTTTTATTCTGCTTGCAGTGTTGCCTTGTATATGCAAGAAAATGCAAGACAGTTTTTTGTCTGTAGTGTGCTCTTACAGGGATCTCTCTGCCTGATCCAGCACACTGAGGTACTCTCTCACTTGGCAGAACTTTAGGCACTGCTATGATCATATCAGTTCACTGTAAGGAACAGATGTTTTTCTAGTTCTGTACTTCAAGTTTATTTGCTTTGGGTTTAGGAAAAAAAAAAAGATTGTTTATACAGGTTAAAAAAAAAGGGCTTACTTAAGTATGGGAAAAACCCCTTTCTAAACAGAAAGTATATATCCACATATTGATTCTTTCTTGGTATATTATGGAAAGGACGGCTCTGGAATTTCCCCAAAGATCTTATAAATGAACAAAATTCCAAAAATAAAAAACATAAAACCCAAAGAACTAAACTCCCAGCAGAAATCAGTAAAACACATTATTCTGAGATAGATGATTTTTTTTTTTCAGCTGTTGAAAAAATTCTGCACATAAATAGTATGAAAGTTTTATAAAATTTCAGCATCTTTTCAATTTGACTTAAGGCCAAAAAGAAATACTGAACAGAACGCTTCCTTGTGAATTGCTCTATGGCCTTTGATCAGTGGGGTTATATTCATTTCCTCCTAACTCAGGCAGTGTTTTGCAGTAAAACATGCCAGGGGCTTGTTTAACTGGGAAAGGTTTTGCTTTCCCAAAGGAGATGATACTGGCAGTATCTATCTCTCTAGCCTTTCCCCCATATCTGCTCAGAGGTAAACAGTGAAGGCTCCGAGATGCCCAAAGGGCATCAGTGTCCTAGTGGACCCCATGTTCTGATAAGCAAACACAGTACTGTTTGCACTTCAATTAGATTAACAGCTGAACTTGCAAATCATGTCTCTGGAGGGCATTTTTTTGATAACTAACTAATTGGCAGTTGTCTGAAGTAGATTGCTTGGTATTGGTCAATGGTAAGTTGTGATCATGTTAATTTAACTGCAGTTCTGCCAATGATATAATTAACGCTGCTATCAAAGCAGGTGATCAGTTCATTGGAAAAAAAAAAAGGCAGCACTATCATATTAAGTTCCAAGTTGCCATGACACAGAATGTGATTCTGAATAATAATAATAATAATATTGGCTCTGCTCACTGTGAGCAAAAGCTATTGTTATCAATTGAAATAGGGGTAACGGGATGCAGTGGTGTTCTGCTTTATTACAAATAATGCAAGCAAATTGCCCCAGAAAGACTTCTGTCACTCTATGAAAGTAATTTGTCTTCCTAGCTGTCTGGGAAAAGATGTGATCAAGAGCTGTGTTTTGAGATTCATTATGATTGACAGAAATACTGCTGTGGACGTTGCCTGGAAATGACAGGGCTTTGCTGCATAACACACAGGGAAGCAGATCACAAAATGGCTAAGATTGGAAGGGACTTCTGGAGGTCACGTAGTCCAAGCTTCCTGCTCAAGCAGGGTTCCCTACACTACATTACTCAGGATCGCTGGGTCAGGGCTCGGAAAAATGGTCCCTTATTACCCCTTTTCTCTATTTATGTTTTCTGTTTTCATTTTTAGGAGTCATTTACAGGAGCTAATGACACAAAGTCTGTCCCACATGTGCTGCCTTTTCTTTTAGAGGTCTTCCTCAGGCACAAAGTGTCCCTCTTCTTTCCTCTTAACCCCAGCACATGCTAATGCCTGCCTCCATTTATCAAAAGCATGTTGTGCCATCCCTGGAACCTAGGGGCCTTTGAGATCGCTGGTTTGGTTTTGTTCTGGTTAAGTGAGGGTAGAACTGTGTGCTTTCATATCTCCAGCAGTTTGGCTGAGCATTTGTCAAGCAGTGTTACCTGGAGCTACTTAATAAACATATACAAATATATATCTCTATTCCAGGTTAAGTAAAGGTGGCCTGTCCACCTGGTCCAGATCAGAATTTGATGCCCAAAAATGGGCAAGACACAACATGTTATGAGCGGATGAACCCCTCCCTCCCAGAAACCAATTCCAAATGTGCAGCTGTAACCCATAACTGGGAAGGGGCCTTATTTAACAGATACATTTGTTCAACCTTTGCTCGCAAATATATGTACAATTTCTACAGATACCACCAACACTGTGGATGTCAGGGCCCAGGTTATCTTCCCTAGCCTCGTTTCAGAGAGACTAAGGGCCACAAGCAACTCTGAGTTGTTACTATACCATTTTCCCCTCACACCAATGGGGAAACCTACAAATTAAATATCCACTATGTTAGTCAGTTGTTGTATTTGTGAACGAAGACCCTGATATTTCCTGGCCTTCTCAGTGGCAATGTCCCTCAGTGAGAAACTACTGTGCTCATATCTCACTGTGACATCAACCACAAATGCTTTTGAACCTTGCACAAAGATCAAATCAGGCTTAAACAGTTCACTTGCATCATCTCTCAAGTGCGGCTCCTGGAACACCATCCAGTCCTCTCTCTTGGCCTAACAGCTAAGAGTTTCACAGATGAAATTGTGTCTTTTAATCCTGGCATCCTGAGTGATTGGACAGTTTCCAATTATATGGGTCATGGTTTCAAAATCGGCACCACACTGCCTACAGGATCTCACACAGCCCTCATGCCTACCCCTAACCAGGAATTCTCTTGTTGGGTAGACATTGGCGCTCAATTGCAAGGTGGTTATCAGTTTTCTATGAGGTATGCCTGTATATTGCCTCAACTAGGCATTACTGACATTATCATTCTCAATACCATGGCCCTGGGCAGCCAGCTCTTTCCATTTAGCAAACTCCAATTTCTGCCAATTACACAGTCTTGGATAGTGGATCTTGGGAACAGGGGCCTCCCACTCCGATGGACCTTCATCACCACCACCACCAACACACTCTTACATTGGAATAGGCTCCCAGGTCGACGGGATGGACTCCTTCTTACCACCAGCATGCAGTGACAACTTCTCAAATAACAACTCATGGTGTTGCTCTCTCAAAAAGTTCACCAGAACCTCACGCGAAGACTGAGCCAATCTGCGCGGTGTTTGTGCCTGTATGCTTGGAACAAACGCTGCCAACTTGATAATGCCCAACCCACCATCCTTATAACTTAAACACAAGATGGCATCACACGTAATTGGAGGGAGATTAAGCCACTCCTTGACTGACTTTTGAATTGCCAAGTCAAGGGATTTGAGGAGCCCCGCGCTCACTTTGGTGTTGTCAGCCAGATATACTAGTTTCTGGATGGTATAAGTCCTAAGTATATCGACTTTCTGAAGAGGTTCAAGAGGAGACTCACCAATCCAACGGAGCCACTCTTCCAGTTTCACTGATAAACCTGAATTGGCAATGCCAGTCCAGGGGACAATCCATGTGCCCAGATATTTTTCAAAGCTCCCTGGGTTGATCATATTAAGGGGGGATCCATTTATCATCCATGGGGGGACAATCATTGATGGTATGTGAGTCTTTTGTCTGCTTGATGTAAAAGCCATGACACTTCTCACCCTGTGTCTGGAGACCTGTAAGTTCACAAAAGGTCTTCAGAATTTTAATGTTACAACACATACCGCCCCAGGAATCACTCAACAGCGCTAAATCATCAGCAAAGGCCATGGCCGTAATTTTAATCCACGTTGTTGGACCCCCTGGCCCTCAGTTTCGAGTTCACACAGAAGGGGATTAAGCGCAATATTGAATAGCAAAGGTGACATAGGGTCGTCCTGCTTGACACTGGAACGAATATAAATAGGATCTGTCCTCTTAATTTCAATTGAAATGTACGTCTTGATATTCCTGTACGTTTCACTAACCAGATGGATCACATGGGATCAACCCCCCTTTGGACTAGACCCGCAACAGTACGTTGATGACAAACAGTGTCAAAAGCCGTGACGGTGTCCATGAACACCACCCCCAGATCTCTTTGCTCCTGTTTAGCATTTTTGACCACAAGTTGCAACAACTTGAGGTTCTTGGAACACCCAGAAGCGCAAATAAAATCCCTTTGTCAGGGATTAATGAGACATGCCCTGGTGAGCCTCACCATAGTGATCCTGGAGAACAACCTAATCTCCATAGAACTAATAGTGATAGGCTTCCAGTTATTGATGTCACCCAGTCTGCCCACACAGGTAGACTTGGGAATCAAAACTGTCCATCAGTCCTGCAGAGCACTGGGATAGTACCGGTAACTAGCCAGAGGTTGAAGATCTCCATCAACAAGGAAAACCTAGGGTCTTTTTTAACAAGATGACCCAAAGTAATTCCATCTGGCCCAGGAGCGGAGGTTTTAGTCATCTCCTTCACTTTCTTTTCAATCTCTTTCTCAGTAATCAAGGCCCAAAAAATGGTGTTATCTGCCTTAGCATGTGGAGGAAAAATTTCGAGGCCACCAAAATCAACTGTTGGTTCCCATCTATACTTAAATGATGCATGGACAACACCAGATGGAATTTGGCATTGCAGGGCTTCCATGCTATCCAAAATGTGTGCCAGTCTCCCTCTATGTAACTGAAACAACCTGAAACAACAAATTGGAGGTATTTTCCTCTTTTAATAGCTCTTTTTCGCATCCAGCTAGCTGTCACTTTGGATGCTTTCTGACCATGGGGCGTTTGCGACTTTTGACCCCTAGTTGCCTTGTACTCTGGCCAAGCCCACTCAGGCCACCAGGAAACTCCTGAAAAACATCATTCACCACCACTTGGGGATCTTGCCTGTCCAAAATTTTCTTCAAGGCTTCCTGATACCTGGTGAATCTGCCTGCTGATAACCCTGTCCTGATGACATTGTAATACTGAAGCTTCAATTGTCCCTGCTTGTCCCTCCCTTGGTGATTTAGCAGACTGGGAACTGTTGTATTGCACTGGATGTCTGTTATTTTGCATGAGGGTTTTGTTTGTATTGGGTTGTTCTGTTCCCCCCTCAAGTTCTGTGGTGTTTGGTTTCCCCGGGTTGGCTTCTCTCCTCACCCCTCCCATCAGTGTTTCCCATTGGCTGTAGCTCCTTTCCTCCACCCCCTCCCCGAGGTATAAAACCCCCTGCAAGGGGTACTTTTCTCTCTTTTCTTTTCCTCCTGAGGGTTGTTCTGAGTTAAAGCTGTGGGACTTCACTCCTCTTGTCTTTTGCTTTTGTCCTTGTTGGTTTCACCAGAGTCTAAAGCTAGCCATATAGCTTTCCAGAACCGGGAGAAAACCAACAGGGAATGAACTTCTTTCCCCACACCATCCTCCAGTCTAGATTGAACTTTTTTGGAGGGACCTCTTGCCAAAAGGCGTCTCTTATCACTGATCTGCTTCGCCGTTTTAGATGGAATGTGCTCGGCAATTAGCTGGTTTGTATTTCTGCTACTGGCAAACCTCTCCACCAGTTGTACCAGAAAAGCCTCCTCTTCCTCAGTCCACACCTTCTTGTGGGCTCCTCGTGCTGATGATTCTTTGGGATGGGAGGCAACAATCCGTTCCAAATTTCTCACAAGAGGATGTGTCTTCCTCTTGTATTGGCCCAGGCCAGTCTTGGTGGGAAAACCTCGCTGGCACACCTCACGGACCCAATCACCCGTTGGAACCACACACAACTCCCCTTTGCATCGTGGGACGTGACATGCAATGCTGTGATATTTAAGATTTTGCTTGCCACCCTTAGAACATTTAAAGATGCCCTCATGGGTCCCAGGAAGAGCCTCAGGTGTTTTATGCTCTTCGCTGCCTCTGCCTTCACACTCAGAATCATCCTGAGTCCTCCCAAAAAGCAAGGTCTCATACGGCTTAGGGAGCTCTGCCAAACCCTCCCAAACAGCTCCCAGACAGACACCAGACACAGGAGCAAACGCGGAGTTTACAAGCTCCAAACGTACCAGATTGAAACCCTCTTCCCTGGGCAGAGAGGGTAAAGAGGGAATTTTGGCGTGTCTGACCCACGGATCTAGGGGGTCAGTCTGAGTCACTATTGATATAAACTGCAAAGCCATTGATTGTATGATTGCAAAAACCAGAGGAAACACAACAAGTCACAGTCCAAGTGAGGGTAGTAAAAGTCAGCAGCTGGCCCTCTCCCAGGCTGCCAGCTGTGTCCAACTCCAGCCTGTGGACAGGGCCTTGGACAAGAGCGAAATAACCGTGCCAGCAATTTTGTTTCAGTGAGGTCATGAAACTACTGCTGGGTGGCGAGTCCAAGCAATGGGGAGGGCTAATGTTCGCCCTCACTCACGCTGGGGCAGAAGTCAACTTTGTTACCACAAAGGGTATCCGGCAGGGCCGTGAGGAGGCGCGACTTCCGCAGCTATGCCCAGTTAGTAACTATGACGTCATATTAAGAGAGTCGTAGTTACTCCTGCCAAGTGAGTCTTTGGCACCTCCTGGATTCACTGTGTGCTGCTACAGCAGCAAAAAGCTTTCGTAGTTATTGGCTAAACAGGTAACTTATAATTTTTTCCTATATTGGGGTATAGTCAAGTGAGTTGTAGGTGTCCAGAAGAGTTGAAAAGTGAAGGGTTTTTGCTTATTGTGGCTGACACAATTTTAGAACAGCCCAGTGATTATGTACGCAGCTCTTTAAGAGTTGTTGAGTATGCCTAAATCACCTCTAAAGGTCAGGAGTCTGCAGAAATTGCTTTCTAGAGTCTCTTTGCTTGCCATTTTTTTTCTTCCCTTTTTCCTTCTCTCCTTCTTACCTGAGCTGTGCTCTTCTTTAGGTGAAAGATGGAAGTCTGAGAGGAATATTCTAGGGTTGAATGAAAGACCATAAAGTTTTGAACATAGTCAGCTATTATTGCCAGGTACTTTTTAAAGTCAGTTTCAGAGCTGGCTACTCTAAGAGGCTGGGCTCTGAAAACCTGTTTGAAGCAGGTTTCTAATAACTCTGGGTGGAACATATTAAGATATATTCCAGATTTACTTCTAATTTGTAAATAGTCTCTAGGTATGTGAGATTTGTAGCTGCAATTTGTATTTCAGCTTTATTTCATTAGAAAGTTTTGTGAAGAAAGGCTAGCACTTAGAAACTAGGAAAAGCTTTTCTTTCTTCTGTTTTTTTTCCCTTTTGTTTTGACTGATTAGAACAATTGACCTGATTTAGTATGGCAAGGGATGAAAAATATTCGTGCGAAAAATCTCATATTTGAAATTTAAATGTACAAAATGTAAGAGATATAATGTTCTCCTTTATTCTTTGACTTGAATTCATTCACAGAAGTGATTGAAGAAGATTATAAATTGAAAAGGTAGTAATTCCTATTTGAAATACTAAATGGAATTCTGAGCAGATACAGGTGATTTGAATGGAAACTGACTTTGTGAAACATCATCTAGCTAAAACAGTAACACATAGAAACTAGAATTTCATTGGTAAGAGTCCTGATATATGAAGAACAAGGTCATACAAATGTCTTAGAGGAGAATGGAAGTGTATTTTTATTGGTATGGGTTCTTATCAATTACCTTTTATCCCAACATAAGACAGAAGAATCTGAACATTTATGTTACCTATAAGAGAAAATGAGAGAAACTGTATTTCCCAGTAAGAAGCATTCGTGTAGACTTCTTTACTAAATAAATTCTTAATTCACACAAAAGAAACAAAAAGCAAGCTGTTTTTTAGTGTTTTGATGCAAATGGTAACAGTTAAGAACATTTTTAGAGTCAAGAGTAAGTTGAAGACAAATAAATCAGCACAGATTTTGCATGTAGTAGCTTTAGAATTGCAAACAGCAAGATTTAAATAACCAGATTTCTCTTCTCTAGAAAGGTTTTTACATTAACTCACTTTCACATTCCCTATCTCACTCCATTCCAAAGAATTAGGTGTTAATTTAGTTTCTCTTTAAATTGTCTCTCAAATGCCTGCTGTGCACTTGTACAGAGCACAATGTTTTCTGTGATTGTCTATTACCATGCCTTTTGTGTGTCTCTCTGTCTGTAAGCTTGTAAACGTCTATGGGAATTTCTACCAGTAGGAAATTTCCAGCCTCATGTTTTTTGCAGTTAACAATTGAGCATGAGGTCTAATAATTCTTTTATTGCCTCTTGTTTAGGTAAATGTAGCTATTTTTTTGTCCCAATTGATAAATTTTAGTCTACGAAGGTTGCCAATAATAAGTGTCGAAACATTCTGTGTTCTAACTTTTGGTGGCTTTTGCTTTACTCTTGTGCTAAGAAAAAGATTGATATTTGGTCTGTTCATTATTTTTAATGCCTTCTTTTACTCTATGTTCCAGTCTTTTCTGCATTTTTCTTGCAAATGAATTATTTCTCCATATTTCTAATAGTCAGACATTCCCCTTCTTTTTCATGTCTTTGCTCCTGCTGTGTACTTTTGAGGCTGGATGTTTAGGGAGAAGCAGCAATTCCAGAGTAGGGTGCCCAGATAATAGGATTTATTGCAGCTGAAGATAATAGAGAAAGTCAAGCTGAATGTGCATACAGCACACATGATACCAATTCACAGAAGCAATAAACTGGAAGTTAAGATTCATATCTCCAAAATTCCTAATTTCTATCTACCTAACCATGTGCTTCACCATTCCCCCCATTATAGCTACTGCAGCCTAGGAACCACATGTTGCACTTTGGCTGACTCTGAATTTCACGTTGTGGGAAAAGAAGCCTGAAATATTCAGGGAAAGCTAACACATTACCTATGGTTGAGAAAATGTTTGGTAGGGCTGCAAATGCATAAAGCATATTCTGGTGTGTAATAGGAAGTGGTTGGAAATCTTTTTGGGCTGATCTTAAGTTTTCACAGCTTGTAATTATTACGTAAATACTGCTCTGAATTTTTTTGAATTGCTGCAAAAAGTTGAACACTTTTTGCACTTGAAGTGATAAGGTAGTTCCTGTATAGGAAGCTTTTCTTACATTAGCTCCCTATTTCATGACAACTATCTCATAACAAAAAAAAGGAAGGTGTCAATCTCCACTACTGCATAAAATATAGAGCAACATCAGATTGCCACAACTTTGTTTGATTTCGTTTTCCTTTTCTTTCCTCTGAAGCTTAGAAGTATTCTAGATTAATTACTTATACCTACAATAGTTTAAAAAATTGTATTTCCTTTTTAAAAAAATCAATAAATATTGCTTATTTCTAGACAGAATGTTGGATGTTTATAAGCTCTGTTCTGTGCATTCAATTCTCAAACATATTTGCATTGAGCTTTTTGTCAAAGTAAATGTGCATACATCAGGAAAAGACATAGTTAAGTGTTGTATGCAACAGCTTTAGAACATTTTTCCATAAAGATGCTTTCTTTTGTATGTACTTCATCAGATTTTCTTTGGGTCTTTTTAGTGGAGACTGAGCCTGATTTCATTCAAAGCAACAAAAAACACATCTAAGAATGTTGGGAGGTAGGTCTGAAATAAAATCCATGTTGTTGTCATGACAACTACAATGCTAAAAAAGGATGCAGAGAGTGATTATTAAGATGTTGCATCAAGTTGTTATGGCAACTATATAGTAATAGGAAAAAGGTGAGTTTTCAGAATAACATTGTGTGAAAAGTTTTCCCTTTATCAAGACATGTTGTAAAAATATCTTAAGGAGGAAAAGAGAGGAATGGAGAACCTGGTACAAAAGGAGGTCAGGATTCAACTATCTGCCTCGATGTAGTTACCTTAAGTACTATAACGTTCCATGCAGAGTATCTCTGCTTGGTTTCCAGTTCTGTCACAGACTGATCAGAACATAGAAGACACTAAAATACATCCCAGTGCTCTTTCCCAACATTGTAGCCAATGGCCACAATTTGACAGTTCAAGGCCACATTTCACAAAGTGATAAGCCTTCGTGGCCCTCATTTACCCCCAGTGGAGTACAAGAAGCCTCAGTGGCATAAAAGATTGGACTGAAACCCAAACACAAAAATGGGATAGGGAAAAAAGATTAATAATGAACAGCAGTATTAAGAGGCTTCAGCTTTTTGAAAAAGCTTATTTTTCAGCACAGTGGATGACTTCAGTTTTTGTTTAGCTTAGAACTTCCTAATAAATGGGTATTTGCTAATAGAAATTATTGAATGAATTGTATAAACCTATTTTTGAAGCCAGGAAATCTCTTAAGCAGCAAGTGCAATGGAAATGAGTATCTGGGCTCTGTGCCACCACTTGTGGTATAAACAGCACTAAAGGCTGCCGTGCCTGGTGCAAAAGAAAGGAGGTATCCTGCTCAGGGAAGCCTAAATATCCCTGTTCTGTTTTCTCTTGTGTGTGGTGCCCAACTGGCTCCATCCTGAAAGTCACTGTTTTTTTTTTCTTCCTTGTTATAAATCCTCTTCTGGGGAACTACTGCAGGGAGTCAGAGGCTTTTTCTTCCTGCAGTGCTCCCTTCCTGCAGATGAGTGAGTGCAGAAAAGAGGAATCAGCAGGGAGAAGAGTGAAAGCCATGGTCAGAGTGACACACAAAGCTCATTAACTCTCTTGTGTAAGAGTTGGCCAGTTTCTTGGCCCGTGGGTTCTCATGAGGCAAGACTGCTCAGTATTTTTTTTATCCAAACCATTTCTCTCTATGAACTAGTGTTTTTTCCAGTTAAATAATTTTTTTTTTCTGTATTGCTTTGCATGAAAAGGCATTGCTGTGTTTGGAGACACCTTTTTAAATAAATACATATATTTTTAAAGCAACACTAGGTGGAAATATGGCAACACTAAAGAATGTCACCATGGATGTTGTGGTGCAGTGTCTTTGGACGCCTACAAAAACTATGAGTAATGTAAGATAGTAGATTTTGAATCAGAGTAATTTTTCCTAGTTATTAGTAAAAGTATGAAGACTGTGGGAGATGGAGAACATATTTGTAAGCCTGAACATAAGCCTGTATAGAACTGGGATACACTGTGATTTTGCAGCTTTGAGAAAAGTTGCGTATTTGGATGGAAAATACATGTGAACCATAGCTTGAGGTCAGATTTTAGCTGCTACTGCTTGGAACTGTGATGGCAGACAGGCTAGCTGTGATGATTTCTGCCTTGAAAACCTTTATTTTGAAATTCAGAGAACAGTGTGTTTTTTAGTAGAAATATAACTGCAGGCATGCATTTCTTAATCTTCATGGTATTTTCTGCTATGTTTGTAGCAGAGATATGGACTGAGTTGACTGTACTGATATGGTTGGGAAAAAAAATTCTGAAAAAGTTGACTTCCAACCCAGAGGTTGGAAGTGGGATGGTGGTAGTGAGGAACCATTTGAAGTAGGACAGAGGAAAGGAGCTTGTGTGTAAATAAACCACAGCTTTTTTCTCTCACATTGGGACTATAAATCCAAGCCAGCAGAACTCTTCCAAGCAGAATCTTGTTAAAGAGTCCTGAACTCCTTTGCCTAGCTTCAGCAGCCTCAGATTTTTTTTTATTGCTACATGTTCTTGTTTTATCTCACAGGGCAAAATTAAATGGCTTTGCTTACCTATAGAAAATTAATTTGAATCACTTCCCTGCCTCTAATAGTTTGTGCCACTGTCCTACTGGCATAAACAGAGGTCCTGAAAGCATGAAGAGATGTCTCAGCCACCTGTGCACAGCAGGCTGTTTTCCCACATGGCTACTAATAGCTAATGAAGATAATGGGGGTTCAACAATAATCAAATTAAGATATTTCCCTCGGGGAAGTACCAGTTATATACTTCCGTGTAGTATCTATAGCTTGGCTGATTCTCTGGGCTCGACTTAATGACACCAACAAAATTTGCCAGTTACTGCTATTCTCCATGGATAAAGCCAGGTGGTAAGGACTGCATGCAATGCCACTTGCTCTGAATATGTGTATCATCAGTTGGTGGTCTTATTTCACTGTGCTATCTCCTTTCAGGGAGATGTAGGGATTACTGGCATCCTACTGGTTTCCAGGGCAGTTTTGAAGTGCAAATATAAGTATAGAGTGCCTTGAAGAGATAGCAAAGGTGAAATCTGTTTAAATAAATATGGAAAAGGAAAATGTAGGGAAAGATTATGAGAAGAAAGAATAATACACTTTAGAAGAGGCTAGACAGAAATTGGTGTCTAATTACTAGACTCTTTTACTAAGTGGTTGGACAAAGCTACCAACAAGGCATCTGATTAAGAAAAAGTATCTAGATTTTATTCTGAATATATTCACACTCTTTTCTCCTCTGACTGCAAAGAGAGTCCTGGAGGAGTGCTGGGCTCAGGCTACCTTTTACCTTTGGTCTTCTCTGCCCTTGGTAAAGTATGATCTGTTTAGACTTTCATTAGTTGTGCCTCCTTCCTTAGTGCCTGTTCATATGCAAGACTCTTTACTGTGGTGAGTGGTGTGTTTAAAGCTTCTGCTGTGGTGTGACTGCAGCAAGTGTTTTCTCCAAGAACATCCAGCTTGATTCTTCTATAGCACTTTGCATAATGTCTTTCTTCTGACCAGAATGCAATTGAGAAGTGTGACTTGGGGTTTAATATCTTCCTAATTTAAAATTTTTCAGTCCTATGGAAACAGAGTTGGTGCATTTCCTGGCTTTGATAAAAACCAACCCCAGACTCTTGATAAGCTGCTAGCCACTGCTTCTCTACTCTGGACAGATCCTGCTTTGTCATTCTTGGAAAGAAACAACAAATAGAGTTATGAATTATTAAAATTTCAAGATATTCTAGTTCAAAACATGCACAATTTTTTAATCTTTTTTTAATAAAGAGGAGTCTATTAAATATGTCCAGTCTAAGGAAAAGGCACATAGATATGGTGAGGAAAATGCTGAATCTGAGAGAGGCAGCTCAAGCACTTCCTCCTACAATAAGTGTGGCTTCATCATTGCTCTTAACTACTGCAGCCAGATGATCATATCATGATCTCTACAAGCACCTGATACACTGGATGTAAAGAAAAATGAAGGGGAAAAGGTACATTATTTTTCTGCTTTTATGATTTGAAAGGTTTCTCTAAGTTCATTTTATTCTATGCAGACGGAGAAAGGTGCAGCTGGTAAAGCGTTCACTGAAGCACAGCAGAAAAATGAGCACAGTAGGATTCTGAGGGATGTTGAAAAATTTTGGTGCAGGGATTTGCAAAATAGATGGGACACTGGAAATAAATTTTTGATCTATCTGGAATTCTGAAATCTCTATGCTATGGTAATATAGTTTGTTCATAGTCTTATAAAAAAGACCATTTCAAATATGTGGGGTTTTTTATCATGAGTCATCTAGACACATAAATGGAGGGACGGCAGTGGGGAAGTGTCAGATGTTCTCTTTCTTCTAAATAGCTTTTCAGATTGCTGAAAAGGTGTATGATTGCAGCTGGAAACTTTTCCTTTTGGAATGTTTAATGATACCATTTTTACTTCAACTGGGATTGCAACAATAGTCCTTTAAAAGTGTTTTCAATTTTTCTTTGGATATTTTGTGCCATATAGGGCCTGATAAATCAGCTAACAGTAGGGACAGGGATAAGGTTCTTTTTGGGTCTCATCTTTTTGTTATTTTGGAAATGTCTGTATTCCCTGTAGAGTTGTCCCATTGTATTTTTCTCAAGGCTTTATTTTATCTCTGCTTACTGGAATAATGAGAAAGGAGCCCAACCACAGGGAATAATCTATGGCAGTAGTTATTAAAATAACCAATAAAACATACAACAGTGATTATTTTTTTCTGGCTAAAAATTAATCCATTGAATCTTGACCTGTGTTTCTATAAGGACCAGCTAGGTTACAACATTATTTTCTTCTTGGGTTCTTCTGTAGCCTGATAAAGGGTCTGGCACTGTAATTGCATTCAAAACAACAGTACTTTTGTGTATTCCTGCAACTAAGCAGGGCCTGAGGCTAAGCACAGAAAGGAGGGCTTGGGTACATCTGCAGCACAGCATGGTTACTGCAGAGCAAACCACACAGCTTTGACCTGTGTAATCTGGGGACCAAAAGTAGCCCAGCAGGAACATCCAACAGCTCTTCATGGGATGACTTATGCCCTCGTCTGAAGGTTGGTACTATCTGTGGACTTCCTTTCTGTGATTGCTTTGGCTTTCAAAGCACAATAAAGAGAGAAAAATGTGATGGCAGTGTTTGATGCCAAATGTGGCAATATTAGGCAACACCCTGGAATTGATCTAAAATGACTCAGACTTCCAAACAAGGTGTGTTATGGTCTGTGCTCTGAAGAGCTAATGGGAGCATAATAATTAACTTTGTCTCATGCAGTATGAAGTTGTCATTGACATTCCACTTCCTCCCAATTTTTTTAAAGCTGCGAAACAAGAGTAACTCATTATTTAACTGTCAGCATGAATTGTCATCCCATATTGAGACCTTGTGCTAATTTTGTTGTCTCTTAAAAGAGCCTTAGGGTAATGGAAGGAAGAGAAATCTTAACTGGCAAACTTCCAGTTTCCAAGAGCAATCTAAATATGAAGCTAGATGTAGTCCTTCTCTCTGCCTTCAGCCTGGAAAGCAATGCTAAGTAATAATCAGTGTATTGCTCTTTCTGTTAAAAAAACCCCCACAAACCAACCACCACATCTATTTCAATTTTATGTTAACATTTCTCTTTCATAAAATGCATTTAAAATAGGTGCTTTAAACTGTGATACTAAGAAGTGATAATCATAAATCTTGAAGCAACTCAAAGTGGCAGGATAATACATGAAATATCTCACTGTTTAGAATAAAGAGAGAAAGTCCTCTTCCCATTCTGGTATGATCTACTCGGTGTTACTGTACAGTTCATGTGTATCTGAGGTTTGAATATCTGATCTGTACAATGGACATAACTCTTGTTTTTTCTGTTTTGTAAAGTACTGAAAAGCTTGAACTTTATTAAAAAACTATCTTTTATTTATATTAAAAAGAGCAAAAGCTCAGAACTGACCAGTTTCTGGTGAATCATTCCCATGTCTAAGCAGGCTTTTCAAGGTGCTAGAGAGGTTGCAGTGGACTGTTTTGCAGTCTGGGCTTTCAGGTATAAGCCTGTATAGCAAGTTATGTTGAACAGGCAGCAGATAGTGTAACTTTGGAGCAATTAGCGTCTCAATAGGCTTCTTTCACTGACATAGGTTAAATCTTGAATGTAACCTTGCTATTATAGGACTTCAAGTACAAAAATATTGAGGTTCAGAAAAAAAAGGTAAGAACGATAGAAGTGTGTTGAAGAACAGCTTGTATGCATTCACACCCACACCACCTTTATTCTGAGCTGCTGTTAAGGTACTTCTAAGTAATTCCAAATATCAAATGACTGATTTTTTAAAATGTCAGGACTTGTGAACCTCTCTAGGGCAGCACCTCTGAAAATGCTATTAAGGCTAATAGAGGACAAAGATCAGCATAACCAGAAGTTTTATTGCAAATACTCAGTGAGAAATTTTGACAAGACTAATTAGTGACACTAGTTTATGTTTTGACAAGACTTACAGACAAAGAGACTAAGAAGCATAAGCTGCCATGAGAAGACTTGTGCAATTTGTATTGTATAGGTTATTTTTTCATTTTTAGCTAACTTAGCAATCGTATCTATGTTATATCAAACTGAACAGTTGAATAGATTTTTGAATAGGCTGTTAAGATGACATTAAATCCCTTTGCAGTATCTCAGTCCTGTTCAAACCTACCTTCAAAATACTGTCTCCGTGGAGTATTGGCCTTTTCTATCATTAATTTACAAGACCTTTGGTTGCAGTGAAAAGGTTTGCTACTACAGCATCTGATTTTTGGCAGAGTGACCAATGAAGAGAAGATTCACAAGATGCTGTTGAGACTATACATACAAAGTTTAGAGTAGACTGCTGTGCTCAGGAAGCTTGGTACAGATCCAGGACATGGTCATGGCTTCTGAAAAGGCATAAGAAATTCTGACTGTAAAGGGAGAATATTAAATAAATCTTTATGGATTCAGTGACTGATCCATGCATAACAAGTTTTTGCCATGTGTATGGCATGCTGATTTTTGTAGTCCTTTGAATACAGGCTATAGATTTCTCTCTCTCTTTTTTTTTNGCAGGGTTCAGTGTGGCTGAAGGTTAGCTGAGTAATCCTGAAGTGTTGGACAGAGAATGCCAGCACTGTTCCTGTTCTGAAGCCCTGTATAAGTATGTAATGGACATACAATAATAACATTAAAATTCTATAATTCAACATGAAAATTTTATAGGCGTATGATAAAGTTTCAGAAACAAGACTCTTCTACTGAAGTACTATACTTAAGTATATGGCAACATGAACATGTTCAGGAATGGCATAACTAATTCTAGCAGCAGTGTTAGGAGATTGTATTGAAAGCTATCTATAATATTAAAAAAAATTAATTTTATTTATTGTGATTCCTGGATGCAGTAAATTTTTACTTTGCTGAGACTCTTTGAGAAAGTGGCCTGGAAACTTCAAGCATCTACCTATGTGGCTTGTTGATGTTTTTTGTTTTCTCTTTTATGGGAGCCTCAAGGGTTAACTTTTTAGTACTGTATAAGATTTATAAGCAATTTTCAACCTATTATAGTTGGAGTACCTACAGGAAACTTCTGTTATGCAGCTGTTATGCATGCAGTATCTTTTCTGGCTCTTTTCCCTAAAGATATCCCTGATTTGTTCCAAATTTTTGTGGCACTGCTTGACACTTTCAGCATATTTTAGACTGTTGTGGAGTGTGTGTTTATATAAAAAGCTACTGTTTTCTTCTAGCTGGAAAGTAGCATGGCTTAAGTACCATTCAATGGAAACAAGGCTTATAAAGGCTTTGCTTTGGCCTAGGCAGCTGTGGATTTTGAATTCAGGACATAGCTGTTCATGTCTAACTCTGCAGGAGCTTGCTGTTTGGACTTCTTGTCTTACTTGAAAAGCAAAAATGAATGAGGTACGTAAAAAATGTCTTAAGCTTCAATCAGACTGTTATCTCCCATTCCATCCTTCTTTTCCCACTGATCAGCTGTAGTTTTATTTTCTAGTTTCCTCTACTATTTTTTTTACATAGTTTTTTTCCTTAGAAGCTCATAAGTGAGGAAGGATTTTTTTTTTATCTATGTGTTTAGCTGGTCAGTGGGATATCTGTTAAAGGGTCTTAAGTAGTTGAACTTAGAAAATCAAAACCTCCCTTCCCACGCTGTATGATTCCAGCACATACTCATATGTAAGCCCCACAGAAAGTTGGATGAAGGCTTTGGTTGCTTTTATAAATATTGAGACTCAATGCCCTGTTTCTGTTGAAGGAAGATCAGCTGAGTTTTTGAGGAAAGACTGCAGAGTTTCCATGAAGATACTGTCTGCCTGAGTGGCCTTCAGGGGATTGTAGCTGGGGTCTCCCATGAGTTATCATATCCTTTTTTCCTTTTTTATGATTACTTGCTGGGGACATGAAAACTAGCAAGTGAAGATAACCAAGTCCATATGGGAATATAGGTTTTCCCACTTTCCCTGATGAAGATGAGATCTGTTCCTCTGGTGTAGAATGGGCAGCATCCCACAGAGTCAAGTAACAACTCATAAGGTCCTATTGAAACTGTAGTAGGTCAGATGCAGTAACATCTGCTCACAGGTACAGAAATACTTGGTCTAATATTCCCAAAGCTCCACTTGAACAAAAGTCTTGTACAGTCCTATTCAACCTTATGTCTATTCCAGGAGATTTTCAGCACACAGGTGATATTAACCTTTCTGTCTTATTTGCTAGAAAGTCTCTGGAATGTCTGGCTCCAAGAGTCAACAGAGGAGGACAAAAATGTCTTGAGTGGTCTTGAAGTTCATGTCTTGTTTATGCTTTCTTAATTTTCCCTCCCCCTTGTTCTTGTGATAAACACAGCAATGGGAAAATAAATACTAGTCATCTCTGAGCAAATGTCCAGCTGACTGAGAAGAGGTCAGAGTATACATGAAGTGACACATTTCTTAAAATCATTGACCAGTAATCGGCTTTCATGGATGTTTATTGTTTCTATACCTGTGAAGACTGGACTCTAGTGCCTCCTTTGCTGTTCTCCCAGCTTGTATTTTATGATCCTAGTAAGAATTCAAAAGCAGGAAAATATATTAAAGTGATGTGGAATTGATGAAAATTAGGGTGGTTTTTTTTGTTTTGTTTTGTTTTTTTTTCTTTTAAAGTGAATCAAAGCTTTTGCTGTTCTGTGTTAAAAGCTGTATTTTGTGCGCTCATGGATTTGGTAATAAAATGGGAAAGTTCTGATACCAAAGTCTAATAAGGGTAAAATGGGATTAGAATGGACAAAAGTAGAGCTTAATTTTCTCATTGACAAAATATGAGCGTTTCATACTGCTGCATTATGAAGGACATAATGTGAAATATAATTAATGTTGAATTACAATAGGATTGCTATAAATGTACAAGGCACACATGACATCCACCAACACATCAAATAATTTTTTTTGAGAATAGGCTAGCAATTAGAATGGATGCCAAATGGATTTGTAATGAAAGGGGACATTAAATACAGTCTTACCGTACTTATTGTCACAGCAATTACCTAGACTTCTTTTTATTCTAATGGTGGTATTTTATAAAAACCGCTAACACAGTGATTGGAATTTTGGCTGAAAGAACTTTTTTTTTTGCGAAAGATTGGTCCCTTCATTCATAAAACGATACAGAACATGACAAATGTATGTTGTATGAGACTGATGCATGAATATTACTGACATTTAAATGTCATCCTCAGTGTATGGTGAAAAAAACCCAAAGAACAACAGACAGAGGTGTAGGGATATAGTATTTTATAATTGCAGTCAAACTTTTGGAGTGATTACTCAAAAGTCTCTAATGTTAACATTTTTTGGAACTCAGGTAATGGGTACTGTAAATCCCAAACCATGTAGCATCCACCCTTCAGAAAATTTTAGGGTGTTTTTCCGTTCAGGAAAAAAATGCTTTCAAACTAATTATGAGTATTTTACATGTCTGTAAAGACTCCCATGAGACCATTCTTTACACACTCTGTAAAGCAGCCTGTTATGTGATTTTCATTTGAAGGCTAATGGAAAATTTTGAAAAGTATTTGAAGCTGTAAAGGCTTGTTTCTTTCAACAAAGTTGTCTGACAGTATCTTATGGCAACCAAACAGTTTTGTGAGATGGAAACATTGCTCATGAGCTGTGCCAAAGATATGGTACAGTAGGAGGTAGAAATGATGATTTGAAGTTAGTATCCTAAGAGCTTTGTATTTTTGTGAGTAATATGACCACATTAGCAAAGTTTAAGTGTTTTTGTGGCCATCTTCCTGTTTCAATTTTTATAAGCCAACAAAACTGTCTATGCTACATATAATTCTCATTGGTATTATACAAATAGGGGTGGTTCCCCCCCCAATTTTAAAATAGTTGACTTTGTGAGGAACCATACAAGATAAAGAACACTACCACATGAACAAACTATAATGACTTTACTGTCCAATCTCAATGTAAATAGAAGAGAAATATTTCTTCTTAGGGTAAGTTTATATGAGAGATAATCTTAGATATTATTGCTGTCAAATGAAATGGCAAAGAAAAAAAATCTGGATTCTATTGCTTCTTTTGTTTTCTTTTCCTATTTGCCAAAATACTGATTTATTTAAATCATTTTTGCAGAATACCAACCCCTGTCTTTTTCTTATTTTTCTGTCAGGCATCTGGGTTTTTTTAATAGCTTTCTTTATTTTTTTTGTTCTAATCTTCCCACACATTCTACTCTGTCCTTTGAAAAGCTTAATGGCATTGCACTTTGCTGTTGATCGTTACTTTTACAGAAAGCTGTTTATTTCCTCCTGGTGCATTTTCAGCAAAAAAAAACCTGTCCTTTTTTTGTGTGACCATGACATTGCTTATTGTGTTTATCAAACAATCTATACTTGGATTTTTCCTTTATTTCAGAATGAAAAGTAAGACCAGTCATTTCAAATAAGTTACTTTTACTTAAGAGAATCATATATATATATATATATGCATACACACACAACCATTTCTCTGCATTAATTTTTGTTATGACTATGGAGTCTTATGTTTTGTGAGGAATATTTTCCCAAATGCGGGAGTACATCAGACTGAAATAAGGCTTGCTGTTGTCTGAGTTTCCTTTGGGCTTTTTTATTTTGAAGTAGATAAATACAAGCTGTTTCACATGTAGTTAGACTGTTAGACTCATATGAGTAATTTTCTGGTGCTTATATGTTGAGACAGCATCCACAGTTCTTGATTCTATTTTTAGGCACTCCTTTAAACTTTCAAACTGACCATTACTGACCTTTTTTTAAGCTCATTTGCTGGAGTGTGGTCCTTTTTTTTTTTTTTTTTTTGCCTAGTTTTTTTGGCATTGAATATTTAGGACTATTTAACCAACTCACACCATGCACACCTTGTTTGTACATATGGACATGGCATCATCCAACCTTTTTAACCTGGCAGAATGGATAATAGATCAGTTAGGAGGCTCCTTCATCCAAAAATGTAATTGACCATTGGCTGGCGGCATTGCCCTTTGGGTCAGGACAGTCCTCTCTTCCTCTGCAGAAATAACTAGGAAAGCTTGTGAGATTTAGTGATGAGAGTTGCAGGGAAGCCTTGGAAAGCTGTGAAAATTCGCATGTGCTGCCAGAAAGGCTGATCCCCCTCTGTCCCTGTGAGGCCTGGCAGAGGGCAGCAGGTCATGGGAATTTCAGTTGCAGTGCTCTGTCTTAGCTCCTAGCTAAGTAAGCTGTGGAGGCTTTAAAGGACACATTGCCAGTGTGAATTTTGTCCAGTTCAAAGCTATTTTTGTCTAGCATTGGGCTAACCCTGAAGGTGACTATGTGGCCTGGGGACTCCTATTGTGCATGTGTGCTATCTTGATTTATGACATAGATGAAGGGATGGAGTGCATCCTCAGCAGCTTTGCAGATGATACTCTGCTGAGTGGTGTGGCTGACACTCCTGAAGGATGGGATGCCATCCAGAGGGATCTGGACAAGCTTGGCAAGTGGGCCCATAGGAACTTTATGTGGTTTAATAAGAGCAAGTGTAAGGTGCTGCACCTGGGCTAGGGCACTCCTGGTATCAATATAGGCTGGGGATGAACAGATTGAACCCTGCTGAGAAGGATTTGGGGGTGCTGGTGGATGAGAGGCTGGACATGACATGGGCACTCACAGCCCAGAGAGCCAAACGTGCCCTGGGCTGCATCCAAAGCAGTGTGGGCAGCAGGGGAAGGACGGGATTCTGCCCCTCTTCTCTGCTGAGACCCCACCTGCAACCCTGCATCCAGCTCTGGAGGCCCAGCACAGGAAGGACATGGACATGTTGGAGCAAGACGAGAGGAGGTGCAAAAAGATGATTAGTAGCACCTTTCCTATGATGAAAGGTTGAGACAATTGGAATTATTCAACTTGGAAAAGAGAAGGCTTACAGGTAGCTAATTGTGCCTTCCAGTACCTAAAGGGAACCTACAAGAAAGATTGAAAGAAACTATTTACAAGGGCATGTAATGACAGGACAAGGGGAATGGCTTCAAACTGAAAGAGGGCAGGTTTAGATTAGATATTAGAAAGAAATGCTTTACTGTGAGGGTCGTGAGGCACTGGAGTAGATTGCTTTAAAGAAACTGTGGTTGTCTCATCCCCATCAGTTTTCAAGGCTAGGTTGGATGGAGCTTTGACCAACCTGATCTCATGGAAGAGATGGGCAGGGTGCTTTGAGCTAGATGTTTAAGGTCCCTTCCAACTCTGACTGTTGCATGGTTCTGTGATCAATCCCAAAGAGTCTGATTTTCTATGGAGTCTTCTGCTGAGAGTACTCCATCAGTAGGCAAAATCCCTGTACTCGGTAACAGGTGTCAGAGTTGCAGTGCCATAAGTACCATGCATGTGTGTTCAGAGCAAGCAGGAAACATGCCCAAACTACAGCCAGTACCTTTAAGCTTTGTATAGTTGGTGTTCCATGGAATTTTAGAATCTGACCCATCATTTGTGGATTTTGAGAGTAACAATCTGAGAGTGGTCAACAGAAAGAAATGTAGCAAAAGTTTTAGGAGGAAGATTTGGTCTCTGAAAGAGGCTGTGCCAGTAGCTGTTCTGCAGGGGAAGAAGAGCAGCTTTTCAGAAAAGGGATGGTTAGAGCTGGGGAGGGGAAAATCCATCTACCTCTTAGGACTTCAGAGCAGAAGGAGGCTGGCAAAGGAGAAGAATCCCAGCAAAACTATGTTGCCTCTGACAACTGAGAGTTGAGGAAAGCCTATTTAAAGAGAAGCATTCTTTTCTCAGTTGCTGCAAGCAAGGGGGATGTTGCAGGGTTATGATATTTTGTGTGGTCAATTTAGTTGGGGTGAATATATATCTGAACAGTTTTTGGTGATTTTCTGCATTTGTGTGTGGGTTGATGTAAATAATAACAGTTAAATAATTCTTACTGCAGAGTCCTCCTGCTGATTTGCATGGTGTTCCATACCATATTAATGTTTTGTATTTAAAATATAATGTAGCTAAGAAAGTTATTTGGGTCACAAGATAATGTAATGTGCACAGATGTGAGTTTAAAAGAATCTGAAAATTTATATTGTTGCAATCCCACATCCAGTATAGATTTGGGGATGGCCAGAATATGGTTGTTTGGTCTTTTTTTTCACCATACACACCATCCATGTTTATAAGTGTGTTAGGAAATAATGAACATTCTTGGTTATGTTGAGGCCTGCTCATGGGATCCTTATGGTTTCATTTCTCCTGAAGGCTGTGAAAGCAGTTTTGTTTTACCATGGAATTTAAAGTGTTTTTTACCATGGAATTTAAAGTGTTAAAACTGATAGATGTTAAGGAGCATGTCCTTCTGTTATGTAGGAAGGAAAAATGAGGAGCAAACTCTTTGTAAAAGATTTGTGTGTGGCTCTTTATTTTTTTTCTTTTTTTTTTTTTTTTGGTGGAAGGACATGACTTAAATGGCCTGGAGGAGCATTTGCAGGCAGAATTGGATTTAAACATTCTGGGCACTGAACAAATTGGTGTTCTGTAATTAAGCTCTTGTCCTTTGGCTTAGCTTGTTGTTGCATGAGTGTCTGAGACATCTTGACCTTCTTGAGGAGGAAATGCTGCTTTGGGAACTGGCAGGTTTGCCTTTCAGGAGCAACAGGGAAAGAGACCTCCCCAGAGATTCTGGGGTGATACCAGGAGAGGTGCCCTGGGGCAGTCGTTGAGCTTTGATACATCTGAGTAGGGAATTTTTCCAATTAGAGAGGCAAATTCTGGTTCAGAAGTAATGACAAAACTTCAGGACCTGAAATAAAACAGACCTGTGAAACAGACTGTATTTGTGGCATGGCAAGTCCAGGCTCTGTTCTTGGGTAGTAGTAATATCAGTGGTTTAGCTCTTGTTGGGCATGTGCTCTGTGGAAGAGTCACGGTTGATGGTTAGGTACACGGTAGTGTAGTTTTCATCCTTAGAGCACCAGTGAGGGACAGGCTCCTGCACACACGCTCTTTACCTACCCTCTGCCAGGTGGCTCCACAGTACTTTGGAAAGATTCCCTTCAGTGGTACCTAATGATGCTTGTGTTATGTATGAGTCTGGGATTTCTTACACGGTGTCTTTCTTTCTGATAACCACTTAAAGCTTACCTCAAAGGGATTTTGATGAGCATAGTCACTGCAAGTGCATGCTCCTCACCTGAACTGAAAAAAGCATTGTTGGTTTTGTGACTTTAAAAAAAAAAATAGGACAAGTAGGTGACTACAGAACTGGCCACAATTTGCTGTAATGGCACTTTTCTTACTTAATAGGCATAGACCCAGGTCTATTGTTTGTCATCAAAAAGCACTATCTTCTTTTCCAAAGAGCCAAGCAAAACATTCCTCTGTCCCCTTCATTTCAAAGAACTAAATGAACCTGCATCTCGTAACTGAACAGAGTGATGGGTGTCGTATAATTGCAGCTTATGGCTGAAGTGTTTTGTATGCTTTCTGCGCATCACATGTACAGAAGAGATGAGGCATGCATTCTGCTTATGTGAAAGTGTGCATGTATGTATATATATTATATATGTGTGGGAATTGGTGCAATGCAGGACACAGCCTCTAGAGCTCTCTGTTGCTGCATTTTTCTCTGGCAGGGTTTTCAACGGTTTTCAGGGAAGGACAATACAAATTTGCTGGTGTTTTGTTGTTGTGGTCGTTGGTGTTGGGTTTTTTCCCTTTTTTTTTTGTTTGTTTGTTTGTTTGTTTGTATTTTTTAACCCCCAAATGGTTTGTACTCTGTGCCCAGAGGCACAGGGAGAGATGAAGATAGTGTTGACTTTGAAAACTTGTCTCTGTAATGCAGTAGAATAGATATGAACACTAACTTTTATTAGTCAACATTATGACAAATCCTGCAAATAAAAGAACTAGAGTCTACTGCAAAAGGGAAGCTGTTAGAAGTTCAGAACTAAATTAAGTAAAAAACATCATAGGAAGTAAAAAGAAGGAAACTGGGGTAATGCAACAGCACAGGTTTTTGAAGTAAAAAACAAAGTAATGTAAGTGCTAACATACAAGTGAAGAATGTGTATCAACAGAGTCGTTCTGACAATATCATCTGTCTCTTTCCCCAAAAAACATACAAAGGAAACACTACTCGGAAGCAAAATAATTCAGTCACCTTAGATGAAAGTGCACAAACATAGTAAAACAAGAAACTGGAAAATGTGTAGAACAAACATATAGGAAAAGTATATTATATTTGCTGCAGACAAAATTGGAAGTTTCTATCTTAATTGTTCACTATTCTGAAGAATGTGCAATTATTGAAATGCTACAAACTAAGAGGCAACAATTGGTATCCAGTTCCAGGGGAGATGTTTTTAGTCCACTCAAGCAATGGCTAGTTGTCACAAAGCCTAATACAAGAAGACATTTTTATACCAGATAATAAGCATGCCAGACGGGTAGTGTGCAGATGTCATTGCAATTTTGGTTCTGAACATATTCAGAAAATTTTTTCCCTGTGTGTCTCTTTGGGAAACTTTGGCCTTCCTCATGCTGTCTAATTACCATGGGAGTCAGAAGTCTTGATAAAGCTGCAGCCCCTTTTATATGGCACAACAATCAAGCATTTGCTGGGAGGGCCTAACTCAAATGTAGAAAGTGTTCTTCACTTCATCTTGCCTTGTCAATAAAGTATTGGCCTAATGGGAAAACTGCAGGACTCCTTTTTTTTACTGTTGGCAAAGAGGTGATGGATTGAGTTGTGAGAGGCAAGTGCATGATAGAATTTCAGTTTGTTTGTACATTTTAGTTGAAAATGGCTGAAGTATGTTACAAGAGCATAAGCTGCCAGCAGGGATTGTGTATTTCTGTAGGGCTTTACCAAGTGGGCAGCTGGAACATATTCCTTGTGTCACTTGGAGCTACCTGGCTGCTTTCTGACCATCAGGTGGCAGCTCAAGCTGACCTGCTGTAGCTGGCTGCTGGCATTCCAGACTGGGGGAGAGAGGCTGTGGCACTGGGCTGCAGATATGTGATGAACAGCCTCTGGGCAGAGCACCTTGTTTGGGGCCTGTGTTTTGAACCTTGCAATCAGCATGCAGTGTCTGTCAAGTTTGAAATGCAAATACATATTGTCTTGGCAAGGCTGTGAGTCTAGCAGAAACTCTCAATAGTCTCTCTTAAAAGCACTATGTTTCCTAAATTTTCTTTTAAACCTAAGCACGAGGGAAGGCATGAAGAGGCTTCTAACACCTTTGCTTCTTTCCACCCTACAAAATGAAGCATTAATCTTTTCCAGGTCTTATAACTGCAGCTATGTAAGAATGGTACCTTTTCCCCCACCTCCCCAGTTGTATTTTCTGTGTTGTATGTCCTTTCTGTCTAGGCTGAAAAGAAAAATTTGAGATTTTTAGTATTTCTGATTCCAGCTCACACTCCAAAA
This sequence comes from Phainopepla nitens, assembly GCA_013400175.1. Taxonomy (NCBI): domain Eukaryota; kingdom Metazoa; phylum Chordata; class Aves; order Passeriformes; family Bombycillidae; genus Phainopepla; species Phainopepla nitens. Next base: position 196,681 of record VXBQ01010699.1, read on the forward strand.
TATTTGTGCATGAAAGCCTCTGTCTGGAATCTGAGATGGGCTTCTGGTTCTGCAAATGAGCAGAAAAGATGATGCCACTCATAAAAGGGAAAATCTGGGAGCTTATCAGGTCCTTGTCTAGAACTGACTGTCACTTAAAAATCCAATTAAATCCTTTTAAAACTACCTTACTTTCTCTGAGCATTATTTCAGTAACTGTAGCTGCCAAGTTTTATACAGATAGAAGATATTCCTTGTCAATAAGAAGTGTCTTTCCCTTAGGGCTTGGCCCAGGAAAGAGTGGGTGTCCGTGGGATGTCTTTTGTGTCCCACATATAGGGCATCAGCACAGAGGGGGAAATTTTCCAGCTAGCTTTTGGGAACAGCAACTGTTAATCTTTCTGAAGCTTTGAACTATATGCTGAGGAACAGTGTGATGCCATGGCAACCCTGACTGGACAGCCCATTTTTTTTGGTTTTTTTTTTGCTATGTCCGCCTTGCTAGGGAGGGACAGCAACGATTGATCTCCTCTTAGGTCTGGAGTCATCCCATCTAGGTTCAGGCATGCAGCTGAGATAACTTTTGGCCATTTAGCTGCAGAAGTGGTGCAGAGCCTTCCAAGGGATAATTCAAGCCACCAGACCTCATCTAGAGATACTTCTCTTTCCCTGTTTGACTGAGCAGAAAACTAGGCTTTGTTCTCTGCCTTAGGTGAGTCAGCAACATGCCTAAAGTTGGAGGGCACCAATCTGGGAGTTAGCTGGGGCGCCACAGTGGTCACAGGTGATTGAGAAGAGTATGAGGAGTGCTGATCTCATGGGCATTCCCATCAGCATGAGCACAGCAGTGTTTGCTGATGCCAACACAGGGGCTGGGTGCTGGACTGTTGGCCTTGCTTAGCAGCTCTCATATGGCTCTGTGGCCATGTTCAGCTGGCTGAATGTGTCTCTTCTTTTTGGTGTGGCCATGCCATGCCTCCTTGCCAGCAGAAATAAAGACTGGTTCAGTCTGTTGTAAAACAGGTCATGTCCAGTGCTGCAGATTGAGGAATGGACTGAAGCATGAAGGGATGTCTAGTTCTCATTACATCAGTTTTTCTAAGGCCACAGTTTCTGTGTGCCACTGAAGGTGAACCACAGAAAAAACTGACAATCTGGAGACCATGAATACAGAAATTTGTAAGACAAATCCCCAGACAGTCTGTTAGCACTGTCACCAGGGTTTGTGCTCTCTTGTCCATCTGATTTTCAGTTACATGTTTGAACAAACTCTAGGCTTTGGCTCAAATATTTTTTTTCTCAGATCAAGAATATAATATTTAGGAACCAGTCAAAGGTTCAGATAGATCTATGGTTGCACTTGTGTTCTGGACCTCAATATCCTCTCTTAGAGGAGAGGTTTTTACCTACAACTTTTTCAGCTGTGTTATTAAATACTATGCTACTATTTTAAGTAACATAAAAGTTCAGTAAGCATAGTATTTTCAAATATTCAAAACATGATCGTGAGCATGGAATAAATGGGTTTTTTTGGGAAGTACATGACTATTCAGTTGGAAGCAGCTGAGGGTGCTACTTTTTCTTTTTGCAATGAATACCTTGATCATTCTCAATCAGCCTGTAGTTAAACTGTGGCTATTATGTCCCCATGAAGCTTTTTTTTTTTTCCCTAAAGTTGCTAATTATGTGCCCATCAGAATAATGGAAAGAGTAATTATCCTTATAGTGCTTAGTGACATTGAAACCTCTATTATTCTGTGATTGGAGCTGCATAATTAGAGATAATTGCTGCAACTGTATTGTCTGTTCAAATATAGCTCTACAATAATTACCTTATTTTAATTAAATATGTTAGGGATTTAAGTGGATCTCTCTTCATTTACTCTACTAAACAGAAACTTCATTTAGGTATAAAAATGCTTTATGTTGCAAACTAACCGCTGATTTAACACATCACCTATTGATTTCACCTAATGTGATTTTACTTGTTCTGTTTGAAAATCACTCAAATCCAGTTAATTATATATTTAAAAAAAGGCATCTCTGTGTCCGAAGGCTGGAATTCAGAGTGAAAATCCCCAAAATCTCTAATTGAAGAACTGTAAGACACTGTCTTAAGACTTCAACTTTCTGAAAAAAACAAGTATGTTTTCCATGTGTGATCAAAAAGTTTTGTGAATCTCAGCACTTTAATTTTTGAAAAAATATTATAGCATGTCTTCCTTTAATCAGGCTCTAAGAAGCTAGATGCTTTATTTCAGAAAGTAAAGTTGACCCAGAGTTAGCATCCACTGAAGATGTGCTCTGTGCTTTATGATCTCAGACTGCTGCTGACCTGACTGCTAAGGAGGGTTTGTGGGCTGATGGCCTTTCTTCATCCCCTCATATGGGCTTATGGAGGCTCCTTTTATCAGCCTTTTCATGCTTGATCTGAGGAGGTGTTGGGCTGCTCACTTATGGAGGGAACATCTGAGGCTGATAGCCCCTGTCTCCACCTCTGCATAGAAATGTCACTCACAATATTTACTGCATACTGCATACAGGTATGGCAAGTGGAAAAGTGTACACAGTGACTCTAAATGGAGCTAATGAGATATGTGAAGGACTTGGGTATCCTGAGAGACCTTTCCTTTAAGATGTGACACTTTGCACTGACTTTAAGTTAGCCTTAATTAAATGCAACTCCTTTTAGAACTTTGGTAATACCTTCTGCTGAACAGAGTTGCTCAGGTCACAGCTGAGCAGTGAGTGAAGGTCAGTGCAAACAGTATTTGCTAGTGCTAAGATTGCTTAGTGGCCTAAAAAAAAAATAAATTGAGGCCTCTATTATTTTTTCTGGGATGTTTGAACCACTGCTGATTGGAACTGCTCAGTGTTTATCAGGTGGTCAGGCCAACCCAGCATAGTTCCTTGCTATGAATGACAGCAGAGCTAATGATACTTTGGGAATTTCAAGTTTTTCTCATCTTTATGTCAGCATTTACAATATCAACTCAGGATTCATGTAAAATGCAGGAGATGTAACTTAGCAAAAAGAGAGCAGGAGGCTGCAGGGAAGAAAATCAAGAAAGTAAACCTTCCATATAAGTACTGATATATGACCTTGTTTAATTTACTTTGGCTTTACTGATAGCTTGAATGCACTGCACTGCAAGTGGACTCGAGTTCTGTCTCATTCTACAGTGCATTAAAGCAATAGTATTATCCATAATGAGGTTCAATATTTAGATTGTGGTCTTACACTGAACAACAGAAAGTCTTCAGTTTTGAATGATCATGTGGTCAAAGAGAAGAAAATTGAACGCTATCATGGTATAGAGAACGTACTTTTACTAATAAATTATAAAGCTTTATATTTTGGATAACACTAATTAGGTTCTAATAGCACACCTAGTGGCACAAATATTTAATTAATGTGTATGCCAGACAGGTCTCAGTAGGTGAGCTATAAAAATTATAAAGAGACAATGTGAGAATTGAAGATTTTATTTCAAGATTTTGCATGTGAAAAGACTCATAATGCATACAAGCAAAATACTTGAAAAATAGTGATATTACTTTAAGTAATTTCATATAAATTTGTATTTCTATTCAGACTTAATTTGCCAATACAGATGGAAGGAGTATTTAAAAGTGAGAAGATGTGTGCAACCATTATATTTTATTCTTAAAGATCTTTGGATGTAATTGGGGAAGATGAGTGCCATAATTATAATTCATTCCTGGGTTTGTTGTATTTTGTAAGATAATTGGATTCAACAGAATACTATTTTAATGTGAGCTTCCTCATTATTACCCCAATCTGAAAAGATATAGGGGTGCTTAGCCTTATGTGTATAATCATATAAATTATTAGACTAAACTTTAATAAGGGCAATTGTCTAGGGTTTTTTGTTGCAGTGTATTTTTTTTGTGTGTGTTTGTGTTTATTTTGGTGAAGATTTTCTTTTAATATTCCCCTTCTTGCAAAGATTTAATATTTTCCTTTTACCTTCAGCCCTGAATCATGTGGGATGACCTGGTCTTTGATTCAAAAGAATTACCACAGAGAAGGGCAGAATGATATGCATTTCAGAAAAATGAAACAGGAAATCTCGATCCCTGTAATTTATTGTTATTTGTTTTAGCACACAGACCATTTCTGGTGATGCCTTTTTTGTCATGAATAGAATTTTTTGAGGGGTTGAAGGTGAGAAAAGATTGGCTCACAGGACGTTTTCCTTCAGATATCATCCACTGATTAATGACCTCATAATAACTTGTGCTTAGAATCCACTATTGTCTTCAGACAGTCATGAATAATTTGGAGGAAAGTGCCACTTTGTAATTTCTGAGAGCAAGAAAACCTGGATTTACTTAAAGATGACACTATAAGGAATTGCTCAATCCCGGGTAATGTCCAATATGGAATTTTCCTGGATTTTCCTTTTCCTGGTCATAGCTCCCTCCTGTAAGTAATAAAATCAATGAACTACATGTTGATACCTAGAAAGAATGTCTCCGATGTTTTGTGACAAATTACTGGCTTGAGTTAGTGGGTTGTGCCTTCCCAGTAGGAAATTACTGGTTACTAACCAAGAAAGGGAAATAATGTCAATTTTCCTCAAGGCAGTGTTCTACTGAAAGTTGCATTACCCGAAAGGAGATTGTTATTGCTTGAATTTGTTGTCTGAAGAAATATAATTTAACTTGGTTGTTTTGCTTTGAGTCTTTGCATCCATATTTCTGGATTGTAATAGACAATGCCCTCAGCTATCATTCTGCTTTAATTTACAATGACTTCAATGTCATTTTGAATGTTAATATATATGTTTACATCAGAAAAGGTGACTAGAATGTTCAAATTTCTTGTAAGATATAAGGGTATCTTCAGGGCTCTTTCTCTGAGTGGTGCTATTTTGGATAAGACTTTTCACATATCATCTTCCAAATACTGTACTGCTGCATTACTGTAATGACATGATTTTCTATACTATTAAATGAAGTCAGGAGAGGATAAATGGTCATAAAAGTACAGAGACATACTTTTAAAGTAATGGCTACCTCCTTTTATGAAAAAGGAAATGTGGCCAGCTGAAAAAAAAAACCAAACAGTGAAAGGTGAGAATCCAATAACTGAATTTTAAGATGAAAGGCTCATAGAATTGCCCTGATCTGTCATCTTTATACCCTACAATTAGTTACTGGGGGCTGCTGTTATGACTCTCCCAACCCTTCCCTTCTCTGGGGTGATCAAACCCAGATTCCTCAGCTTCTGTTCACAGGTCAAATGTTTGTCCTGACAATCCCAGTGACCTTCTGCTGCACTTCCCCCAGTTTTTCCATGTCTCTTTGCACGGGGTATCCCAAAATTGAACCAAGCATCCAAGTGCTGGATTGCATATGTTGTTTCTGGGTCAATACATCAGAAGTGTATCTAAGCTAAATTTTAATGGAATAAGCTGAGGTATGGGTTTAATGAGATTGCTGCGCAAAACCGCGTATTTTCCTTCATTTGTGGGGAGCATGCGAGGTTTTTCCTTACCAAGGGTATGAGAATGAGAACGTCCCAGGTACCTACATCAAAAACAAGCAAAGAAAGAAAACCCTTTGAAGTGAAGATTCTGTGCTTCAGCAGTGGGAGAGTCTTCTGCTTTCTTTTTCATAAGAATGTGAGGAAAACAATTATGAAAAATGGAAAGGTATTAGTTAGACCGAGAGGAAAGTAATCACAATGTGTTGTAATTTCCACCTTCTGCAGGTGTAGTAGTGGCTCTTGACACCACTGCAGCATTTTCTGTTGGGCAAAACTCTTGTTTGTAAGGAGAGCTAGAAGGGACCCTAAGCATTGATTTAAAATCCTCAAAATAAAACTGGGCTGTTGGACAGAGTCCAGTCTGGCCCCTTAAGAATTGCCCAGCAGTTTATTGAAAATTAAATATAGCATTCAGAAACAAAAAATCCTTTGAATGTAGTTGGGAAAATGCATCCATTTGATATGAAAATGTTATACAAGTGTGGGTTTTTTTTCTATTTGTTTTAACTTAGCTTCTTTCTAGTTAGAAGAACCTAGTATGTTGAAACTTAGCATTTGTTAGTAGTAGGTTTATTTAGAGATAGACTGGTTAAGAAAAACAGTCCCATTTCCCCTTTAATTAGCATGATCTGCAGGTTTCAGCCACCCAACTGTGCAGATTATAGCATCTAGTAACTTTTCAGGCAGCTCTGCTGTGTTGTCTTTGGCTGCCCTTAGGATCTAACATATGGTTTGTTAGAATTAGTCAGGTATTTGTTCAAGAAACTTTTCAATGGGTTTCAGAAAGAGAAACCTAACATGGGGAAAAAGTTAAAACTATTGCCTGCAGACCAGGCATATCTGCAAATGGAATATTGTGATGTACGAGATGGTGTGAAAACTCATGAAAATGCTGTGACCTTGGTCGTGGTGGTGTGAGTACATACATTCCTCTGACTCACTCATGCTGAAAAGCTATGATTTTTTTAATGAACCAAATCCTTCCCATGCTTGCAATTAGTGTTTATTCACTTCAAATAGTGTTTGTGCCCTTCAAAATCACACAATGTGGTATTATTCTATTAGCAGTAAAATACATGGCTCCAGGCTGTTGAATTGAAGGGGGTAATACGGTGAGCATTTCTTTTTGGTGCTATGCTCTTGGTTTTCTAATGACAGGAGCCAAGAAAGCAACCAGGGGACAGATTTTAGAGAATAAAAATCTGTGAAGGAACAAGACTCTGATGTTAAGTTGGTATTACAATGACAAGCAGTATCCAAAGCTCTAGTTACTGCAAACCAGTCTTTGAGGGATTTTCAGGTAGAGTTTGAGGCTTCCATCAAATATATCTTCTTTCCCTCATCACAACTGGACCACCAGCTTATTCCTCCCTCCAGTTTATTTCCGTACTGCTTCTGAGCAACTTTATCTATCATCCCTGTTTCAACTGAAAATGGTATTAGAAAAACTCAACTTTCTATTTCTTTCTTCTTTCCAGAAGTTAGGATTTGGGTAGGAGAAGCAGAACATGTTCTCTAAACTGGCCCTGTGCTTTGGATCCAGTGAAATGCACTTTGGGACAGTGCAAGCAGCTGCTTTTCACATTGCTTTTTCTAGTTTACTGCTGTTTGTTGTTCTTGTCTTACAATGATTTCACTTTACTTTTGACTGCAGATAACAGCAGAATGGAGTGGTTTCATGAGGGTCTTCTATGATGTCTCCCAAGATATTACAAAGACAAAGATACTACCAAGTTGTCTAATTTCATGCCCCAGAAGATTTGAGAATTGAGCAATAAGCATATAATTAAAATAGTTAAATGTGATGGAATTTTTTTTTAGAGTTGTTATTATTATGTTGAAGAGGGACAATAAATTCCAGTCTTTCCACTCCCCATTCAGCATCTCAAAAAGCTTCAGTAAAAATGCTAAAAATATTTTGCAAACTATAGGACTATGAGGAAGAAAAGGGTTAAGCAGATAATGCGGAAATCCAGTTGTCCTATTTAATTTATTCAGACTGTCTTTTTCTTTGGTTTTCATTTTCTATTTCAATGATAATGTTTGTGGAAAACAGAGTATTTTGTGGTGCTAATACCAGCAACCTCAGGATTAAATTCACATCAACATTCTATAAACTGAAAATGAGGGAAAGTGAAGAGCATGTGTGGAAACAACAAAAGAAAGTTTGGCTTCAAGTATTGGCAGCATTGGTGGAAAAAAAGGCCATTATTCTCAAACGAGTACAATATGAAAATGCAGAATTTCTTATGACAGAGATGACAGATAATATTCCTAAAGTGTAACGTCAAATCTCAGATAATGAGATTTGATCATTAAGCAAGGAATTTTGAAAACTTTATCCTTAGAAAAATGTTAAAATTTCTGGAACTAAGACCACAGGGACAAGTTCAGAGGAAATGAAGACAATGACAAGAAATCCCACAGTAGAGTGTCAGCAGAGCAGTAGGTAGAGTAGTTGAAACATAAAGAGAGATCTCTGGCTAGAATTTTTTTTTCTGTAATGATTTTTGAAATGTAAAGTACAGTTCCTCAGTTTCAATTTCAGTCAATAGAATTAAAAACTAGTGTTTTCACTTTATTTGATCCAAATTTAACTATGCAATTGAGTTGAACGCTTTTTAATTGGTAAAGCACATCTGCCTATCAGCTGAAATTTTCTTAGACATCCTGATCTTATGAGTTCCCTGATGGGCTGTGCCTTCTGTCATGATACTTATGACATGGTAATTGTGGGTTTCATGTGCCTGTGTACACAGTGTGGAGGGAGTCGACTACTGCAGTGCTACGGAGAGAAGGATTTCCCATCCCAGACACAGGAGTGGTAAAAAGAGAGACAGCTTTGCAGTGAGCACACTGAAAAGAACTGTCACTGATCTGCACCCATCCCTGGGGTTTTCAACCAAAACACATCAGCTTAATTTTTTGAAAGTTCAAGAAGTTTAGTTGCAGAAGGAAATTTTGGCAATTTCACGCTTCTCTTCTTTAGATTTTTCCTACTGATCTGAAACAGAATGCTGCTTTGAAATGTTGTGACTACACCCAGCTCCTTGAAGAACAAAACCCATGAAAATAAATGTAGAAATATGGCTGATCAGAAGCATAAACATCTGTCATGAACTGTTTGCTGAGCTGAAAGCAAGACTGAGTGTATTTGTGCATCTTTGGTATTCACAGATCATGTGTACCCAGACAAGCGCAAAATTGTCAAATATACACAGAGCCTGTCTATTGCAGCTTCCTCTATGAGATTTTCTGGAGCAAGAAATAAAATTTGATTTTTAATGAAATAATTATAATGAATTAAAACAGAATATTATGAAGTGAAGCCATCTAGTCAGTAGTCAGGAACAACAGTATATGATTAAAATGATGTGCCCCAGGACTTCATGTGTCACATGAACTATCCTCCTAAGTGGTTGCATAAGTCTTCATAAAACTTTCCATTGAAAATACAGTAGTGTGCACTCTAACTGCAGTTTATTGATATGGAATTTACAAAAAAGCAAATAGGTAAAAGCCTGAATAAATTATTCTCAGTGATTATTTATTCTCCTTATCAAACACACTGCAAAAAAAACTTTGAAGGAGACTGTGGTGATGAATTTTACTTTCACCTAACGTTGATAAAATTGATTTCTTTGTGTTTCTAAATGGAAAAAAAATTACACTTATTTATAACAGGTTTTCATAGGTCTCTGAAATTACTGTTCTATGATAGTAATGCATTGGTGACAGCAAATTTACTAATGTGAACCTATTAATCCAATTAGGGGGCAAAAATCTACACTTGTTTTTTCCCTCAACAGAGAAAGAGTATAAGCAGATATAATATTTGCATGCAGGTTTTTATGTACAAATACACAAAAATATGTTATAGAAGAAAGAAATAACTGCATTTACTACCTCAAACTTACTCTACGGCTATATTTTTTCCTGTGGGGTTTTTTTAAATTATTGTTATTGTTTTTTATGTTTTTCAGTTTTTGTTTAAAGTGTTGGAAAGGTTCTTATCTTTTTTGGTACTCATCTAGGAACTAATAAGCTGAGAGGTGTTATAAAAAGTGTTAATACATTAGTAGAATTAAACTCATCTCAAAAGCTGTAGTAAAGAGGAGAGTTGTATAAGAACAGGCTTGTTGATTTTCAATTACTCTTCCACATATGCTCATCAAGGAAGTTATTCTACTGTTTAAAAACAAGGGTTTAGAATAGGGGACAAAAATGTTATTCTGAAAATGTTATACATCTTTTGCTCATATTGCTGTTTCTTGCTGTTTGTGCACCAGAAAGCCAATATTTTTGATGATGGACCTTTTAGATTTTACACTTTTATTTTCTCAGGATAGTTTTATATTTTTTGAAAACAGAAATATTGTGTTTTCTGGGAGCTAGCAAAGGCTAATAAGTTTGTTCAAAACAACAAAGGATTTAAGAGAGAGTCTGATTACCAAATTTCAGGCCTTTCAGATTTATTTCTAAAACTAAAACCATAAAAAAGCCTGGATAGCCAGATTAGTTTGGTATAGAGTTGTAACCTAAAGTTCTTTTTACTTTGTTAATTACACCAAGTTTTTATAGGTTTTCCAGACTTAATTATTGTTGCTGGCATTTTCAGATAACAAATCTTATAATGCATTGTGTTATGAGTGGTGGTATTAGAAATCTCTGTAACTGAAAATTCTATCTGGAAGATGCCGTTGGTCTGGTTCTAGGCTGGATGAAGTTTAGGCAGGAATATGTACATTTAGATTGTTCATTTTTAACAAATTATTTAGGTTTCTTCGGGTTGTTTCCAAAAGAGGCATCTAAGTATGCTCAATTCTGTTCTGATGGGAGCTGCTGGTTCCAGCACCGGCGTTATGGTTCCAGAGGCTTGAGTAGGTTTGGGTTTGGACAGGTCCCTGTGGAATGGCTGCAGACTCACACAGACCATAGGCTGTGGTATCAGGGGTTGGTTGCTGGTGGCTGAGCACACCTGTGTGACTGGTACAGCAGCAGGATGGTGGATGCAGCATTAGAGTGGGGTGGTACCATGATTATTGTGGAAGACTCAGTGGGTTGGTTGCTGTTGTGCACCGTGGGGGCTGATGGGCTGGGTTTGTGGTCGCTATCTGTAGCTGCTGCACGCATTTGGTTCTGTGCGCAGGGAAAAAAAGAGGAAAGTGTACTTGTTTCTTGAGTAAGCCAACAAAGTAGATATAAACTTTCCTTCTTCAGAGTATGGCAAGGATACTTATAGGTGATAAAAATTTCAGGCTGAGCTCTGAGCTCCTAATTGGACCTTCAGCCAATAAACCTGCTTAATTAACTAGATCTTCATCAAGCAAGGAGCTGAGCCATGATGTAATCATTCTTGTAGTACGCTTGTCTAGAAATAGTCCCCTGGAGGTGATACCAATGTCTCCAAGTATTTGGGACGGACTCACCTTGTTGGGTTTTTCCCTCCTTGGTTTTAGGTTAGACATATCTTTTGGTTGGTGTAAGTAGAGGACAGCTTCTGTGTTGCATTGTGAAATTCCATTCTTAACAAGGGCCATGCACATGCTTTATATTAGAGGATTTATAGCAATTTTATATGTCACGATTAAATATTCCACTTTTCTTGCTATAAGACTCATGAAGAGAGAATGATACAGGAAGTCTGTCCAGCATCACTTATTTTTCTGTACCTAAGTTTATTACGCTGTGTATGGGCTCCTAGCAGGCTGATCCATGACTGAAGATTACCTTTTGATTTAGGTTTTTATGAACCAAGCTGCTTGCCTGCCTATATCTTAGTATGTTAACAAGATATACTCTTAAAAACATTTACTTTTATGAACATCTGGAATTCTTTTTTCTTGGTATTTATTCTCTTGTGGTGCATCTTTCTGCTAGTGCTTCTCTGTTCAGGATAGTGGAACTGTAAAGGTACTGATGCAAACTGGTATTTGGGACTCAATTTTGTTTATATATCCTTTAAACTTTGAGTAAAAAATCTGCAGGCTCATGAAGTAAAATCAGACCAAGAAACTACCAGAAATGGAAAAACACACACCAGAAGGCCTTGCAAGTTTCAGATCACATTGCCTTTAGGCTTTGATGCAGATCTGAGACTAAAGAAGTGAAATCCTGCTCTTGACCCTGAAATGTTGGCTGAGTTTTGAGTATTCTGTCTTCCAAACAGCTGGCTGTTTGCTGTGTCTGTTTAGAGTACAAACTTTGGGGGGCAAGGGCTATCAGGAATACGTAAGGCGGGTCAGTGAGCATGACAGATTGAGAAATTCTGCTGAAGACTCCAGGATCTGCAAGGCTGTGAATTTGTATTAGGATTTGATCCAAATAAATAGATCACTAACATTATTTTGCTGATCACTAACATTGTTTTCTTCTCTTCTACTTGCTTTAATCTATGCCATGTGTCATTTTTCTCAGTTTTGGCAGTATCTAATTACATGTTTAGAACTTGCTAAATTGGCAAAAAGTATTCCAAGAAAGGAAGGATAAAAGTATTTTTTAATGCCAGTGTGACAGTGGTCTGGGAAGGGTTTTCTGAGTGATCAGGGAAGTCTGAAAAAGAAGAAAACAACAGGATTATTAAGAGAGGAAGAATAAAATCTGCAATCAGCAGAAACCTCTTAGTTCAGTTCCACTATAACAATAAATTGTGTAATAGGGAATGGCGCATTCATGTTTCTCTCCATTTCGGCAAGTAGCTTCATGCAGGTCACTAGAACACTGACAGCATAAGATAGTGGTCTAAACTCTGCTATTGACAAATGAGGCATTAGTGTGAAAGTATTTCAGCATTTGATAGTAGCAGTGTAGCTATTTTCTACATCCCTTGTACTTTCACCACTTCTTTTGTCTGGAAAAATGCAAAGCAACTTGGGAGGTTATTAAGAAAACTCGTATTCCGACAGTTCCTACTTCAGATATTCTCCTGCATTTTATTTTGTGTACATTTGTGCATGAGAGACAGAAGGAAGGGAACAAAAATATTTCAACAGATTATTATTTGCATCTTTTTGAATTTTTACAGGAATTTTCAAATACAAGCAGGAACTTTTTAAAATATCCAGATTTGGAGTTTAGTGACCGTTATCACTGACTCAAAATTGTGTATGAGTCATGGAGAACCATATGGGTGTTTTTCCCTTGACAGCAAAGTAAATCCAGTTTCTGGGAACAGATGCTCCTTTGATGAGGCTCTGCTGACAGAGAGTGGCGGTTCAGCAGTGTTGCGGGCTAACTGTATTCAAAGAGAAAGGTCAGCAAACCCAGTGTGGATATCAAAGATCAGATTGATTTTTACTGAGAGATCAAAGTAGTGAAAAACTACTTTGAAATCTTGCATAGACTGTGCAAATTAAAGGTGTGACTATGTGGCATGATTAAATGATCTGAAGATGTATTTGGGCAAGCTCTAAACCAATGAAGTGTAGTTAGTTCTTCCTGGATTAAATGTCCTGAATGGAAAGGTAATAAAACTGTATGCTTTTGATATTTGAGGAAATGCATTTAGCAAGTCAGGAGCAAACTATTGTGCCAATAGTGTCAAGGCTGGAGTTTTTAAAAAATGCATATCTAATCTTTTGCCTTCAAAAGCCTTCTGCAAATCTTTGTTTTAAAACTCTAGTTTTTAATAAGTGGAGGGATGGAAAGTCATTGAAGGACGTGGAAAAAATGTGAAGGAAAAGTCCAGGAGAGGGGAAAACAGCTGGTACTTTGTAACATATCCTCCAGGTGTCATCACAAAGACAAATGAAACTCTGTCTTTTGAATGAAGTTGGACAAATAATTTGGTCAGCACACGCACCTCTGGGAACAGTAGTACTATGCACAAAGAGAAACAGTATTTTCAGTGTCAACAATGTTAACACGTTACTTGTAAACAGAATGAGGGAAGGCAGAGGACAAAATCTTTGTTAAGAGAGCTAGTGTGCCAGCAGGTGTGATTATGAGGGGGATGCAAATGGTAGCAGCCTGCGCTGCCAGCACACTTCCAGAAATACACATAGCACAGTGCCAGACAGACAGTCTTTATGGAATTATTGAAACTTCTGCATTTCTCCTGTAGATAACACACTCTATTTCTTCTTGTCATTGTGAGGAAGGCAGATGCTGAAGCAGATACTCTATTGGAACCTTATTTTCTGTGTTCTTCCAGTGTGCAGTGCAGGGTAAGCCTGTGTACTTAACGTGACAGCTGCCGCTTTCAATTCTTCTGTTTTGCTGTTTTACCCTCAATAGAATTGCATTATAACTCAGTCTCCATATAGGGCAGGACAGCAGAGCTGATCTGGAGCTTGATAGTGCACTCAGTTCTTGTTGGAAGGTGCACACTTGACAAAACAAAAACCTTATGGGAGTTTGGTTTCCAAGTTCTCCAGATTGAAAAATTTTCAGTTTTAAATTTAATACAAACTTTTATTGTTAGAAATATTTGTTAAATTGTACTGAAAAGGCTAAAAAAAATTTAGTCTTTTTTTTTCTGCACAGCTCTGTATGTGTGGGGTTTTTCGATCTTCATGTATCTGGGCAAGAAAGCTTTGCCACACTGCTCCTCTAATATGCCATGCTTGAACACTAGAATCAAATTGACTAGGGACATAAAAACAGCTGAGGCACAGACAGGAGTCACAATTCTCAAACCTCAATGTAGCAAAGCTAAACTAAGCTAATGTGAGAGCAGGCAGAGACAAAGGAAACCTTAAATGTGTGAGGAATTCGGGTGTAAGCAAGGAGCAGCACTTCTTTATGTTCCTGCAGCTCCATTTGCTATGCCACCAACAGCTGCCTGTTATCTGGGAATTAGGCATTAGATCAGTGGTTACCCTATGAAGCTTCTGATAAATTAAATGCCCTCTAATCTGGTTAATTGTTTATGCCAACTTATTCAACATTGAACATGCTTTCCTCAAACAATTTGCGGTGTTTCTTTGGGGTAAGATTGGTAGGCTGAGTAAATTCTCTTTGATGTTTTCCTGAGGAAGGTGCTGTGGCATCCTGAGTGTTTCTAGCTTAATCTCCACATGGCCTCAGGGCTCTTTCTGTGAGGTAGTAGCTATCTTTTGCTAAGTCTTTATGGTAATGCTGTACATATGTAGAAATCAGTACTGCATGCTCCAGCATCAAAGGAAAAAGCTGATATTTCTGCAATGAGGTACTTACTAATATGATACATATCTCTGATAATAGGTACATGTAATGACAGCACCTAGAGATAAGGAGAGGTAGGGTAATGACACCACACTGATCTATTCTTACATAGAAAATAGAGAAAACGTGGGAGAACAACACATTATTCTCACTAAAAAACCCTCAACCTACATTTGTACTATCATTTATTTAAGTAAGTCTCTTATAAAATAAACAAGACAGAAATATAAAGCACAAGATAAAGAAGATGTAAAATTACAATAACTTCCAGGTGATATTGTCCTAAAATTACATCTTATTAGTGCTTAGAGAACTTTGCTGTTTGGGAATTTCAGCAGGCTTACAGTGCAGTCACTGAGCCTGAAAGAGGCACGTTGTCTTTGATTTAGAGAAGAAGTGTCATTTTGCAATTTCAGTCAAAGACAGAAATACAGTTTTTAAATTTCTGACTGAGTCAGTTCTACTTTGTATTAATTAGTGCAGGTGAAATGCATGGATGGAGCCAATGAAACTAAACCATACGTGTTCCTAAACCTTTTGAGAACTCATTTCTGGATTTAGAACATTTATTAGAAAACTAATACTTTTTATTAGAAAAGTTTGTGTAACTATGCCTACCCGCAGACATAGAGGAATGTTATATGTGCCACTCCTGTGGTATTTCTTGATTTTTTTTTCAGTAGAAGTGGCTGACTAGTAAAGAAAAGTAATTCTGAAAATGTAATATAATTTTTTTGGTATAACATATCCATAGCAAGATTGTGATTTAATAAAATATATTTCTAATTAACACAAATTTGGTTTGTTTATAAATAAACTTATTTTTTGTCTAATATTTTAGAATTTACTCTAAAAATAGTCTACTATCTTTAGAAATGTTTTTAATGATTGTCCAAAATAAATCACATAACAATGTATCTCTTAGATTTCATAAATGTGCAAATACTTCTAGCTTTGCAAATTTGCAAATACAAGACTCCACTAATCCTTCTTCCAATAAATTGTGTTTATCATGCTACTGAAAAATAGCAATATTCAGAACAAATTAGCATTAAACTTATGTTTAAAAAGTTTAAATAACTCATTTTAGAGAAGTTATCTCATTTAGAAGACGTTTAAGAAGTGTGAGTGGCGTAAATTTTAATATGTTACTTTAAAAGTTTAATTAGTTTAGTCAAAATTAGTGCATATTTTTTGTTCTCCTTAGACCATATAGTAGAAAAAAAATGAAGCTTAAGTTGTCTTTAGCACATTTTCTACCTTCTCCACTAGTAAACGTCTCTGTCTTTGGACTTCAATGTCTTGAGTCACAGATTGCCATATAAAAGAGAAGCTGAAGTAGAGAAAGATATATTTCTGCTTTAAGTGAAGAAGATATATTTGATCTGGAAACTTTCATTGCAGTATCTGTGATGTTGGTTTTGAGACTGGTGCTTACTACTAATTTCCATAATTTGACTGCATTAGCCCTAAACATTTTCTCTTTTTTTTTTTTTGACTGAGAACATATTTCCTAATCCTTAGGAAGAAGCGACTAGCAGAGTTTGATTTTGGAGGTCAGTAGTATTTATTATTCCAAGAGGGTGCTGAGGAAAGCACAGGTTCCCTGTCCCTGTAGAGTTCTGCAGGGACTGCTGGTAGGTGTTTTGGAGTTTTGGTCTGATAACTTGTCTCAGTGTTCTCTACTGTATTGTGCCACGTGCTCAGGTTTAGTGTTATTTATTCCAGTTCCTACCTCTTATGGCTCTAAGAGACACTGTCATTGGCTACCTGTCTGCTGCTCCTGAAGGGCTCCTGATGTGCAGCAGGGTGAGAAGCTGATTGTGTCAATTGCAGTGAGTGTGTGCTACCTCTTGTGCAGCCTCTGCTGTGGCAAAGGGAGCAGATAACAGGGTGGCACAAAAAGGTGGCAGGAGCCACCTCTGCCAGCCGCTGCTGAACATGATGGTGTTTGGAGGTCATTTGCCTTAGGAGCTTTAACTATCACTTCAAAGTCTCATTGCCTCTTGATATCTAGCACTTGGAGCCCCTTCTTCATTTGTCTGGAGATTTTACCTCATTGTAGAAACATTTAGAGTTTTAAGGCACATGTCCAGTGAAGTCAAGGTATAATAAGTTAGAGTGTGATGTAAAATCACGTTAGCTGAAGTGCTGTCAGCTCCATGTGGACCCTCTCGCTCAGAAGCAAAGTACCCACATAGGATTCTAATGAGCTTTAGCTAATGTGCTTTCACTTTGCAGCAGTCTTTAATTAGTCTTTCCATTCCCTGTATCTCCTAATCAGTGCAGACTACAGATCCTCTATATCCTTATGTACCTAGGGCACACTCTATGTTACCAGAAAGTTTAGGAAGAGTACAAATCTGCACAGCCCCTTCCAAGAGGAGAAAAATATTGCTGTCTCCTATTATGTGTGGTTTACTTTAAAATACAATTAGGTTCCCTTAGTGGCCCTGTTGTGTGCTCTCTGGAAGTTGATTTAACTTCTCTTAATAATCTCAGCAGCTCTTTATGGCATTGTGTAGCAAAGCTGTAAGAAATAGAGATTATCCCTTAAATAAGTGTAAAGACATGCAGGATTCTTATAACAGCCTAACTGCAGGTATGCTATACTGCTGTGTAATAGACCCTACACTTAGAATAAAGTTTAAACTATCATTTCTCTACCACTGTTTTGTGGGATTTCTTTTTCTCTGGATTACCAGGAAAGGCAAGGTGACCAGATCTTTCCCTGATGGCTCAGAAATTTGGGCATAAAATTAAGACAAGCAAATTAACCCCTGCTTAAAATTGTTTGTCTGTGTTGTAACATTAACATCCTTTGTGCTGGGGGTGATGCCAATATTTGTGAGATAATAACAAACACTTCTGCGACCATAAGTTTGTGACAATTTCTGTCCCATGGGTGAGAAGTCTGTGAAACTAAAGAATTAGGAACTTCACTTTATCTCATGGGTAAAGGTCCAGGTTACAGCAGCACCTGAGTTCTGCATTAAGCTGATGTTTTCTTTCAGGACACTTTCCTCTATGTTGCTTATTTCCAAGAAGCCTGGGGGAACATAATTATTTTTGAGTCCTCTTTGTGTCTGTCAGATTCTGTTGAAATTTGATAACAAAAAAAAAATGAGGCTGGCAGCACATTTTATTGTATCAGTGAGAATTCTATCAGTATTGTTGATTCTGCAGGAAAATACATAAAATATACAAGATGCCAGAGTATAGATAACCAACTGTGCTTTACAAACTGGCCAAGTGATGAAGAACATACATTAAAAAAATGTTAAAGGCTGCACATAGGCAACAAAGAGAAAAGCAAATGAAGAGTTATTGTATAATGGATGAGGGAATTCAGAGAAAAAATAAAATAAGCATACAGTTTGTAGCCTGCTTGTATCAGACTATCTTTTAGAGAATATTTTTTCTATCCCTAAAATAAAGCAGAAGTGTTGTTTAAATTAAACAAACACATTTAAACTTTCAGTCAGATTTAACCAGTCCACTTACAAGGAAAAGAAAGAATGAATGAGATTACAAATACCCCTGTCACAGCAAGAATATTCAAGGTGAAGATATTTATATAGAATTTATTAAAATATATTGGTGGCTGAGTAAAAAGAATAAGAAATCTTCTCATCATGAATACATTACTTAGTCTTCAGATTAAATGGAGGAGTAATCATATTTGAAAACCAAAGAATGTCTGGTAAAATTTCCTTTGTATTTTTTTCTGTTTGACATGAATTAAATATCTTTGCTTATAGAAGTAGCCATTACAGCGGTACTGTTGAATAGCAAATTCCAGGCTTATGTTTTAAAAAGGCATTTATGATGATTTTAGGATTTATAGACTGTGACCTCATCTTCCTTTAGCACACAGTAAATTGCTTGAAACTATAAAGAAAAGGAGATTAATAGAAGACTTTTAATATAACAGATAAAAATAAGAATGGCTTATATGTAAAGGAAAATAACACTTGTCAGATGTGCTGTAGTTCTAAGTACATTAAAAATAGGGCACTGCTTTATTTTTATGTGTGAAGCCTTTTAGAAAATTATGTTGATGGTCTCCTTTGAATTGGGAGGAGATGCTGTCATGACCAAAAAGTTAAGAGGCAGAAGTATCCAAAAGAGTCTGAAGTTTAGAAGTATTTTGTGTTAGTTGCTAAATTCACTCTAAGGTCTCCCAAACTTACTAGGTTTCAGCAAGCAAGACAGTGTCCCACTCAGTTGTCTTGCTGGGGCAAAAAGTCCATTTTATGTGAGGAAGGTCTCATCACAGACATAATGAAAGTTAAATAATTGATTTCTTAACTTGGCCTCCTGAAATATGCTAGTGGGATGAGAAGAAGTTTTCCCTAGGACTTATAATGGAAAAAGCTCTGTCTAGTCTGACCTTGACTGAGAGATGTTAAAAGACTTTCTTGCTGACTTAGGCCCCCTCTGTCTCAGTTTTCAGCAGGTGTTGCAGTCTATGCATGGCTATTCCACAGTTTATATAATTACTTGACTTATCTCAGTCATATGGCCATAGGAATATAAAATAATGGACTGGAATAAAAAGAACAAACCCCAGTTTCTTATTCCAGTCATGTATTCCTTCTACCATCAGATTCAATGATTTCTTCCTACACTGTGGTGGCAGATGATTCCTCTTGTACTGCTTATGAACAAGTCCACATGAGTAATGTTACAGGGATTGAAATCCTTTCTTTCCTAACCTCTAGCCAAATCACACAAGCCCTTTCTTGAGTTTAGTTTAGGATGCCAGGACTTTTTTGCATTAACTGTGTAGTCTTTCAGACCTGCAAAAGACCCTCTGGATATCCTCTGTGCTGAGGTGTTCCTCTGCTCGCTGATTATGCATCTGTGCTTATTACACTGACTCCTGTAGCAGTCTGGTCTGAGCGTGTTTCATATCAGACTGAAAAATCTGGAAGCAAAAGAAGAAAATACCATCTCATGGTGTTCAACAAATTCTGAAGAGGGCCATTAATTCTGAAAGTTTCTGGCTCGATCAGGTAGCATATTCTTGTCCCTTTTGAAGACTGGATATTGTACAAGAAAAATCAGGAGGTTTATTGCAAATATTTTCATAGTTCCCATTTCAAAGCTCAGTGCTCCAGTGTCAGGATTAATTCTAGATGCAGCCATCCTTACATAAGACCAAGGGACTTTCTCTTTGATCTGAATGCTTGTTGGACTTGAATCTTTCTTTTCTGCCAGTCTCAATACTTAAATCTTGACTCATGCCCATTGAACTACAGCATGCTGCTGCCCATCAGTCAGCTGTCGCCAGAGGCAGTACCCAGAGCCAGAATGCCCCATATATGAATGTGACAATCCCATTTTCCGAGCTCAGTACCCTCACCCAGTGGGGCCTGGAGCACTGCACATGGTGTGATTATGGGGATGGAGTGTTCTGTTTGGGAACTCAAGAGACAACGCCACTAACAGCAGTGAGTGCATCTCCCTGGATACCATACTGACTTTGATAATTGCAAAACAAGACTGAGGATCTGAACTGAAGTTACAGGAAAGGCAAAGACTGCAGTGAACAAAAGGATTGTTTTTCTTTTCTTAGAGGAGGCTCAGTTTTAAGGTACTATACAGGTCTAATCCCTAATTACTTATGAGATTTTCTGTATGAAAATTTTGCTAAAATGAGTCTAAGGCATTTCTTCTGGTGAAGGAGAAGAAGGCATAAAAGTTTATGACCAGCCAGCTAAGGGGCCTCACAGTGGTTAGCATCTCTCAATAGCAGTTCTCTGAGGATCACTGGTGAAGTAATGAATGTTTTTTATTCTGCAGTGCTTCCTTCAGTGCTAAGCCTTTTGCGTTTGCAGTGTATCTCTTCTCAGGTTAAAGATACTGCAAAGGGAATGGCAATCACTGCTCCTGTGGGAATGTCAACATCATGACAGAATATCTAGCAAAACGATGAATTGAGTTTATATCCTCACCTCTGCTTACAGGCTGCCTAGCTGTAGGTAGCCCATGCTGAACATGAAACAAAACACTTCCAGGTATGGCTGTATTACCACAGGAAGGATTCTTGTGAGGCTTAGGTGTGGACTTGTGTTCATTGCAACTTCCAATGCTACACAGGTCATACTAAGATGTAGTTCTAACATCTTTACCATGTTGAAATATGAAGCACATCTCCATAGTGCAAAGAAAGTCCAAGGTTTTCTTCGGAAGCAGTGGTTCACATCACAAAAAGAAAGTCTTTTCTTATCAAGGAGCCAGCCACAAATGCCTTTGTGATGGGACATTGCCAGCATCCTCCAGTGAATATGAACAGTGGCAGGCAATGCAGAACTGGATCCCAAATGGGTTGCTCAAGGTGCCTGCTTGGCTAATTTGATAGAAATGTGTAATCATACACTTAGGCCAGATCTGCATTATTTTTGTGGGTTTTTTCAGATCTTCCTGTAGGGACACAGACAAAGAAAGAAACTGCATCCTAGAGAGCAGAGGTCAGTTGTCTAGTCAATAGAAGGTTAGGTGTTTAAATGCAGAGGCTGACAGTGTTGAATCTCTTCTACTGCAGATCCAGAATTGTATTTGATTTTTCTTTTCAGATCTTACATGCTCCAAAACTGTTCCTTTTCCTCTGTAGGTGATTACAGTCTGTCTGTATTCTCTCACCCTTAGCTGTCTCATTCTGTCATTGTATTGGCTGACTATTGCAAATGAGGCATCAGGGTTTTTTACTGGACAGTACTGTGTCTTTAAGCTTCTGAGAGCTAATATTTTCTGCTGGGGATTGTTTGTGTATGAATGGTATTTCTTGCATGCTCTTTGAGCTGTATACTTGGTCATTGTAATTACTTTTCGTTGCTTCTGTTCTCTCTCTGGGAAAAAACGTAACAGATCGTATTGCAAACACATCTTCATGTTAGCATTCAGATTTATGTGCAAGCGTACACACTGGCAATAATAAGAGCTTCTCCCAAATGTTACTGTGAATAAAACTTCACTGTCAGCAGGTTTGCAAGCACCAACATAGGTCATGAACATCAGTGAACTGAATAGCTTGCATTTGTCCAGATATTCTCAGAGAGTTTCCCCAAAGTCCCTGCCACTGGCAACCCACAGCTTTTCACAAGGAATTATATTCAGGTTTTACTTGTACATTGTTCCATAATTACAGGGTATACCTGATGTTTTTTAAAGCATGTGTTATACAGAGAGCTTAGCTCTTGAATATGAAGTTTTGTAAGGTTATAGTTGAAGATTTTTTTAGCTTGCAAGAAGCAGAAAATCACAGATGAGACTGCTGTTCTATTTATCTACCTACCTACATCAGCTTGAGTTGGTTGCTAGTATATGCTGTGATTCTTATCTTGCCAAATAATGAGAAGTGGAGACAGTTCAGAACTGACTGATACTGCCTACCAGTTGTTAGTGTAATTTCTTCCATATGCCCACAGACATTATTTCTGAGTCTAACCAATAGTAATTTATATTTACTGCCTGTTTGTCAAACTGGAAAAAAAAAAAAAGAAAAATATGTCTGAAAACAGTGTTAATGCAGTTTGGGGTTCTGCCAACAGGCAGTGAAGTCATTATTTCTGCTACAACATGGGAGGCACAAAGGGGCAGTGGTCTTGTTTTTTCTCACCTTTTTTTATAGGCTGTCCTATGTGGCATTACTGATAGAAATGACATAGACAACTTGGAAGGTTTTCCCTCTTTGTCCTCTAGATTTACAGTACCCTTCTGCAGGCAGAGCTCAAAGGCCTTTGGAAAGGGTGTCAGCATCATTAACTTTGCTGCACAGTGAAAGTGCAGAGGCAGAGCTGTGCCCCTCCTCTAGAGGGTATTTTGTTCAGATATTCAGTGGAACAAAAAGTAGACTCTTGCAAAGGAAGATCAGTCTCTGCTTGGTCCCTTAAAAGAGAAGGTGTGGTTAAGTGGCATAGCTGATACAGGAACACAAGATCCTGTAGATCTGCTGTAGCAGTGCTTGTTAGATTATATGTGGGAATGGGTTAGCAGAGGGCTCCACTTACTGCATCTGTACCCTCATATTTATTTTTTGTGTGTGCTAATGGAGTGATTTGTTTCTCTTCTTCCTCAGCAACATGAGCACTCCCTCATTCCACCTATTCTTTCAGTGAGAGATGATAAAAGAGAACACACAACATCCCTGCCAGTCATCTCTCCTAGGATGGTTCAAATCTAGATGCTGAGGTGCCAACAGACACTCTCGTGACAGCACCCTTGAACAGTGGAGTAGATAGGTACATTTGGCCTCTTTCTTCCAACCTGGGGTACATTAGACTGTTTTCCACTAGGTAAAGCATCGTAGAGTTTTTTTCTTCTCTGCATTGTGTCAGGAGTGTAAGACAGGCTTGATTCAAGAAAAATGAGTTTGTAATGCTAAGCATAGCCAGAGACCTCTTTCCTATAAACCAAAGAAAATTTGTTGTAGGTGCCATAATAGCTGGCAAACAAGTGTCCTTTGATGAATGATACTGATTTTCACAAAGATCCTGAAAGTTTGAATCTGTCTTGTTCTCTGTTGAAAAGTCATAGTGCTGGGCTTTCTGTGTTGCAACTTATCACCACCTCAAGCCTTTGTAAGATTAAGAATTTCCTTTTAAAAGAAGTTTTGCATGCAAAATGATTTGAATATTTCTGCTTAGGCCATCTGTGAACAGCACACTGAAATTTTTTGGTGTTTATAAATGGCAATTAGTTTCTACTACTATTTTAGGCATTCAATTTTTTTAGCACTTATAACCACAGTGGATTCAATTTTCATTTCACTATTAATAACCAATTATTCAAACATCATTGAAACATCTACTTAATAATTTTAAGCTTCATTTACTTTATCAGTGTACTGCTGATGCAAATTCTGGCTTTAGATATGGACATTGCAGTACTGCTGCTATACAAGTTACTGCTATAAGATAGAATTTTAAAGGCTAGCAGAAATATGTTAGGAAAATGGTATATTGATGGTTAGACTCCCATGATGTCCTTGGGCTCAAGTCATGAACTGCCTGAAAAAGAAATCTGAGTGTTGGGTACATATAAGTGTACTATGATTCATATATATTTGTGGGTAAATCTATATACTGATATTTATGTAAACAAATCCACTAAAGAATCTCAAGAATTAGTTATGTTCACATCTTTTGACAGAGAACAGCCAATACTAAAATTACATTCTAAAAGATAAGATTAATTTTCTCCCTCTGACTTCTGATGTAATTTCTATGACAATATTCCCCTTCAAAAGTTGTACAACTGAAGCTCTTTGATATGTTTATGATGATTATATCCAAGGTATATAGATTGTTATTAATACTTTTTGTGGGGGGAAGAGGGTTTGTTTCTTTAGTATTTTTCCCCCTACATTTTATCCTCCTCTTTTCTTTCTAAAGTTTTTAAAAAATCCATCTTAGCTGTGTAGTGATCAAACATTTTCTTTCTATCTGTTCTAATGAGACACTTAAAAGATTTAGAAATTTTTTTCCATAGCATGCTTTATACCTCCACTCCTTCATGAAATAAGTTGGTGAGGAGTGGTACAAGCTAGGAAGTTTATAATTTCAGGTCTTTGTCCTAAAGATACCAGCTTGGGGTTATAACAATATAATGTTTTTATTGTCAGAAGTTAAAATTTTTGACCAAAAAAAAATTCAAGAAGAATTTCAACATTCAGTTTTCTTTAATTTACTTTTTTTTCAAATAAAGAGAGAAAATGTACAAGAAATCTAGTACTCTGTATGCCTCCAGAACTTTACCTGCACACAGAGTGGATGTTAACGCTGTACAGCTACCTAGTATGACAGAGCCAGTGCTGCAAAGCTTTATTTACCATGGCTGATGCACTGGTTGTGATGACTTTATTTCCCCAATGATGCCTTCATGCATGAAGAAGTGAGAATAGGCTATAATATGCTTGATTTGCCATTGTTTTTGGAAGGAACTGGAAGAGATTTATAACCATGTAACTCCTTTTCAAAAGGTTACCACACTTAAATGCCTTTGAAACTCTGCTGTTAAGTCAGTGATAGACATTTTCATGACTCATTCTTATAGAGAGAACTGGTCTTTCAGGCCACATAAGTACTTTTGAAATTTTTAGCTTGTGTCGTTCATAAAGATACTTACAAATAAGTTTTTAACTTAACACACACCCCACCCTATCCCACCCCCATGACAGAGTTAAAAGTCTAGACAGGGTAGCTGTTTCAGAGCCTTGTTGCTGGTAGGATGCTGGATGAGCTCCACTAATATTAAGATTTTTGGCTTTGGTCTTGGGAGGCTGAATTTTTCTGCAGTGATATTGACACTTGGATGCAAAATGTATATTGTGAATGGCAGTTGATTTTGTGATGTTGTAAGTATGCTGTGAGCAAAGATGTTTTCCTTCTGATATTTGTGCCAGGGAAAGGCTGCTAATAGTTATCTAGTAGAGAAGAGATCTGGTAGTAAACTACATAACAATTTGGTTTCACTTGATTTAAGCCTAAAGAACCATGCACTTAACATTTAACATGAAGGATATATATTTTTAACTGTCTCTTCTGCTTGGTAAGACAGTGGCATGAATGTCATATAAGGCACAATTCCTGTGAAATTAACATAGTGAGTTTATAGGAGTTATTTCCCTAGAACTGTAGAAATTACAGAGAAAAATGGACATTGTATTAGGCTACATAAAGTAGATCTTTACATCTTTCCATCATGTGAAATGGGAATGGCAAGAAGCATCTGCCAACCCATGCAAAAGGGTTAAGGCTGAGTTACTACCAGTGCTCAATGTGCTGTTACAAGACTGTGCTTAGGGCAGCCTGGGAACACTAATGTAGAACTGTGTTATTATGGCAACTAATGCAACTGTTGAATAGGAAACTAGTACAGGTTGGTTTTTTCAGCAGAGACTTGTCTCTGCTGGAGACATTGGAGGTTCTGTGCCATATGGGGTATTTTTAGAAATATGGAAAAGGGATAGTTAGCCTAGATGACAAACTGACAGTGAAGATGTGCAAAAGCATCTCACGGTATTAACTGCAGAATGAATAATTATGAGGTCTAATAATGGTGATGGTTCTATGCAAAGTGTCAAATTGTGGTTTGGATAGTAGACAAAGGAGCAAACTGAATGTGAGGAATTACTAAAAGAGTAAAAATAAAAGCAATAATTATGCCATTTTATAAACCTGTGGAAGACTCACACCTTGAGTTCTATGAGCTAGGACTGCAAAAACTGTATAGAGAAGACAACATGATCAAAGGTATGGTATTACTTCTGTATAGGAAAGGACCACATAGACTGACATTACTCACTGAGATTAGTGAGGAATGATAGAGATCTGTACTTAAAAGTAGCAAAGACAAAATGAATATGGGTTGCGTGTGCAGTTTTTTCCTTAAAACAAACAAAGCCCCCAAAGGATTAAGAGAATATTTAGTTAATGGGTACTAGTTCAAAACATGTATGATAGGAAGATGATTTTTAACCAAATGTATGACTAAACTGTGGAATACATTACTGCAAAAAACTGTGGATGCCAGACTTTGGGATGACTTCAATAACTAATGGGACAAATTCATGTATGAGAGATGCTCTTTATGGGCAATTAAATGCACAGATACCACCTCCATCAGAGAAACTCCACAGCTCAGCTATAAATGGCCAGAAGGTGTGAGACCATGGTGAGGCAGCAGCACTACTCTTACATTCTTTCCTGACCATCCACTTTTAGCCACTGCCAGAAGCAAGAGGATGGTATAGGTTGTTTCTCAGTCTGATGCTGTCAGGTTGGTCTTAACATGTGCTGCTCTGATACTCAGAGACCTAAGTTTCAGTTCAGGGCAGCAATATGGACATCATGCCATGGAGCAGAGGGATAAGAGACACTGTCCTGTAGTAATGATTTGTTATTGTGGTAGGCTTTACAGCTAAACAAAGTAGAATGAGGGAACATTTTGGATGACGAGGCCAGATTAATACTATGGTATGTTGCAGTTAAAAGCATAAAGGGGATAATGGTCTGTGGACTGTAGTCTCTGCTGCTGGTGGCACCCTAATTCAGAAGTTAAGGAATCAGTGGTGATATACTTGAGTTGGAGATCAAGTCCCACATATGTGGTATAAATACTGGTACAGAGAAGGCAATTTTACTTTGGTTAAGGTAAATCAGTAGAAATAATAAGACCTGATGGGAAAAAATGACATTCAATCAACTAAATTAAAAGACTGTTGATAATGCACAAAGGAATTGAGACAAGACTTCAGAGGCAGTTTGTAATTCTGGTATTTATTAACTTTTGAATATTTATTTTCATGAACTTAATGTACTTTTAAGGTAGAGTTTTGTTTCCTGGCAATGAACATTCATTTTAGTGAATGTAGTTCCTCTCTGATTAGATTTCAAGTTTTAGGTGAATAAGCAGATTTTAGCTATTAGATTTTTTCAGATAAAAAAGGACTGAAGAACCTCATGAAGAAAGAGGATAGTAGGACAGAAATGTATTTAAAAATATGGATGTGAAGCGCTGGAAAAATTAGTGTTAAAATTTTCTCATATGGTTGGTATTATTTATCTGTATATATTTTCATATTTACCAAGTGTTCAAGTATCATCACTGAGGGTTGGCATGGCAAGTTGTGACAGACATGAGAAAGGCTGTATTGGCTTTTTTTGTTTACTGATATGATTTGCTATCAATCTTCCCAGTTCTCTGGACTTAGTGGTAGAGTGGGTGGGAATGAGTTTTACCTGCAGGGATGCTGGCAGGGCCCAGCTTTGGCAAACAGACTGCCTGAAAGCACCTGTAGAAGTAATTAGTTTGTTTTTTTTTTTTTTTTACATACCTGTAGCTACATTAAAATATTTCCTTTACCATCAGGATGGAATTGCTAAAATATGCTGACTTGTGCATTCTTTTTCCTTTATCAAAATACAAGATATTTTTCCTTGTGATGACTTTTTCTGACATTGTATAACTGGCAGGTGGGTGGTTTGGGCATAATAGTATTTGCCTGGCAAAAGATAGAAGCCAGACAACTTTTCTCTTGCCAGACTCTGCCTGGTTAATTTACCCAGTATCAAAATATTTGCTTGCTCTCTTGGA
This sequence comes from Phainopepla nitens, assembly GCA_013400175.1. Classification (NCBI taxonomy): domain Eukaryota; kingdom Metazoa; phylum Chordata; class Aves; order Passeriformes; family Bombycillidae; genus Phainopepla; species Phainopepla nitens. Next base: position 224,420 of record VXBQ01010699.1, read on the forward strand.
TAAAGAAAAGGAAAAAAAAATAAAAATAAAAATAAGTCAGGATAAAGGAATAAACTAGATTTAGCCCATCATTTTTTTTTCACTTTCTAAGCAGTTTGCACAAGGAAATAAATTTAATCCTAAATGATTTTTCTTTACCAGACAGCCCATATCAACATCATGTATTGATTACAGCTTGCCTTTTTGTGCTCTGATGCTTTTATTGACTTTTCTCTTCATTGCCCTCTGCTGCAGTACCAAAGTGATTGGATCAGTATATTTTCCCTTTGGGATTACCTGAGAAATCTCAGATGCCTTACAGATGCACGTATTAGGTCTGCAAATATTCAGTGTTTACACAAAATAAACAATATATAATTTTTAAAGGCAAAGATGAAAGACACTCTGATGAAAACGCTTTATTTTTTCCCATTGAAACATCTGGAGATGTGTGAAGAAAAGTAGGAAGATCTGTTTAAAGCAGACTTTTCCTCAGAATAGAAATATGACAGGACATCTGAATGTCCATAGGTTTTCTGTTAGTCTGTGCAAGTCTGATGACGTGTGCTAGTGTTACCTTTTTCGTCCCCTTTGTTTCTTTAATTTGGTAGAGAAATATCAATGGGTTGATTCTCTTTTATATATGGGCTCTTACACACCAGAACAGAGGAGAGGGTTGCACTTTCATGTCACTACATTCTCCCAGGGAGGGGTTGATTTCTCCAAGGACACCAGGTATGAACTCCTGAACACCGGAAGTTGCGTGCTTAGCAGAAGCTACATTTACTTTGGACTTTAGCTTTCCTGTGTTACCTTTTCCCATCTAAGGAAAGGAGTGATAGTCATGTTGGTAATCACTGGCATTTCACAGCCAGTGGCATAGCTTTTGTTTTATTGGTGGCTGGGGGAACGTTCATGCAGGGTCAAGTTTTGAAATGAAAGAGGAGGGAGAAGGTATGAGAGGTGTAGGTCTGGTGAACACAGGCTGGAGCTGCTGAGGATGTGACATTTCTAGGTTAAAAACCACTCTGGTTTTCTTCAGTGTAAACTAATATTTCCTCCTTTAGTCTTATGTAAGCCAGTTATAAATCTTCTCCCAATTTAGTTTGTTAGCACTTCTCAGTTCTTAATAGTTTTGCTTCACACAGTTTCTGTGAGGTGGGTAAGCACAAGTCTATACAGAGTGGAGGAATCTAGTGAATTGTTGAAGCAATTGCTTCCTGTGTGTGGGAAGGTAAAAAGTAAATTAAATTACAGCAGTACCGCAGTAAGTCTTTTCCTCATTTAATTTTCTCTTAATAAACCCTTTGCTATTTTTTCCTGTTTTTAAATCATGACCAAAGAAGAATGTAGGTAATGGGTACTTGAGTTTTGCAGAAATACCTCTCCAAATGTCCCTTAAGTGGCACTTAATGTTTGGTTGACAAGGTGTTCAAAGGTTGGGCTCAATGATCTTGGAGGTCTTTTCCAACCTTAATGATTCTGTGATTCTATTTTATTATTACTGACATAATCAAAATGTGATGGGAGATCTTGTTAGGCTACCTGAGTGTTAAGACAACAGATTTTAGATTCCTGAAGTTTTTAGAGAAAACAATTCAGCCTGCTTCTCTTAGCAGCTCTAAAAAGCATCTTTGTTGTGTCTCACATGCCACATGGTGGGGGAAAAAAACAGCAGCTGAAAGCTTTAGAAAAGTCCTGTTGAAAAATTGCCTCAAGTACCATTTAGTGCTGCTCTGGCAGAGCAACCTGCATTTCCCAGTACTGAGAGTGCAGCAATAGGGAAGCTGCACAGCACTGGGAGCTTTCCATTGCTCCTTGGGGTACAGGGTGACCTGCTACACTGAGGTGAGACAGTAATTGCCCCTTGGTCTCTACTCCTATGAGAACAGAAAGTCATCATGAGCTGAATGAGCAGTGTAAAACACCATTATTTCTTTTCTTTTCAGAGTGCCCCAAGCAGCAAGGATTGGATCACTGTCTGCAAGTAATTTAGTGCTTCACCCGGCGCAATGTCCAAGTGTGCATTTGACTATTAGCAAGCAAACAATCCCACTGCAGTCACTTAAAGGTGCTGTGCTCAAATGCTTTGCTGGAGAGGGACCTGAGCTTGCAGCTGGCTGGCTGGAATATCTTGTGCAGACCTTGCCCTCAGGACTAGCAACTTAAGTTGTGCATAGGTTCTGAACAGCTCAAAGGATATGCTAATTCTTGGGATATTTCTTAATTTTTGGTATTTTAATCAAGTTGCTAGTGGTTGAGTAACTAATGCAAAACTCACTGATGCAGGGACACCATGAAGCTATTAGAATTTTTTCTCTTGCCTGTTTATTTCCATATCAAAGGTATTAATGGTAGTGGCCACTGCACAACGAGTTCCCTTCTGTGCTGTGTGAGCTCCCATATGACCCTCTGGAAATGATTTTCCTGATGCTGAAAGACAAAAAACCAGAGTGCCTACTAATCACTTGATAGGGAGCACAACACATCCAGGCAGTGGTGGCATCAGTGCTCATCCCAAGAGTTTTAAAGGATGGAACTGGCAGCCTATTAGTTTAATCAGACTGCAGTCAGATGCTATGCCTGCCCTCTGGTACAAGAGCAGCCTGTTCCTGTCTGCCACTCAAACTGACAAGCTGTTTCCCTAGTAATTAATTCATTATAAAGTAATGAGTTTGTCAAGTTAAAGAGGTATATGGTACTCTAAAAATGGAGGAGGAAACTGCTAACAATAATAACAGTAAGAGATTACTTGAGTTCTAGGAAGGCATAGTGGAGATAAACAAAAAGATAGATTGTTCCACAATAATTAAAAACTAGATGTAGATGATCTTTAAAGACTGTTGTTTTGAGACAGATTTCAGTATTTATCCCACTAATGCAATTAAAATGAATATGGATTAGAATAGTCATTAAAAAAAAAAAAAAGAGATGTTTTCCTAAGATTTTAAACTTTGTAGGATTTTTTACTGAATAGGTTTATTTGTCAAATGCTCCTGGGAAAACTTATTTTTAACTTAGAATCTTTTAGATGCCATATAATGGATTTTTAGTATTTCCCTTTTTCTTATTATTCTTTACATTTGCTTCTCTTTTCCTCCTTTTTACGAAGCAAAATATAAAAAGAAATCTAAAATCTGTAGAAACAGATTTGTCAAGAATCAGAAAAAAGACTTCAGAAAAGCAGCAAATCCTTTTAAAACACAGTTCCAAACACAAATGTTTCAACCAGCTCTAGTTAGAATTTTGATTAAATGCGCTCTGCAGGCTAGATTGCTAAGATAGGCTTTAGCAAAAAACAGGTTATCTTAAAAATGAAAAGGATCAAAAGAACTGTTCCAGGCAGTAGAAGCTCCAGTGTGGGAGCTGTGTTAGGCTTAGCAAGTGGAAAAGTGTATATAATGCCCCTTCTTCAAGGGAGGAAGGAGAAGAGAGGAATTGTACAGACTATTTTTATGCAGTTAGAGCTGTGAAAATCAGATGGCTGGAACCCTAGCTCTTGTAAACTGAGTTTACAGTTGAAGGGGCTCATATTCACTCCAGCTGTGAGTCTGTCCCGAGGAGGAATAACTTCAGCATGGTCTTTCTTAGAAAAGTATTGGAAACATCTGACTTTGAGACTGCAATCTGTGTGTGAACAGGAGCATTTTCAAAGTTTGTCACTGGCCAAGGTGAAACACTCATTTGAAGATAACTGGAATGGCTAAGCCCCTGGAGACAATTTTTAGGGCATGGCCATTGGAAAGCCCTTTAGTAATCCCCTGGTGTTTTGCTGGCCCATAATACCCTTCTTCTGTTTAGTTCCAGATCCGCTCCTGGCATTGCTCCTCCCCTTTCTATCGCTGTTGCATTTAATCAGCCTGAGTACTGTTCGCAGCTCCAGCTGTATTGATTCTTAGACCAGATTTCAGCAGAACCTAAAAAAGGAAGCATAGACTGCTCCCATCTTTCTTCTTTGACTGATGCTTTCCTTTACCCTACATGACAAAGTGATAAATGTACTTAGTTAACTTTCTGCAAAATCATTAATGCCACCCTTGCCGGTTGGCTTCCTGGGTGTTGGTTAAATAGCTGTCATGCGTTTGTTACCTGAGACACTGCAATACTGTATAATCAGATCATTCATTTTCTTCCAAGGCTGGTCCTACAGAACTGGTTTGAAATGCATAGCTAAGGGAGATAAAAACTAGCACTCTTTCAGGCAATCAGATTTTTCCTGGTTTTGCCCCATATTAAAGCTGCAAACTGGTGAAAGTTCACTTGGGAAAGCTGAAGTTACTGTTCCAATAACATTCTCCTGATGTATCCCTCTTTCACCCTCCATGTGATCCAAGCCTACAGCAAAATTCACAATTTCCTCCACAATCCTCTCGACCCTTTAAAGGTCCTGAGGTCACTGACCTTCTGTATAAGTGACTGCTCACCAAAAGGTCATCTGGTCTAATCCCTGATGTCCTCACTGAATTTCACCTTCAATCCTCATTGGATTCTGACATTTGATAAGTGCTACTGTTAATGCTCTGCCAAAGCTTATTATCTCAAGTAGGGGTGACAGTCTCAGTCTTAAAACTGGGCACTTTAGACAATTCCATCACCAGTCTCCATAGAGGTATCTTCATTATGATCAAGAATATCTTCTTATTCATCTGACTTTGGTTTTTGTAGATTATAAGGGCTTCATTACTCTGTGCTTTTTCCCAGTGAAGATTTAATATAATAGTCAAAACATTTCTTGCAGTTTTGATAAACTAAACAATTATGAGTTCTTTAAGACTGTCTTTGTAAGATCTTTTCTACAACTGTAAAGTGTATGGGTGGATACTTTTCTGTACCTTACTTCATTCTGTCAGCATTACTTGAAAAATATGGAAAACAAAATCTTGCCCAGCTTTACAGCCAGCCTACAAAGTACATGGACAAAGGTAAAAAATATGCTATTTCTGTTTTGTCCTATACTGTTTATACAGTAAAGACTGTAGACTGGTTTCATCACAGTGGGAGCTCATTTACTCCAATTCCTAAAGCTTTTTCCAGTCTTGTGGAGAGACAAGAGAGCCGTCTGTTTTGTGTGTTAGTATGTAGAAATTCTGTGTTTAACTGAGTTCAGCTACCCAGATCCAATGTGTTTTCATTTATTTTTATCTAATTTCATTATTATCTTGTAATTATTTATTGTCTTCTAGTCCATCTACTTCTCTCAGCATTTTGCAGCCAACAGCACCCAGTCTACTGCATATCTGGTGAATATCCAGCAAAATTTCCTCATTTCATGAGGATTTTGAACTATTTTTTGAATGATGCCAATTACAGAATTATGAATCCCTGCAATGTGTATATCATTGATAATGATTAATAAAAAGAGTCAGAAGCATCATAGGGAGGCTTAAGTTGCCTAGAATCTGTATGATGTCCATAGTTTGAAGAATACAGAATATTTGAAAATTTGTACAACTTTCCCAGTTGTACCATGACCATGGTGCCTGTGAAAAAAGTTGCACAAAGAGAAGTTCTACTTCTCTTAGAGAAGAACTACCTTAAATTCCCCAAAGGCAAATGCAGGATCCTGCGCCCTTGGCAGGTACAACCCCTGGCACTGGTACAGGCTGGGAGCATTTGCATGGATGGGAAAAAAGTACTAAGATCTGGTCAAATGTAAAGATAAAATCCAAAAGTGGTTATATGAGTGTTTTGTTGCTTTTTAAATTGTAAATTCGGCAAGGCCAAAGACTGCAAACCTGTATATTTCTAGCCGGACTTGCTTAAATTATTTTGACACAGACTGTTGACTAAATCCAAGGCTAAGTGGACTCAGTGGCATCTAAACTTACCAGAGAAGTTTAGAAAGCAAGAGTGTCTTGCTGAGGCTCATAACACAACATGAGGGACCACAGCCTGATTGTTAGAATCCATTGTAATAGATCATAGAGTTGTTGCTTAGATACTGCATTAGCAGTGTTTATGTATTAGCAATAAAACGAGTCATAATCACCCACATAATCTGTCCTACTTCTTGTGTCTGGCCAAGAATCTTCTCTCAAATGCTCTGCTATAGACAGTCACATTCTGTTCTTAGACCTGCTGGTGTAAATTCTTTGTGTTCTTGTTGGTGAGCATTACACCAGAATTTCACAGATAATTTCTGGTGCATCACATTCAGTGCATCACATTCAGATCACAGTTCAAGATTGCATCTACATTAACCAGGGGATGGGAGAAAAGTTTTCATACTTTTAAAGTTGCAGTTCAACATTTTTTAAACTTTTTAGTAAAAATGGTCTGAAAATTTACAAGTGAGAAGTGTTTTGTACCAAAAAATTCCCATTTCTCTTCCCCTGCTCATAAATATTTGGCTGCAAGTTTTGCAGTTTCTGTGGTCGTTGGTGTATATCTTTACCCTGGCTCCTAGCCCCTTAACAAGAAAAATCAAGATTTAATTTGGTTTAAATAATAAATTAGTGATATAAATAAGCAGATTTTTTAGTTTTCTTTTTTACCTAACCAGTTTGCAAAAGTATGAACCTGATCATTAACTTTTTTCCTGAAATGAACATATGATGAGGACCCACACTTGCGAATAAAGGTTGCATGCACATTTTAGGGAATAAACACCTGTTTTCCTATTTGAGTGGTACAAGGCTAGAACTTTTGTGCAGGGTAGATACAAGCCTTATTTCTTGTCATACTATAGACTTCTTGCCTACAGTGTTGTACAGGAATTTATAAAATCAGGCAAATTCTTGTGGGTGAAGAATAGAGATTAAACACTTAGCATTAGATGTTGGCATTCAAAAACTCAGATACTTTACACTGTGTCTTGCACAGTCGTTTTGCTTTTGTTTTGCTTGCTGTATCTTGTTTTCCCCTCCAGATTTTCTGTACCATTCTGTTCTGTTTTCTGTCTTTCAGTGTATTTCTGCTGCAGCACCTGGATATTCAGGCCCTGGTAGCGCCTGAATTTTTTTGTCATTGCTTTGAAGGAACTGAACCCCTTTAATTTTATTTCACCTACTCTCTCTTAGAGGGTGACAGATGACAAACAAAGTGAGGGGAAAGAGCAGCATGACCATTAGTATGAATGTGAGCACCCCATGGCCTGTTGAGAATAATATTGCCTTTGCTTTGTTGAAAATAATGGCTGTGAATGCAGAATATAGATGTCCCTCACATAACAGATGCAATAAATTGATGTATTGTCTGGTGAACAAACTTGTCTTGATTTGATTCCTGCTTTTTCTTTCCATTCTCTAAACAGTGTTCAAATTCAGCCATTTATATCACATATGTAGCATGATATCCATGAAGGAAGTAAAGGATCTCCAAGACCTGTGTGATGCTGTAAGTCTAACCACAATGGTTCCCCACTTTACACCATTCTTATAGTTTGTATTCAGGCTGTTATACAATCATTGCTTCTGGAGTGTCATATTCCATACAGGTTTCTCAGTGAAGTGTTTCTTGCCAGCACTTGTTAGTGTCTTTCAAACAAATTTTTACTGCTGGTCCCTGGCTTGTCTTCCCACCTCTTTAAGTGGATGCCCATTGTTATGTCACAGGTGTCACACTACTTTCTATTGCCTTGTGGTTCTGCTGAGCTCTGATATGCTCTGTTCCCTTCTAATGTGTGCAAGCAGACCAGCTTTTAACAGTGAGCTCCTGTATACCATTTCAAATATGTGCCCCCTTTGCTTGACAGTATCTCCAGCACACTTGACTTTCTAACAGGGTTAAATTTCTTTATCTTCAATAAAGATCTTTTTAAAGCCTTTTTGCTTATTGCACAATGAAATAAGATCACACTGTGTCAGTGCTGTATATTTTGCAGGACTATTCCGTCTACAGATTCTGCTGAAGGTGTTGTTGGCAATCTTAATAAAAATTCTGAATGATCTGGGCCACTCAACTCCTGGACCTGGGGGATGAGGTTCAGAGCCTTAGAGAGCACCTCAGGTCTTTGAACCAGAAGCAGCAGCGGCTACATTTGCTGGGAGCTTTCCAATATGTTGCCTGTGCTATCTTTATGATAGATGGAATGGATTTATTTATCCACAGTGAGTTAGTGATCTCATTTTTTATTAATCCAAATGGAAAAGGAATTTATTGTTTTCTGTAGCAACACCTACTGTTGCATCTATTGTGCCACACTTCAAACAAATTTTTTTTGTGTTCCAGTTGCTGACAAAGAGCAGAGAGCTATTGTATGAGTATCTTGAATTGTTCCTGTAGTTCTGCTCAACCTGTTCTGAAATTTAGTTGGAAGATATGTGAGAATGATTCACTAAATTTTGTTCTTTTCTTGTTTAATAAAAAAAATCAAAACATGGAAAAAACTCAAAGTATGCAAGATGAAGTCACTTCTTGTCTTATTGTACAGTTTGGTACCACTGGAAAAATTAAAATGAGGATGTTAGTGCAGAATATGTGGTCATACACAGGAAAGGAGTATGCTGCTCTAAACCTTAGAGCCAAACATGAGAAAGTCAGAACCAAGAAATTTTTGTCATGGTTTTAATTTGTCTCCACAGATTGTAAATTGCAATGTCAGTATATGTCCCAGGTGTTTTCTCCCCACAGTGAGTTGTTCTGTACAGGGATTATTAGACACATGCATTCTTTTGATATATGAAGTGGAATCTCAAGTATCTTTCCATTATGGAAATTATTGAAGTCTTATAAGTGTGCTGTACTTTCCTCTGAGCATCAGTGCTCTTGAAAAAATATTTTTCAGTGAACAGGACTACAGCTTGAAACATTTTAGCTTTTTTTATCTGAAGAACTGATGGTAATTTTTGCTTTGCATTATTATCTTTTTATCTGGGTATTTATCATTTCATATGGAAGATGATTTTGTGACCAGATCTGATGCTGACACAGAGCTAGGAAAAAACACAAAGAACTTTGCTTCAAAAGTCATCTTATTTCCTAGACATATTTATGGAGGACCCTTCAGGAACTTAGTGCAATATTTTTCCCTGTAGTCAATGTTCAGTGAGCTATGTACATGATACAATTTTTTTTGGACATAGAAGAATATATTTCTTATTAAAAATAAAAAATAATAAAAAAAAAGTTTTAGTGTGTGATAGTATCTAGAGGCTGAAATCAGAATTGGACTTTTGTGGGCTACAATACATAGCTATATTATGACATGATGGATTCTGCTTCAAAGAATTAACAGTACTGAAGGGAAGATGGGAATCTCAGTTAATCTCAGCTGTAGGGAGAAGTGCTATTTTAAAAGGTTTCTGAACCATTTCAGCTTTTAATGTCCCAGTATTACCTGTCTTAGTGATAAATGGTTAGTACTTCATACTTTTGCAAAAGGACTTACAGACCTTACCTTATTCATTTGTATTTTCAGAATGATGGATTATGATATGAGTCCTTCAATGTTTGGTGCTAGAAGAAATCCAGCCTATTTAACAGAGAGATATGTTCTGAAGCTAAGTACAAAACAGCCAACTAAACCATTGGTAGGAAACCTATTCAATGTTTAATACTTTGCTGTTATGCTTCTCATGCAGAAAAAAATCTCACTGACCTCAGGGAGAAAGACTTATTTGTGGCAATAAGGTTATTGTGTTGGCATAAAAGAAGATTTACCTTCTAAAAATATAGAGTTCATAAATATGCGTCTCCAAACCAACAACATTCTGGGCATTCTTTCTTGTGAACAATATGCATAAACCAAAATTTCTGACATTGATTTAAAATATAAACCATTCTTGAATGGTATGAAAACAAAAAAAAATAAAAAATGAGTTAACAAGATAAATAAATTGTATTATAAATCATTAGATTACACTGGGGAAAGTATTTATAATGAACTTCTGATATGTTGCCAGCTTTGAGCTAATTGGACAATGTTACTTCTCCATTAAATAGACAGATGGAGAAAGCAATTTATAAGCCACCCATTCGTATTGGCAATAGTTGGTGTATCAATCGATAACTACCCACCTGGGAATAGAATTTTAAATATTAATGAACCATTCAGATGTATAAACATCTGTATCACTGTCCTGTTGGCAAAAAGGGTACGCTATAAACTGCACTTACTAGAATTAAATCTGCAAATATATTATTCAAAGTGTCAGTTTTCTTGTCTTTAAATCAGTGCAATGCAGGAAAAGAATATAACCAGGCTACCGATGATGGCACTGGCAAAATTTAGACATTAAACTGCTGCAAAGCGAAATATTAACTGCATGGTATGTGTAATCCTGCTCCCCAGTGACTAGCAATAGCATTCACAGAATTCCTCTTCTGGCAAGTCGAGAGTGTTAAAAAACTTTGTGTATCAAACTTTGATTATCAGTTCTCAAAGCTGTCTTTAGTTCCTAGTGCTATAGGTAGTAAGTCAGATGTCTCATACTGAAAAATTCCGTGAGGGAGAGAAGAGCAGCCACAACTCCTTGTGAATATTTTGTGGAGGAAAATTGTCAGAGACATCAGATATGCAAAACATGCACCTGCTTCCAAAAAAGTAAGTGTGAAAGAAAACCAGAATAGCTTATACACATTATATTAGCAAAAAGATTTAAAGCTGAATCAGAACTGTATAGGATAAAATAGTCGTGTGTTCACTGCTAGTAAGATCGGCAACCTTCAGTAAACTTTGGACTGCAATTACAGGAGAAAAAAAATGACATATTCTAAAAACATTCAAAAAATCAATATTGACATAATGATCTAACCATGTATTATCAGTTCTATGAGTGCCTTCTTTTAAAAATTATTTCTTTCCAACATTACAGGCAATAGTGAGAAAAATGACAGGCATAAGCCCTGTTTGGGTAAGAATCACCAGCAGATAGGGCTAAATCAAGCAATATGCATTCACTGAACTCTCAAATGAAAGCCTAAGTGAAACCTAGAGAAACCTGCTGAAGATTGAAAACTAAATATTCTCTAGGGAATGGAGTTACATTGCTATAGAATTATTTATATGACAGGTTAGATGATAGTGTTTTAATAGCAGCCATTTTACTATGTTTTGTTTTGCGTCAGAATTGCTGTGAGTCAGAATTCAATTATTTAAAACAAATTCTGTAAGGTTTTGTTACTTTTTTTTAAAGTTAACATGATTCTAGGAGATTAGGTGCTTTTTGGATTTTGCATTGGATGATTGGTTTACAGGACTGTTTGATTAATTCTGTATATCAGAGGTTAAGTTCAGACCTTGTTAAGAAAAGAAGTTTGTTTTATTTCACAAGACACTTGAGTGATTTATTCAGACTTAAGTATGAAGGAACTTTGAAAACCCTGCAGTGAGATCTCCCATTCTGTGCATCTGCTCCATACAGAAAGCAATGATCTCCTGCTTGAGAAGTTAATGGCCGTTAAAAATGGCCTCTCAGCAAGGCCATAATTTTATATAATTGAGATGAACCAGGGTCAAAATCAGTGGTAATCAGCACTGGCAGAAGAAGTACATCACTATGAGAAATAAGCTCAAATCACGTAGTGAACTGAAAAAAAGCCAGCTCTTGGAACCAGAATGAATCATCTACTTGTGGAATTTTTTCAACATCTTGGTCGTGAAAAACTGAAGATAACTCTGGAGGATGGAGAGGTTATACCTGAATGCTTTTGCAGTTCTTCTTAGATATGCATAAGATATTGGGGTTCAGAATTCTGTTTTTTACCATGAAGTAGGGCAAATGCTGAGGATAATATGCTGAGAAAAAAAAAATAACTGTTTTCTTTTATATGTAGATTCAGATTTCTTTCCATCAGTTTTAGAGTTATGCTTATCATGTCTAAGTGTGGATTCAGGTAGGCTTGGGCAAATAAATCCATGCTCAGATTCAGAAATGTTTGTGGATAAGTAAATGCTTGTTGCAGGGTTTGAAGTTGTTTATTAGCTAGTTCACTGAATCAGAACAGGTCCATTTTACAGAAGACCCTATACTATCTGATGATGCAGCCATATCCTCTTTGGTGTCCCATTGCAGTTGCTTTATGATCAAAACAGATATTGCATGTCTTGGGAGTCGAATATCAAGTCCCTGCAGGTGCTGCTGCACTGTGGTGTGTGAGAGCTGGGGAAGAATCCTGTGCTTCCAGGAGAGAAACCCTTCCTGTGTTTCCTCTCCTATCTGTGCTTGCTATGGAGGCAGTGCAGGGTAGAGAAGGGGCAATATTCTTGGGATGCCTGAGATTAAGGAATCTCCTGGAGGAAAGTAAGATGAAAATGTTGCAAGGGCAAGGCTGTCTTTTTCTTAATGGGGTTTCCTTTGGAGCCTAAGCAGGAGCATGCTCTTGGTCAGACTGAGCAAGTATAGCATAGTGTAAATCAAACCATTCAAAGTAGGTGCTTACTTTTCTATGTGGTCAGTGTCAAAAATTGAATACCAAAAAATGTGGGTTTTTTCTGGATCTAGTATACTAACTTAAACTGGAAATGCCACACAAAAAAAAAGGTCAGGGCTGGCCCTTTTCACAGCCTTTCTCTTGCACAGAGGTTATGGCCTGGTATTCTCCATTGCACCAAGGCCATCATCACAGTGAACTGGGCAAACAGCTGCTCTTTTTGGGGAATGTTCAGCTTCCTACTTGTTGTTGATGCTTCTCTGTTGACTTTTCTGGTGGAAGAAGAGGCTCAAGCATTTTTTGTTTGTCGTCAAAGGCAGAGACTGGTTAAGGTAGTGAGTTTGGCTTTACTCGAAGGCTGTAGGGATCAAGATCACAGGATCAGAGGCCCCATCTCTTCAGGATTTGGGAGACCTGTATTGTCCGGAGGGGAGGTCACATGAAGCATGTTTGAAAAATGGTGCTGTGAGTGGCATACTTAGATCTGGAATAGAGTGTTACTCTGCTGACTTGAGGACCTTAACTTCAAAGAGCCTTGGCAGGTATTTTTGTTTACACTCTCCCCCACAAAATGCTCCATTTCACAGGGGTATATCTCCTCGGATGTCAGAGATAAGCTCATAGTTACTCCCCTTCAGGATTCTCAACTCCTCTCGTGCTTCAGATTAAAGCATGTGCTGAAACCTTCTCACATCTTTTTTTATGCAGTTCTGAAGCATTCTTTAGGCTGCGCTAACATGGAGGACATGCGTTTACACACTCCCAGGAAAAGCAGAGAATCAACATTTCTCAAAATAGGCAAATATTCTGACCTTTTGATTATTGGGTGAAAAGAGAATATAATTTTCTGAAGCAGAAGTTGAACAATTTGTTACCAATTCTAACAGGGTTGTAAGGGCAAGCAGAGAAAAAGTAAGGTCTAAGACTTGACAGGAGCAAAATTAGGTGCTGACATGTCTCCAGGGTAAGATGAGAAATTTTTTGAAAGCCTATATCACTTGATTGTTGACACAGATGCTCACAGAAATCTTTAAGCACAAATTCTTCCTCCGGTGAATCGTTAAATCTCTGCTAGAATTGATAATATTTTGTGCTTGTGGGGTTTACGGTATTTCCTTTTTGGCAGGTTTTAATAACTGCCTCTTCTATACCCCTAAGAAACATCAGGAGTTCTTTATTACAGCCTGGGAAATGCTGAGGCCTGTGGCTGCAAGTCTTAAACATTTGTATTTATTACCATTTATCTAGCCACAATATTAATGTTAAAGTACAAAGTAACCAAGAACTTACAGAATAGGAAAGCACTGGAATTCTTAAGATCAATTTACTCAATCAAGCAGAATACATCCTTGGACAAAGGGACACTGATTTCTGACCAGCAATTTAATCCCAATTTTGAAGGATGCAGTAGGAATTAATGGATACATAGGCTATGGTTAAAGGAAAGAATTTCTCCCTGGGTAGCAGTTAGGTTTGCTGCACCAAGTATTGCAGTTTGTGAAATCCAGTCCTTGCAACTCAAGTGCAAATATTAATATTTGATTTAAAATATTTTTCAGTGTTACCTAGTAACGAAAGACACAAGCCTCTGTTATGATTCAATTATTTTGACTACTAGAGAGATGCCTTTGCCAAAACCAAGGTGCAGATGTGACCATATGCCAAAGTCAATAGTATGGATTTTATTCAACAGGAAATGTGAGATAGAAAGAAATAAAAAAGGAGGGAGGAGGGAGAGTGTGTCAGAGAGAAAGATTAATTGGAAAGATAGCCACTGCCCCTGTGGATCCTGCAGCATCCTGTTGGTACTTCTTCATTCTGGTTGTCTTGGTGGTGGAGTCTTATGCAACATGGACTTCCATGGGTTAATATATGTTCAGGTACTCATAGGGGATGCCAAGCATCTCCCTTGTGGGGAGGAGTTTTACCCAGTCTTTTGCTAAACTGTGGATCTGTTGCAAAACTGGATCATGTTCTCATGATCCTCAGTTCTCAGGCGGAAGGCCTTGGGAATGAGGCAGTGGGCTATGGCTTGTCAGACCCAGCCAGAGCTGATTTTCAGGACAGCTGCTGAGTTTGCTTTCCTTGGGGATTCATTCTTCTCCCTCCAGCCCTTTTTACTTCTTAGACCTGAGATGATTGAACAATACTACTACCTTTATTTTTTTCTCAAGTTCCTGTCAGGTGGCTTAACTCACAGTCCAAATTTCTGGAATCCAGGAGGCATATTTTGCAGCTGGTGGTTCCGTTGTTGCAGATGAGCAGTTGCTTCTTTATAGAGTTTCCTATAGTGGGCAAAATCCTTAGTTCATCTTAGAAATAATTGAACCATTAACCGTCAATATCTCTCACACTCTCCCATTAAATTTAAATGCAACCTTTTATGCAATTACAACCATTTATAATTCATCTTTTATGCAATTATAACCATTTTAAATTCATAAAATACAAGTTGTAATTAACCAGTTAAACTACAAATTAATTACTTAATACAAGAAATTAAAAAAAAAGAGACAAATGTAGAAAGAAACAAGTCATTAACTAACTGTGAATGCATTTAAGATGGAAATTGATTAAAATCTTTTTTGTTCTGGGAAAAAAGTCATTCTAGACCAGCTTCCCAAAAATACTGCAGTGGCAGCCAGCATAGAATTATTTTAGGAGCTTTCCAAGATGATTACTCAAATAACTTGGCTGCACAAAATAGCAGAGGAATGATCTTTTATCTGTTTGAGTTCCTTGTCAAGCCTATAATCTGTGTATTTTTTGTTTCTTTACAAGTTCTTCACACCAATACATGACTAAAAAGAATAATACAGAATTACATGTGCTAAATAGTGCATTTAGACTAGGCTCTACTAATGAGGTTTCTTTGCAAAATTTGTTAGTGTCATATTGCTTTCAGTAGATTAAAAGTCTTCTTTTCTTGTAGAACAATACCTATTTAGTTAGATCTATTTGGCATTTATTGCATTGTATTTTCCATTTTCTAACTACATCTGAAGAGAATAAATCCTTTCCCTTTGTTCTCTCATGCACAAAGCTTTCAAAAATAGAAAGAAAAGAGTACCATCAGAAAATGAAATAGAGTTCACCTTCAAAGTATTGCATGTGACTGAAAATAAAATAATTCCATTTCATGGAGTGATGTATTTTCAGTGCTTTTTCTATCTGCAGATTTACTGTCATGTCAGAAAAGTAACTCGAAATCTACAGCAGGGAAAGAGAGGGAAGATATCTGTACTTCTTCATGGAACATATTTTTACCAAATACCTTGAGTCCCTAGATTATTGGTTCATTGGATGCAGCACGAAGGTTTTCTTTGACCTTGACCTTTTGAGTTTCAAAAAGCCTGAATCAGCAAAGCAAACCTCTCCAACCACACAAATGCAAATAATAGCAGTTTAGGAGAGCCCACTGGCCTTGAGACCCAGCTAGCTCAACAGAGCCTGAATTTTACTAAATTACAGGTACATGGGTTTGAATCACTGAGTATAATATATATTGCACCCCTTTGGAAGCATTTGGACCAGACAAAATGTAGCAAAAAAATTTCATTTTTACTTTCAAGGAGTTCAGTGAGATTACTAAGTTTATCAGAGGAACTTAGAAGACAATGTTATCCATTCTGCTTGATACCTTTCAAGCTGCGGTTATATAACTGGCAGTCATTCTGATACCAGACATTAAACCACACATGCCCCAAATCTTATCTGAACTTATACTAAAATTAGTACATTTGGCAAGATCTGAGGAATTCAGATGTGAAAACATGCACTTTGAAAATCCTCTATGCAATTTTGAAAGGTCTGTTCAATCTGCAGATCTGTCTAAAAGTGTGACTTGTGCTGAATGAAACGTTCACATTTGAATGTAAAACCCAGAGAAGTTCCTGGAAACTGAATGCATACAATGATTGCATTTCCTACTCCTAGTGCCTACCATCCTAAAATAATTTTTAGGTAGGTTGTAAAGAGGTTTCTGGGGTGTGCTGACACTTCCTAGGTGCTGAGGTTGGTGAGAGACCTGATTACCTTTATAGATATAACAAGCATGTGAAATTTACATAACCAACTCTATTTTGCTCATTGCTAGTTCTCTTTTATTCCTTTGATTGCAGATACAAACCCAGCAATCCATTATTCCACAGCATTCACCCTCCTTCGGCAGAAAATCTTCCTAAGAGCAGGGCTGGTGACATAGCAAAGGTGCTGGTGATTTGAGAGTGGATCTAAACTGCACAGTGCAATGCAGTCCAGAGGCATCCTACAAAGCTCTGGTCACAAGGATGTGGTAGCTGGTAAAACACAGTGTTTTGGACCTGATGATTCTCAGCCTGGGAAGAGAGCTTCCCTAGAATCTAGTCGTGATAACTAGATAGGGAAAATTCATGGAGACTGCAGAAGGGATTAAATTTTGTACAAAAACTACCTTGAGGACTCAAGTATGGCTTAAATTGTATAAAGATGTTGAATAAGACATCTGTGTTGGTCTGTAGGAGTTGACTGGAATTTTGAAAGCAATATGAAAGCCTTTAAAATATCAAAATAATTTTAAGAATGATACTGATGTTATAGAACCCTTACTTCATCACATCTTGAGGGCAATGAGACATTTTCATTAAAAAAAAAAGTTATTTTCTAAATTATCAGTGAATGTGAGTTATCCTTCACTGAGTCACAAAATACAACTTCAACTTTGAAATTTTTTATCAGCAAGCTGTACTATTCAGTGGTTGATCTAATACGATACATGAATTCAGAAAATCAGTGTTAGGAACAAATAATGTGCAAGTAATATTCTAAGACACCCTCTAATAATATTAGCAGAAATAAAAAAGTCTGTGCATAACAAATGCTTGAAAAATTTATTTACACACAGAGAGATATACACATGCGTGCCATGGCTGATACCTGTTTAAAGACATTGTCTGTTATTATGTGTATTTCCTGAAAATTTTGTAGCAATATAGTTCAGTCAGATAGTATTCTTGGCACACCTGTTCTTGTTACTGTAAATTCAATATAAAATATAGAAAAGTATCTGAATTTTTACCAGTTTTTAAAGTTAGAGTTTGCTGTGAGTTGTTGTGGTCCATGATCTGGGGCTCATAATATAGAGAAGGACTCTGCTATGTCAGCAAGTGCTGAGTTATAGCAGTTATTCAATAAAATTTTCTAATTCCCAGACTTCCTACAGAGTGCTGGTGGCTGGAACAATTGCAACTATTTGGTATTGTTCAGCTGCTCTTCTTGGTGTTCATAAATACCAACGGTATTTATGTGTCCACGTAAGGCACAGTGGGTGCTGCACCTACAAAACTGGGAGAAAGACTGAGATGCAGATTTGCTTCTATGCCTCGGTGCCTTAAGCAGGGCAATTCTCTTTATTAGCATGCATATGTGTGTTAGCAAGGTGTGAGAGATATCATGTGCAATCTGACTGCACTTATTTTCTGCTAATGGAGAGTTCCCCTTGCTGGATCTTTTGTTTGCCTTTGGCTTGTGTGTGTGTGTGGCCCAGAAAGGAGGTGAAGAATGAGGTCAGAGAGTGTCTGTGGGGTGTTGTGCTCTCAAGGGGAGATCCTTGTACTGAGTGCAGTGGCCTGTGATATGTCCTGCTCCTCTATGTAAAACTACATGGTGGTTTTCTACTGCTCTCAGATGCTTAAGCCAGAAACAGCTTCTTGGTATGTTAAAGGTTTCACAGATGCCTCTTTTGACCAGTGGGATCAAGAAGGTTGAGTGAAGACCAGGTAATGTGCTGTGCACATGTGGTATGTAGCTCTTGCTCTGAGTGAGCCTTTTAGGTTTCTCACGTACTTAAGGTATTGGACTTACCAAGTCTAACCTGGAGTGGGAGGATCATTCCTTGGTCCGTTTAGGCTCTGTTCTTCTGCAGTGCAACTGCTGTGGTTATAGGTTGTCATAAAAATGAACAGACAAATTGGGAGAGAAATATAAGAATATGCAGGAGGAAACTGAATATTGAGTGTTCTTCCACCAGTGGAGGAATCACTAGCAGAGGTGGTGATTGATATGTGGGATTCAGATTAAGTTAATATTATTATGGTATAATTTTGGAAAAAAAAAAAAAAAGATAAGTGACCTTTATTTGGCAACAATGTACTGGCTTGTGTGCTGAACCCTTAACAGAAATATTTTTTTGAAATGTGTTTTTAAAAGAAATCATTGCTAAATCATGCTTGACAGACCAGATTGCCACTTATGACAAAAAACGACCCAGATGGATGAGGGAGGAGCAGTAGATATTGTCTACCTTGATGTCACCAAGGCTTTTGATACTGTTTCTCACAATATCCTCATAGGCAAACTCAGGATGTGTGGACAGGATGAGCAGACAGTGGGGTGGATAGAGACCTGGCTGAACGGCAGATCCCAAAGGGTTCTAATCAGTGGCACAGGGTCCAGTGCAAGGCCTGTCACTAGTAGTGTCCCCTAAGGGTCAATACTGGGCCTAGTATTGTTTAACTTTTTCATCAATGAGCTGGATGAAGGAGCAGATGCCTCCTCAGGAAGTTCAGTGATGACACAAAGTTGTGAGGAGCAGCCGATATCCCAGCGAGCTGTGCAGGCCTTCAGAAGGACCTGGACAGGCTGGAGAGATGGGCAGGGAGGAACCTTCTGAATTTCAACCAAGGGAAGTACAGGGTTCCTGAGATTCTGGGAGAGGAAGAACCCCCTGCGCTAGTACAGGCTGGGGTCTGAGCAGCTGGAAAGCAGCTCTGTGGAGAAGGACCTGGGGGTCCTGGTAGACAGCAAGCCATCCATGAGCCAGCAGTGTGTCCTTGTGGCCAAGAAGGCCCATGGAATCCTGGGGTGCATTAGGAAGGGCATTGCCAGCAGGTCAAAGGAGGTGATCCTGCCCCTCTGCCCAGCCCTGCTGAGGCACATCTGGAGTGCTGTGTCCAGTTCTGGCCTCCTCAGGACAGGAGAGACACGGAGCTGCTGGAGTGGCTCCAGTGGAGGGTACCTGAGATGACTGAGGCCCTGGAGCATCTCTCTTACGAGGAGAGGCTGAGGGAGCTGGGACTGTTCAGCCTCGAGAAGAGGCACTGAGAGGGGACCTCATCACTGTCTGTGAGTGTCTGAAGGGAGGTGCCAAGGGGATGTTTCCAGGCTCTGCTCAGTGATGCTGAGCAATAGGACAGGAGGCAACAGGCAGAAACTGAAGCACAGAGAGTTCCTCCTGAGCATGAGGAAGAACTTCTTTACTTGGCAGGTGTCTGAGCACTGAAACAGTTTGTCAAGAGAGGCTGTGGAGTCTCTCTCACCAGAGATATTTGAGAACCATCTGGACACAATCCTTGTGCAATGTGCTCTGGAAGCAAGGAGGTTGGACCAGAGGACCTCATGTGGCCCTGACCAACTTTATCCATTGTGTGATTCTGGGATTAAAACGGAGGTACGAATAATAAGACTGAAGGGTTAAATATTACAACTGGCATGGAGGAAAGAGTCTAGATAACAAATATCTTCAGGCTAGAGAGTGGAAATTTAAGATGTCTATGAATTCATAGAGATTTCAGAGCTGTTGCCTATTATTTTCATTCATTGTTGAGAACAGAGGAGGAATTATGTGATTTAAACTACACCATGGGCAATTTAATTAGATACCAAGGCAAACTTGAATAGGATAGCAGATGAAGTGCCACTTGCATTTCAGTCCAAATATGTCACGCTAGAGATAACACCCAGCTGTCCTTGCCTGTAAAGTTCTTGTCCTTGTTGATAAAACCTCTGGTTATGGATGCTTTGGTAATCACTAGGCAGAGAGACTCACCACTCTTTCTTGTCATGCTACTTTGCCTGGTGGTCAACAGCCTTTCCTCCTACCCAAATATCTTCATCTACTTTTATTCCCCATCTAGAAGAGCACTAACAGGGTAATAATGACTCCCCAAATGCAGAGACTGCAATTTTGAGTGCCTTTTACACAGGCTACGTAAGGAGTAAAGGTAACAGGCTAGGCAAACCGTAAAAAATTTATTTTGTTTCTTGACCATTTCAGGAAAAGACACAAGCTATAAATCTGACTTGATATTGTTATACTAGGATAAGATATTTCAGTTGATGATGTGCGTATATTTAGGTGGTGTAAATCAGCATTGTTTCCTCTGACTGATCAGTGATCTTTTCTCTGTACAGATAAATTGTCAGTGAGCAGCAATCTACTGATAAGCCTGTGAATGGAAATCGTGCTGAATAAGAATGAGAGATGGAGAAATAAGATATCTGTCCTTTGGTGATTCAAGTTTATTTTTTCGCTGTCATATATTCTCCAGAGTTTTCCCTCCACATTTTTTTAATTAACTGAAGCTAATAGGTCTCTTTTCCTTGGGAGTTTTTAGAGGCCAAGAGATCTTCACTGTTAAGGGGTTATAGTGTTGGGGCAAAAATATGTTACTAATGCTGTAGTGCTGTAAAAGGGCCACTCACTTGTCTATGTGCAGGGCTGGTCTTTCAGCTTTTGCTCTGTTTTGTTTTCTTTTCAATAATTGATAAAGACTTCTCACACCTTCAGCCCCTGTAGCTAGCAATTACTCATTCTGTTTTGCTGCCTTTATCTTTTTTTTGCGAACTTTAACTCATCTTATGTAGTCTTCATTGGTTCCTTTCCTTTATCTCTATTTCCCCTAGAACTTTCTAAGCTGTTCTTAAAAAGTCATGTATTTCACTACTAACTGATTGCATTTTTCTGTCAGTGAAAATGTAGTCTGTTATCTGTTAATTAGTGCTGCAATAACACCCAGATATTCTAAGCGTCTCTTCTTGTCTAGACACATCAACTTTTTATGTAATTATTTTCATCAAATTTTTAATTTGAGATCCAGTAACTGTGTGAGGCTCTCTATGCCCATTCCATGAAGCTAAAAATTCCACTGACTGCATTAGTCATGCTAATATCTTTGGCTGGGCATGAGCCCTACCATATTCAGCACTCTGTGTAGAGAGCTAACCCCCTTTCGTGAACCTGTAAGAGCTCGCATTCTCATTTTTTAAAAAAATCAAATCAGTTTTTCATCCTTCTTGGTCTAGATGAAAGCCTAAAATATGTAGTGCCTGTGGAGTCCAATCCCAGAAGGCAGAAAACAACTGAAAATATAATTTTTAAATGTCACAATTCTGAAGTAATTCTTGCAGTCTTTTTGGTCTGCTTAACGATTCTTGGATGTTGGTAATCGCCTCTGATTAGCAGCCTTGATGCTTCACATCCTCAGCTTGAGACACAAACAATTCTGTTACTACAGGAGTTTAGGAGATAAGGAATGGTTGAACACTGACAATTTTTGTTGATCTGATGGTGCACAACATTAAATGAAATTATAAACCCTTGCATAACCATTTTAGGCTTTAGACAGATCTGCCTATGAACCTATGCTTTCCTACTTCTGAATACCCCTGGTAAAGAGCATATTGACAAAGAAACTAAAGAATTAAGCATCCTATAAAACCTATCCATCTTATGATCTAAATGACTGATGGTGCCTTTAAATTTGTGTCAGAGCATACCACAGTAATGCAGTCTTATTCTCTGCCTGTCTCCAAGTTTAGGCACTTACATGATCAATTGAATTCACTGAGTGGGAAATTTTCATTAATATCATGGGTACTAAGGATAAGGGTAGGAAAATTCAAGACTTCATTGCATTGTTAAATAAGAAAAAGCGTCTCACAGTATTAGAATGTCCCCAGAGTCTTTTTGAGTATTAGAACTAAAATTTTGTGCTTAGGGCTGTTTTGACCTCGGTAAGAAAAAACTGCTTTTTCTACCTCACTTGAGAAAGATCTTTTTTCTCTTCATCACTCCTCATTCAGGCTAAAAAATCCAAAGAACTGCTTGCACCCATAAAAAAGAAAATGTGGGAAAAGTATAATCAGTTTTAAATTCAGGTAATTGGCAGTGATCTATTATTCTGTCTTATTATACAGAAACCTTGTAGAGATTAAAAAAAACAACTGAAACTTTTTTTTCAGGAAACATTTTAAAATTTCAGTTTTTTATTATAGGACGATAAATCTGGGTATTAAAGAGATGACGTTTTGTTGCATTTGCGCCTTGGCAATAGATTTCTCTCTTTGATTTCATCCTAATGGTAGGAATTTCTGGATGGGTTAATCAGCTAACCCCTGTAATGCCTACTTTTTTTCATGCAAGTATACGATAGTACCTCTAGAAGAAACCTCTCAAATGAGTGCCTTTCAAATTAACTAACAGACATTAAA
Organism: Phainopepla nitens; assembly: GCA_013400175.1. Classification (NCBI taxonomy): domain Eukaryota; kingdom Metazoa; phylum Chordata; class Aves; order Passeriformes; family Bombycillidae; genus Phainopepla; species Phainopepla nitens. Next base: position 246,959 of record VXBQ01010699.1, read on the forward strand.
TGAGCCTGTTCATAAAAAGGAAGTCACAGGGAACAGTTTGAAATGCATTACTTTAGAAAGTTTGCAAGTGTCTAGAACAATTTTGCAGCTTTGAAAGTCTTCAAGGTCATGCAAGAGAGCTTAAGGCTTAAAGAAAGTTGGAGGGAACAGCTGCAGTTTTTGAAAACACTAAAGGCAAACTTGAAACGTAGTTTTATCAAAGCTTGGCTGTTTTCCTATCACAGGCAGTAGACGCCACTAATCTCTTCCTTTTGTTTAAACAGATGCTATTTGCTTGGCAAGTAGCTGAATTTTAAATGCTGAAAATTATTATACAAGGGGAAAAATTTTGACTGGAGGTTAGAAACAGAAGGTTAAGTTCAGGAGAAAATCTTATTTTTTCTGACATCTTCCAAGCTGTGTGAGGAAAGTTTTCCCCCACACTGGGAACTATACATTTTGATATTTTTCAATATAAAGTAGATTTTTTTCTGTTTGGTATGTTTTGTGATTTTTTTTTTTTTTTT